>OY284496.1:28000218-28382268 GCA_958336395.1 Ctenicera cuprea
ATTAATTTATTTATTGTGTATCTCTTCGTTTTGAGAACGGATTATCATTTACTGAATTTTTTTATTAGAATTACAATAAAAACAATAATAGAAGACTAATTTTAAAATTTCTTTATTATATTAAATGCTAAGGTATTTTAAATATCTACAAGCGCAGTAGCACCCCTAAAACATATTAATTTATGGCGTTTAGTAGATGTTATTGCGCCTACCTGTATTTAGAAAAGACATCGTATTAAAAGATATTAATTATTTTACTGTGTATCTCTTCGTTTGAAAACGAATTATCATTGTACTGACTTTTCTTTTTCACGAATATATCATATTTTAAACTTCCCTGCAAAACCTTTGAAGTACCCATGAAAAGTACGGTGTTACAATATTTACGTGATTATTATTAGCTCTTTGCCATTATGCTAGATTAATTGTCTTTTTTTATTAGAATTACATTACAAAAACAATAACAAAAGACCAATCTTAAAATGTCCTTATTAAGTTATATGACAAGGTATTTTAAACATCTACAAGCGCAGTAGCGCCCCTAAAACATATTAATTTATGGCGCTTAGTGTGTGTTATTACGCCTTACTGTATTTCGAAAAGGCATCGTATTAAAAGATGTTAATTATTTTACTGTGTATCTCTTCGTTTGAGAACGGATTATCATTTTACTGGCTTTGTTATTAGAATTACGTTAAAAAACAAGAATAAAAGACTAATATTTCGAATTGATTGTGTGGTAGGCACATTGTGAAACATTATTAATAAATATTTAACTATTAATAAACTATTAATTTTTAATAGTTAAATATTTTTAATAAAAGACTAATTTTAAAATTTCTTTATTCGATTAAAATCTAAGGTATTTTGAACATCTATGAGCGCAGTAGCGCCTCTAAAACATATTAATTTATGGCGCTTAGTGGGTGTTATTGCGCCTTACTATATTTAGAAAAGGCATCGTATTAAAAGATATTAATTTATTTATTATGTATCTCTTCGTTTTGAGAACGAATTATCATTTACTGAATTTTTTTATTAGAATTACAATAAAAAACAATAATAGAAGACTAATTTTAAAATTTCTTTATTATATTAAATGCTAAGTTATGTTAAACATCTACGAGCGCAGTAGCGCCCCCAAAACATATTAATTTATGGCGTTTAAGAGGTGTTATTACGCTTAACTATATTTAGAAAAAGCATCGTATTAAAAGATATTAATTTATTTACTGTGTATCTCTTCGTTTTGAGAACGGATTATCATTTTACTGACTTTCCCTCTTCACGAAAATATCATAATTGAAACTTTCCTGCAAAACCTTTGAAGTACCCATGAAAATATTTACATGACTATTATAAGCCCTTTGCTATTATGTCTTTTGTTTAATTAGAATTACATTAAAAAAACGACAGTAAAGAGCTAATTTTAAAATTTTTTTATTATATTATATGCTACGGTATTCTAAACATCTACGAGCGCAGTAGCGGCCCTAAAACATATTAATTTATGGCGTTTAGTGGGTGTTATTGCGCCTTATTATATTTAGAAAAGGCATCGTATTAAACGATATTAATTATTTTACTATGTATCTCTTCGTTTGAGAACGGATTATCATTTTAATGACTTTTTTATTAGAATTACATAAAAAAACAATAGTAAAGAGCTAATTTTAAATATTCTTTATTATATTAAATGCAAAGGTATTTTAAACATCTACGAGCGCAGTAGCGCCCCTAAAACATATTAATTTATGGCGTTTAGTAGGTGTTATTGCGCCTAATTATATTTAGAAAAGGCATCGTATTAAAAGATATTATTTTTTACTGTGTGTCGCTTCGTTTGAGAACGGATTATCATTTTACTGACTTTTTTATAAGAATTACATTAAAGAAACAATAGTAAAGGGTTAATTATAAATTTCTTTATTATATTAAATGCTAAGTTTTTCTAAACATCTACGAGCGCAGTAGCGCCCCTAAAACCTTTTAATTTATGGCGTTTAATAGGTGTTATTGCGCTTAACTATATTTAGCAAAAGCATCGTATTAAAAAATATTAATTTATTTACTGTGTATCTCTTTGTTTTGGGAACGGATTATCATTTTACTGGCTTACCTTTTCACAAAAATATCATAATTGAAACTTCCCTGCAAAACCTTTGAAGTACCCATGAAAAGTAAAGTGTTACAATATTTACATGACTATTATTAGCTCTTTGCTATTATGCTAGATTGTCTTTTGTTTAATTAGAATTACATTAAAAAAACGACAGTAAAGAGCTAATTTTAAAATGTCTTTATTATATTATATGCTACCGTATTCTAAACATCTACGAGCGCAGTAGCGGCCCTAAAACATATTAATTTATGGCGCTTAGTGGGTGTTATTACGCCTTACTGTATTTCGAAAAGGCATCGTATTAAACGATATTAATTATTTTACTGTGTGTCTCTTCGTTTGAGAACGGATTATCATTTTAATGACTTTTTTATTAGAATTACATTACAAAAACAATAGTAAAGGGCTAATTTTAAATATTCTTTTATTATATTAAATGCTAAGGTATTTTAAACCTCTACGAGCGCAGTAACGCCCCTAAAACATATTAATTTATGGTGTTTAGTAGGTGTTATTGCGCCTTACTATATTTAGAAAAGGCATCGTATTAAAAGATATTAATTTATTTATTGTGTATCTCTTCGTTTGAGAACGGATTATCATTTTACTGACTTTTTTATAAGAATTACATTAAAAAAACAATAGTAAAAGGTTAGTTATAAATTTCTTTATTATATTAAATGCTAAGGTGATTTAAACATCTACGAGCGCAGTAGCACCCCTAAAACATATTGACTTATGGCGTTTAGTGGGTGTTATTGCGCCTTACTATATTTAGAAAAAGCATCGTATTAAAAGATATTAATTATTTTATTGTGTATGTGTTTGCTTCAGAACGGATTATTATTTTACTAACTTTCTTTTTTCGCTTAAATGTCATATTTAAAATACCAAATCTCCGACGTACTCATTAAAAGTGGAGTGTTACAATATTTACGTGACTATTATTAGCTCTTTGCTATTATGCTAAATCAGTTGTCTTGTTTTAGTAGAATTACATTAGATCAAAATAACAAACGGCATTAAAAATCAATTTTAAAACTTCTTCTTTCTATTGAACGCTAAAGTATTTTAAACACCGACGAGCGCCGTAGGGCTCTTAAAACATAATATTTTATTGCGTTTAGTAGGTGTTATTGCGCCTTAGCATGTTTGAGGAGTGCAACAAATGCCCTTCGAGGAACAGGGATTACTCACTTTCTCCGCTTTTTAAAGTATCCTGACAATACGGGTTTGCGCATCTGTGATCCCGTTTTGATTCTTAGGCTTGTAAAATAAATTTGACTAAGGTGTCTTACGGCGCTACTGTTAAAAGTTTCTCCCACTTTAATTGCAAACGGTAGTTTGCCAGCCAGCTTGGTGGTACAACAGTGTAAAAAATGTTGTGTAAATTCGCATTAAAAGGATGTGAAATAACCATAATGTAAGTGATTGTGCAGTAAATCCCAAATCAGTGTCTTTAACAACAAAACGTTTGTAAGTACTCTCCAGTACTTCAATCAGTGTTTCCGCCCAATTGGTACTTCATGTAAGTTAGAAGACACATGGCTGAATGTTGATATCCCAAAAACTTTAAAAGTTTATGATACCTATAATCCTAACAAGCAGCATGGAAACTGGAAACATTCTAGTTTGACGACCAAACATTTAAGATTAATCAAAATCAACCCAATCAGTTTCAGAACTTCAAGAAGTTGAAGACAATTCAGAAATGGTTTCACCCCCCCAATGAAGAAATAACTATGAATTCCAACAATTGGCAAGCGGTTTCTCTACATCCTCTTGTGGTGACTCCTGCACTTCACAAAGAGCTAGTAAAATATATCAGCCACACTTTCAACGAACTGCAGATAATTTACAAGAGCTTCCACAGACCAAAAGCGATTTAAAAGAAGTAGAGAATGCCAGCACAACTGATTAATCCAAGACAGATTAAACGTCGTCTCCTGTATGAATTTGAAGCCAATGGTGAAAAGATGACAGTTAAATAATAAACAACAAATAGGTACAAGCACTTATCGAACTATTGATTGTTTTTTTTACTTTATACGCATAACATTTTATGATGTAACGTTGTAAGTACAGTTTCAGGTGGGAGCTCGGATGATGGCAATTTCTCCTAAACAATGGGTTTCTTCATTAGATGTTGAATCTTCACAAAAACAACCATTTATATGTAATCCTAATGAAAATAAAACGCCACGTCCACGTAAGAAAAAATATAAATGCAGAGGTAATTTGAGTTCTTAATAATTTGTAATAAAAATAATGATTGTAGATACTTCACTGTTATGGCATTTTGTATAAAACATTAATTTTCTGAATCATAATTGATTAATTGTAATTTTGATGTAGCTAATTAGGTAAATAAAAGAATACTAATCAGCAAAATGCTAATGCTAATTATTTTTTTGTTTATAGACGTGAAAAAACTACAACAATGGACCCCCCACTCTGTCAACGCTTTAAAGACTTCATTCATTTTATATATAGCAGAGAACACTGTACCTTCAATGTCATAAATTAGATCAGCAAAATTACAGCAACCAATTTTACGGGTTAGAACTACACCTATGATTAAAACTGCTATCAGCAACATATTAAAGATTATTTAGCTTGTAACCACTTTAGTAGCGGCGCCCTATTATTACTCTTGTGTTTAACTATATTTCTGATAATTTTCTTAAATAGTTTTGCCTTTTTAAAGCATTTTACGTTGTGTACAGAGTGGTTCATTTTATACTAATTATGCTGGTATGTGACATATTTCAAGAAAGGCACTTCTTAAAAGGCACTGTAATTGATTTGTCTTTCAAAAATTAGAAAATCTGCCAATATGCCCGTGTTGGGAGTTTTACCCAGGGTACTATTTTTGCATTTTTACATAAATTGTTTTGTATATGAAGTCATTACAATTAAATGTTTACACCGTTCTGTTGCCTGCTTGTATGTTTGTGTTAAAATACTTTTATTTTAATGTTAACTTTCTTATTGGGTACCAACATTTTTTATAAGCATTAGAGTGCTTTGATGATGATCCAAAATTTGTCAATATAACAAATCTGTCGATCACCATCATTAATCTCTTGTATTATTATATTATATTGCTGTAACATATTAAAAACAGATATCCCAAACAGATTTTTAGGTTTAACTTATCTAATTATTAAACAATTAATTTAGTCTTGTGAATTTTATATTAATGTATAGTTTGTAATTATTTCAAATAAATATTTTTGCACCTTCAAATAAATAACAATATTGTAAAAGAGCCATTTTTGTGATTTTATTACTGCTACAGATTATAGTCTAAATTTATTTGCAGATTGATGTGAAGACAAAATTATAAAGTAGTAGAAGTATTATTTGCACATGTATGTAAGAGTAATTTTCCAAGAAAACGCCCTTGTGCTTTTATTAAGACTGCCCTTTTAACATTCTATTAAAGTTTTACC
Organism: Ctenicera cuprea; assembly: GCA_958336395.1. Taxonomy (NCBI): domain Eukaryota; kingdom Metazoa; phylum Arthropoda; class Insecta; order Coleoptera; family Elateridae; genus Ctenicera; species Ctenicera cuprea. The sequence continues at coordinate 28,005,796 of OY284496.1, forward strand.
TGAGTTTCACTGATGTGCGCTATATTTTCCGCGCAAAATTTCAGTTAAGATGCGAACCTCGCGCGTGTTATAATACCGACCCTTACAACAACAAACCTGGATGTCTAACACCCTTTAGCGTATCACACGAATATAGCTACGGTTAGCGGCGCTGTAAAGGTCCATAGCCACATATATATATATATATATATATATATATATATATATATATATATATATATATATATATATATATATATATATATATATATATATATATATATATATATATATATATATATATATATATATATATATATATATATATATATATATATATATATATATATATATATATATATATATATATATATATATATATATATATATATATATATATATATATATATATATATATATATATATATATATATATATATATATATATATATATATATATATATATATATATATATATATATATATATATATATATATATATATATATATATATATATATATATATATATATATATATATATATATATATATATATATATATATATATATATATATATATATATATATATATATATATATATATATATATATATATATATATATATATATATATATATATATATATATATATATATATATATATATATATATATATATATATATATATATATATATATATATATATATATATATATATATATATATATATATATAATAGGTAAATAATCTATTAGTTTGCAGAGGTGGGTAAAATAATTCAAAAACCTTATTTGAAGTATAATGCACACATAATATACATGCTATTGTTTAGTTCAATTAATTTTTAAACATTAATTTTTTAGTTTTATTTAAAATAGGATTTGAAATAAAACCCATAATTAATGTAAATAATTTTGATTTTATTTCAAATAAATTATTTGAAATAAATTATTTCAAATAAATTATCAAATACATATTCTCGTATGGTATATTGTTTATTATAGTTTCAAAATTTTCTACATAAAAACTTATTTAATATTTAATTATTTCAAATGACAAAATAAGTTAAAAATTTTAACTGACATTGAAATGCAAAATAATTTATAACATTTTATTTCAATTAAATTTTTTATTTCAATTATTATAATTTGAAATAAGACCCAGGACTGTTAGTTTGCTGATTAAACCTATTTATATTTCAATAATAAAATTTGTTCAACATCTTACCAATGATTATTTTTGTTTGCAGCAAAGGGTTTGTTGCATATTTCCCTTCTCTTCCTGTATAATTTAGTTTTGCCTGCAATTCCAGGGTATACAACTTCTGAATAATAATTTTTATAGTAGTTTTTAAATTGTTTCCACCCAACTGCTGTAAATAGGATTTCTGCAACAGTAAAAAATATAATTAAAAAATTGTACATACCTAAATCATGTAGGTAATTAAAAATTTTCATGACACGACTTACAAATTCGTTTGCTGTATTTTCGTCGTTTAGCTTTGCTTCCAGTTTGATAATACCGTCTACATTTGTTAAAGGTAAAGGTAAATCTGGCAGCGAGAAATTCCTTGTAACATCGCCTGTCAGTGTGCCAACCAAATTGGGTCCTTGTTTTTTTAATTTGGTCAATTCACCAACCATGGTCATTAACAAATCCAACTTAGCATTCTGTTCTTTAACTGTTGCCACTAGTGTAGAAATTTGTTGGTTCTGCTGATCTATCACGTTTTTTAAAGTATTTAGGTCTTGATGTGTTGCTAAAGTTATAGGCACATTTTCTTGCAGATTAACCCATTGATGTTCATTGTTTGGTATATTATCCAACTCTTGCATATCCACTATGGTTTTCTGCTGGTTAGGATCGGTAACGCTAACATGTTCTCTTTCGACAACAGCAACTACAGGAACTTCTTGGTTATCTGTAACAAAATCACAATTTTCAGTAACTTGCCATTGCAACTGCACTGATTTCATTGACATTAGCACTACTGGAACTTTGAATGTTAACCGGGGATGGTGGATTGCTGATATCGTCATCGCTTTCGTCACTTTTCTCACTGTCTGCATCAATGAAACTATCATCGGCCGATCTTGAGACTGGTTTTCTACGTCTTTTTGTGTTTAATATAACTTTTGGGTTATACAAATTGTCGACGTCGCTTGTATCCAAATCTGTTTTATCGAGCAAAATATTTTGAGCTTCATAAGCTCTGTTATACGTATCTGTAAACAGAAACTATACGAATTAGTTTTCATAAAATGCAGTGCGGTACGCAAGCCTTTAGAATTGCTCCTTGGTTACTAACCAAATGTTTTATTAGAGATGGGGCGAACTTTATATGTAGGCCACTTTTTGTAAGGCTGCTTCTGGTTACGAATGTACTCTACAGCCTTTTTACTGTCGTATTTCACCTAAAAATTTAAACTTATTAATAACATAACCTCACAAAGCAAAGATACACAAAAAAAATACCTCTCCTTTCTTCACCCAATTTGTAGGAAGCACACAAATCTCCAAGGTTCCATCAAATTCGTAAACTTTAAATTCTTGCTTTTTTTGATGCACCATTTTCAACATTTTAATACACAAGGCCAACAAATAAAGATAGTGTTTAGATTGACGCTATACACAGCGGTTTTAGGCTTAAGATAAAACTGTAAAGACAGGCAGTATATATTTAGCACAGATTCGATAAAGACAAAATCGGTAATTGCGCTACAGGTGCGATATAGCCTGCATGAAGATATTGTAGAGATTTGTTAAAGGTACAACTGTAAAGACAATCAGTATATATTTGCTACAGATCCGATAAAGATAAAATCCCTGCTTAAAGTACCGGTGCGGTATAGCATAGAATAAGATGTGATATAGATGTGATAAAGATAAAACTGTACTGGAAACAAGTATAGGTATCATATAGATGCGGTAAATATTTAATCTATACAGTTACGGTATAGGCTAAAGTACAGCTCCGATACATATTACACCTGTATCACGTAATCTTTACCGCATCTTTAAATATCTCTATCGCCTAGGACATCTTTATAGATTTGGTTATACGGGGTATATTCCCCTGTGTGTTTTATAAGTGTCCCCAGTGGATTTATCGGGTCCTTTGCCATGAGTTTGTAGAGTCTTGCTCCTTCAGATGTAGATTCTACATCTTCACAGAACTTCCTCCATGAATCTCTTTTGGCTTTTCTTAGTTCCCGATTGTATTCGGTGAGTGTTTTGGAATATTCCAACCACTCATTCGTTTTTTTCGCTTTGTTGTATAATTTCCTAGTTTTCTGCCTTAACTGAGCAAGGTTATCATTCCACCAGTTTACTGTTCTGCTGGTGGTTCGCCTTACTTGAGGGCAGCTTTCATGATAAGAGGTTATTATTGCCTCTTGTACCTGTTCTGAGGCTACCTCAATTTCATAAGGATTTCTCAGACTTTGCATAACCTGCTTGATGTTATTGCTCAGTTCGCTCCTGTAACTCAGCCAGTTGGTTTTCCGTGGGTTTCTGTACATCTCCAATGTTTTATCGTCATTGACGATTTCCAGGAGTATATACCTGTGATCTGAGTGGGATGGCTCCTCAGACACATACCACTTAGCCACCTGTGTGCTGATATACGGAGAGCTAATGGTTATGTCAATTACTTCTTTTCTTACCCTTGTAACAAAAGTTGGTTTATTGCCTTTATTCAAGATTACCAGATCTCTGGAGATTATGAATTCTAACAGTGACTCACCTCTGTTGTTCGTGTCAGTGCTGCCCCACACCGTATGGTGAGCGTTTGCATCTGCTCCGATGATCATCTGGAGGTGAGAGTCCTCACAGAATTTCTCCAGCCTCTCCACGTGCTCTGAAGGTGGTGGGTTGAGTGAGTCATATGCGAGGTAAGCAGACGCGAATATTAGCTTCTTGCTGGCTCCGTTTTTATGATAGCTCAGTCTTATGGCTGCTAGGTCTCTAGAACAGAAATTAAGCAGTGTTAAAGCCTGTAGATTCTTCCTGACATAGATACAGGATCTTACATTGCCAGAGTGTAAGTCATAAATAACATTACCTTTGGCTTCTCCGAGGCCTGCTACACGGCCCTTGACTAACCAGGGTTCTTGTATGAGGGCCACATCGATGTTGCCTGCTACTAGCAGTCTGCATAGTGAGGCAGAAGCCGCCTTACTGTGCTGAAGGTTGATCTGGATTACCCTCAGCATTTTTAGGCATTTCCTTCCTTCCTATGACTTTGAAGTTGAGCTGAGTTAGTCCCAGATAGGGTTTGAAGCCCATTCCGCTCAGCGTCTTCAAAGAGCCATCGTCGATGCTCATTACGAGAGTTGTCCCTTTGGGTTCCTCTTTTCGTGTAACGACGTGCCACTCCTTTGTTGACAGGCCCATATTCTGGGTTTCCAACAGTTGGAGTATCTTTGGTGTTTCAGTCACGCCAAGGAGTTCTGTTGGCACCCATACTACAACCTTGGTGGTCTTGACTATGTCCCTCGCCAACCCCACTTTGAGGACTGCGCCTTCCCACAGCTCGAGTTTGGGTGTCCACTCCGTTAGCCATGTCTTTGACTTTTCGTTCGCACATGTGAAGTACACTACTCCTTTGTCTGCGTAGCTGTTTTTAAACTGGGGTGCGGTTTCTGGTTTGCATTTCCAGATCTCTCCCATAACAGCCATCTGTATTTTCTTTGACTGCTCCTCTGACAGTTTTTCTTCTGGATAGTTATCCAGAGTGATAGCCATCTTTGAGGCGGTTAGAGCTTGGCTGTAGGTCGCCCCAGACACGTCTCTCTGGGACGTGCTGGGTTTTACCTGCAGCGGCTCGCCGCCTTCTGATTTTTTCGACTTTTTCTGGGGCTGGCTCTTCGTCGAAGACGGAGTGCTTCCCTCAGATCTTAGTCGCTTGCTACTAGCCACTCTAGAATCTTTGCTGGTTGAGGTGCCTGCTGTAGATTCTTGGCTTTGCCGGTTTGCCCTTGGTTTCCTGGGTCTGATCGGTTCCCCAGCCGCCTTCGCAGCCTCTATTGCTTGCTTCCGTTTCTGTGCACCGGATAGTCTTGGTTTCCCAAGTTTCATGCGGTTGATCCCTGAGGCAGCATGTTGTACATCAGCCGCGCCAGTAAGGTTTGTGGGATTGCCACTGCCTTCTGGTTCCGACTTCTGCATCGTTGTTGGATCAGAGGTTTGGTTGTTTTGGCCTTCCTCTGCCTCCATTGGCGATGGGGTTTCCTCAGCTGGAGGTTCCCCTTCGTCTGAAAAATAATTTAAGAATAAATTCTGGTCTTCCATATTGTTCCCACGAGTCGCAAGGGAAATAAATCGTCCATCACGACAGAGCCCCGCGTTATCGTGATAAGGGTACTTAAAACTGGAGGTCCCCCGGTGTCCAGAGTTCGCTATTTTTGATTGCAACATTGCACATTGTTTTAATAAACGATCTATTTTCGTATGAAGAAAACTATGGCAATTTAAGTATCTACGGTTGGATTTCTTTGTAAAATGCCTTTTATGCTATCGTTAAACTGGGTGTACCAGTGGTTTTTCATTTTAGCTTTTATCATATTTATTTATTTATTTATTTGTAGCCCTTCACCTTTTTCAATTATATTATAAAAAGTATTAAGTGCTTTAAATAGTGTAAATTAAAACTTGACTATTATTTGCTTTTAACATTCGCCCAACATTTAATTACCTACTTAAATTTAAGTTAAATTAGAAAAATTAAAGTTAATAAAATGTTATTTATAATTACGGTGATTCATCCCGTTGCCGGGCAAAAGCCTCCCCATAAGTACGCCATCTTTCTCTATCCTTCGCTATAGTAGTCCAGTCTTCTTCCAGTTCCTCTCTTAAGTCGTCCTCCCATCGTTTTTTGGTCTCCCTCTTGTTCTTCTCATTAGGCGCGGTTTCCAGATTGTCGTCTTCTTGGCCCATCGTTCTTCCTGTCGTATTACATGGCCTACCCAATTCCATTTTAGTTGTCTGCATCTCTTTGCTATGTCTATGATTCTTAGCCTTCTTCTAATTTCTTTGTTGTTTATTCGGTCTTGTAGTTTTATTCCTAGTATTTTTCTAGCCATTTTGAGTTGCGTTACTTGTAATTTTCTTAGGTGATTTTTAGTTGCTGACCATGTTTGGGCCCCATACGTTAACACTGGCATAATGCAGGTGGAGAAGATCTTTCCCTTCATTTTTAAATTTTCTGATCCTTTCCAGATCTCTTTCAAAGACCAGAATTTTTTCTAGCCCATTGCTATTCTTCTTTGCATTTCCTTGCTCTGTTTTTTCGGAAAAGGATATTATTTGTCCTAAGTAAACCGTCTCCTCCACATAAGTGAGTCCATTGTCTTTTATTGTTATTGGTTAAAACGGCAAGTGATTACTGCCAGGGCTTCAACAAGCACTGTTTTAAATTCCTAACATTCTACAAAAATTTATAAACAACTTGCAAATACAATTAATTTAAGCAGCTACTTCTGCTTCGCCATTCGATTCTGCATCGGCAGATGCCTCTTCCAATTTAGTTTTTTTTTTCAAGAGACACTCCTTCTGCAGGTGTGCCTTCTGGAGCATCGCCTCCTCCAGATTTCTTTTTCACAGGACACACCACTACCTTTGGAGTCGTTATCATTATCATTGTCGTCTGCGACTTCGGTTTTACCATTCTCATTTTCACACAGATTTTCATTTTCCTTTTCAGCCTTAACATCGCTTGCTTTCTTGTCTTATTTGACGGGAGAATCCACCGCTTCATTTTCTTTGACGTCCTCTACAACTTCAACGTTTTCTGCTGCTTTGTCTGCCATTGTTGTTGATTTCGTTTTATATAACTTTTAAAAATGTAGCAAAAAAGCTTAAAAAAAGAAGAGCGTGCAGTATCACTTCCACAAACGTACGTAAAATGGCCGAAAGGGCGAATCAAAATTAGATGTTCAAAATTATGAAATAATCAAACACTTGAAATTCGTAACAATACGTCACAAGGATTTTGGATGAGGCAATTCAGGCTCTTCTGCTACCCTTAGGGATGCACCTTCTCATGGTTTTAGGTTTTGCTCTATGCTTTTTAGTTACTGTAAAGTGGCCTTGTCGGCACAGACCAGACCTAGCCATCCTGGGCTAAAATGTGAGCTGCGAAATTTGGGCTTTACAGGAGCATCTGTTTCTAAGTCAATAATTTTTTCCATAATGGTCTCTTGGAAGCTTCTAGTTGCTTGGTTATAAGAGGTCCTTCTGAAAAGGAAGTTGGGAGTATATCAGCCCTTACACCACCAGCTATTTGGCTGAAAGTTGGTGGGGCTTTTTTGGGGTTGTAGGGGCTGTTGGTTCCCCTTCTGCCATCTTGGTTTTTTTTAGTTCTGGCCACCTCAGGAGTACTATTCTCTGACCGGGCTCTTTTCGGCACTTTGCCAGAAAATTCCCTTTCTTCTGGTGGTTTAACTGGTTTCAGAGATTGCTTTCGGGCTACGTCCGCAGATAACCTTTGTGCAATGAGGTATTTAAACCTCTCCGGCTGCGCCGCTTAACCTCTGCCTCTTTTCGCCTATCATAAGATTCTTGAAGTCATTTCCTAGGTCATCATCGCTGCATTGCAACAGAAGATTCTCCGCCTTTTGGTCAGGATTTGTATCCTGTTCCATAGGGTTTCTGCAGCGTTGAGGCTTTCTTCAACCTCTGCAATTGGTGTGTTGAGGGCATCACCATCTCTTTTGTTTTTTTTTCCTTTTTCTTGGCCCATGTTGGTCCCACGAGAGGGTAGAGAAAGAACGGTCACTTGTAACAGAGTCCCGCATGCTGCAGCAAGTTTATTTAAACCGGAGGTTACCAAGGTTTCCAGAGTTCGCATAGTAACAGCTGAGCTTCCCCTTAGCCACGCAGTCCTCAGCCTACGCTGTTCCACTTTTCTTGGGGGGGGGGGGGGGATTTTTATTGTGGTTCCCAACCACTTGGCCAGCCGGTTAAAGCAAGCTAGCAAGCACTGCCTCCACAACCACCGACTTGCTAACTACGGTATATACTAGGCAGGAGTCAATGGACTCGCTGTTTGTCCTAGTATAGCTCAGGTCCGTGGTGGCGCTACTCACCAAAATGAGCTAAAAAAGCTCACTCCTTGCGGGAGCAAAATAAACAATTAACAAAATAATTATTACTGCAATATAATTAACAGAAATATGAATAATCATCAAAAATAACAATGTATCTTTATCATCACCGGTTTGTATTTCAGCATTGTAAAAATTTGATACCTGTTTTAAACATAGATAAAAGTTTTAAATTCTGAGGCTTAGGGAAAGTTTATCACAAACAAAATTCAAATAATAACACATGCATGGACACTCAAATAATGTGGAAATATGATTGTAAATTAAAATTACTGTCTATAAAATGTGCCGTAATGCCGTAATATGACCTTCCGGAAATTGAAGTCCAGCCATCAATGGTAAACGAAATTTTAGATACATTTTCTTTCAAAATTCCTCTTACATTCCTCTCGATTTTTGTGTATTCTTTAAACACCTTTTTTTTCATCACGTCTTTTTCGGCAGAGATGTATTACTCGAAACTTTACTAACTCGAAAAACTTGCGTAGCATCATCGTCGAAAAAATTAAAGGGCAAATTTTTGATTGCTAACCACTTTACTATGGTTTGGTCTAAGGTTTTCTCCAATTTCTGGAATTAATACAACACAATTATTTACCAACATAACTACTTATCAATATACATATACACAGGGTGTTCCAAATTCGAGGCCTACTATAGGATCTCGTAAACGGTAAGAGATACAAAGTCGGTTAAATTGTGGAATAATTCGCATTTTCAGGCTTAATAAAATGTCGTTGAGAAATCAAAAATATCTATAACCGTTTTTAAAATTTATGAAAAAAACTGAAATTTTGAGTTTTCATTTTTTTTCCTGGCGTTATTCGAAAAGATATCAAAAAACTAAAAACACTTTTTTGTTGACACTTTTATTCTCTGTAAGATGCTGATACCAGAAAAATTTTACAACAAATTGTTTTTCCGCAACCATCACCAGGTTATTTTTTTTAAACACGGACCTGGTTTTTTGTGGGAACATTATTATTATTTTGATTAATATTTTCCATTTATAATTAAAATATTAGAAAACAATTCTTACGTTTCAGGTTTGTTTCCAAAATTTTTGTTAAATTCTGTTTTATAGTAATAAATTGAAATTGTTATAATATTTATTTTCAGTTACAATAATCAGATAAATCATGAAACTTTACTGTTTTCTCTTTAAAGTTGCAGTTTTATTTTTAAAACCCAACTCTACGTCAATTGTCCATAAATTTTCAATATTTATACAGAAATTCAAGACCGTACTACGGAAAATTACCGTTTATGGAAAAAGGTTAGTATAAAACGTGGAAAAACAAATCCAACCTTTTAAAGTTTGCAACAAAAAAAACACTTGTGGAAAAACGAAATTTTGTAAAATTATTCTGGCACCGACATATCTTACAAAGGTGCCGACGAAAACCTGTTTTTAGTTTTTCGATATCTATTCAAAAACGTCAGAACATAATAAAAACAAAAACCAAAGTTTTTTTTTCCAAAAATACATGTATATCGTTCTGTATCTGTATATAATTTTTTCTATTTAAATAAAATTAATTAAAGTTAAAACTAAGCAAGTTTAGCTGTATCGTTTAAACAACTCATCCTGTTTATAATTAAAATAATATGGCCATTTACTAAATCTACTTTCATGTAGAGAATTAAATACAAAATAATGACTTACCTCTGTAATTGTTGTTGCGTTATATTTCATCAGTGTTTGCTGTTTTAAATTTATCCATTTTTTTGGCTTTTGCCAGTAGAGTTATATTATGTGCCAAATATGTCTGTGTATTCTTTACCGTGCAAAAATTGTAAATGCCTTTTCAAACAACTTGTATTATGCTGAGTCATTTTTATAGTTTTGCTGATATTATTTTTTTTGCAAAGCAGACACTTTGCCGATTTCCCGGACGGATTTGATTCCTCCTTGACAATGACAATGTTGAAATATCCCGAAAACTTGTTCCTTTTATTATCTTCTGTTGAAGCGGATGTGGGGGTGGGCGTATTGGTCCTGGATGTTGATGTAGAGGGCAACGATTTTTCGCTATCTTCATGTTCTATTTCTATAGTTCTTGGGATTGTGACGAACTAGAAAAGCTCTGATTACTACTATCACTTTCACTTTCTATTATAATTTTAGATTGTTTCTGTTTTTCCCCGCTGTCTGCACTTCTAAGAAAGCGTTTCATATTGCTGCAGTACTAATTTTGAAATTTTCGCGTACACCACCGATACATAGAACGATCTAAATCTAAACCGACTGAAATCTTAAAATAAAACTGATCTTGCTGTCTGCTAAACGGAATGAGTCAAAAAGGGAACCACATTCTAAGAAGCCGGGCGATAAACATAATAATTAATGAATGTTATATTTGGTAATATACTAGTCAAAACAACTAGTCTGCAACCAATATCTATAATGGAGCCAAGTAACCAAAAACTTGCTGACTGCAGATGGCTGCTTGGACAATTTTTTTTAACGTGTTTAACATTTTTGTCAACTAATTTATTCTCGTTTATTCATAAACCCTAAAATCACCGAGAGCGAGAGTACACCGAGAAGTGGCCAACTCTCGTTGACATACTTAGGGGTACAGATAACAGAAGACAGAAGAGAAGAGGAAGAAACAAAAACGAGACTAGTAAGATGAGATAAAGCAGCAGGAGCATTAACACCCATTCTGAAATCAAAATATATATCAAGAAAAGCAAAAATACAGGTGTATAAAACAGTGCTGAAGCCTATAGCAACATATGGATGTGAAGTGTGGAAGCTAGGGAAAGTAAGAGAGACAAAGCTGCTGATTTGGGAACGAAAGATGCTGAGAAAAATTTACGGTGGGCATAAAGAAGAAGGTTTATGGCGAAGAAGAACTAACAAAGAGCTAGAAGAGTTGCACAATGAGCCGTCAATAGTGCAATACGTGAAACAACGAGTTAGATGGTTGGGGCATGTACAGCGTATGGAAAACAGCAGAATGACTAAGATAGTGCTAAAGATAAATCCGATAGGGGTAAGGGATAGAGGAAGACCAAGAAGTAGATGGAAGGAAGAGGTGACATGGGACCTGAGAGAAGTGGGAATAGAAGATTGGAGAAGAAAAGCCGCAGATAGAAAAGAGTAGAGAAAAATAACCCAGGCAATGGACCGTCACGGCCTGTAAAAGCCACATATATATATTTTAACGCCATAGAACTAGAGAGGGATACTGAAAAGCGCAACCTAACTGACCTGGCCAACGCGTAGGCGAGCTCAAGTGTTAGACAAGTGATGGGATGTGTTGTCGCTTTCTTGCACACTAGTATTTATGAAATGAATGGAGACCAAATAGCAGCATAAAATTTCACAAGTAACATATTTAAGTAAAAATACAGCTAAATTGGTTAAACAGGGAAATCACAATTGGAATTGTTTTTGATCTAGCCGTCAATTTTTTTAATGAGTAGATATTAATAACAATGTATATTCTAAGCTGTCCATTTAGAATACATATAGGCACCTTACGGATTGACGATAACATACTTATTTTAAATAAATTTTTAAAAATGTGACTTTTCATCTTAAAATATTCCATTTACTACATATACACCAAATATATATTTTTTAGATTTCCAATAAAAGATCCAGAAAGACTGAAAAATTGGGTACAATCAGTACAGCTGAAAAATTTTAGCCCTACAGCGAACACTGTAATATGCAGTGAACATTTTAAAGAAGATGATTATTTACAATCTTCTGCTAAAAAAATCGTTTAAAAGATGATGCAGTACCTTCAGTTTTTAATTTTCCTGTTCTGCAAATACCAGATTTTAAGAGAAGAAAAATATTAGTTCATAATAATGTTGCAGATGAGGTATGAAATTGTTTCCGCAGTGAATATGTTATTTGAAAATACTCATACATCTTTAGGTTTAATCAGCGAACATTTTTGACGAGCCACAATCAGTAGCAGTGAAAACTTGAATTGTTTAAAAACGAGGTAAAAAATTCTAAAGTTAAATGTCAAATTGGAAAGAGGTTTATAGAAGAAATGACAAATTTTGCGTTCACCTTGAATTTTTATTCGCCCAAAGCTTATTCGTTTTTACACAACAAATTGAGTATACCCCAGAGCGCAACTTTAAGGAAATGTCTTTCCTCTGTAAATTGCGAAGTTGGTTTTTTTAACAGAGGTTTTAGAATTTTTGAAACTTCAAGTAGGTGAAGGACACGACTACTTAAAAGATGTGGCTCTAATTTTTGACCCTATGGCTATACGGTCCCAAATAATTTTAGATTAAAAGAATGGTAAACATTCTGGGTATGTTGATTTAGGTGTTGCCAATGTTTCAAATGAAGAATTAGCAACAAAAGCGCTCGTTTTTCAAATTGTTTCTTTTTCAAATGTAAATGCCCAATTGCATATTTTTTACAAATAAATTAACGGCTTCATTACAACATAATTTCGTTTTAGTGGCAATTCACAAAACGTTTTGAAGTTGGTATAACTGCAAGATCAATAACTTGTGATGGATTAGTTACTAATATGAAAACTTTCGAATTATTGGGGTGAAATTTATCACCACAACATATTTCGCCGTCAATTTAAACATCCTAAAAGTAATAAAGAAATTTATTGCATTGTAGATCCATGTCATGCATTAAAACTTGTAAGAAATTCGTTTGGGGAAACCTATATGTCCTCACCTAAAGGACAAATATCTTTCCATTACATAAAAAAACTTCATGATATGCAAAAAAAAAAAAAATTTAAAACTCGGTAACCGATCGTCCATATTCCACGTAAAATATTTTAGGAAAAAAATGAATGTGCGCTTAGCTGCACAAACAATTAGCAGCAGTGTTGCAGATTCAGTAGATTTCCTTCGTGCAAGTGGTCACAGTGATTTTCAAGGCAGCGAAGCAACAGTAAAGTTTTTAAGAATATTTGATGGAATTTTTGACTTTATGAATTCCAGAACGCTTTTTGCAAAAGGTTACAAATCGCCAATATACTTAAATAATCGAGATATTTGGTCTAATATTTTCAGTGAAACCAAAAATTATATATTAAGTTTAAAATGTGCAGGTGTTGAAATTGTCCATCATTGGAGAAAAACCTTTGCTATACGATTTTTAATGAATATGATTAGCTTCGAAAATTTGGCTCTTGACCTAATGACCAGAAATGAAAGACCGCTCAAATTTTTTCTCAGTTACAAGTGTTCTCAAGACCACTTGGAACTTTTTTTTCTTGCATCAGATCTCGTGGGGCGTGGAATAATAATCCAAATACTCTCCAGTTTAAATGGACATTGCAAAGATTATTGTTTAACAATAGTGTTTAAGCAGGCATTAATTCCAATTGTTTAAGCGATAATTCGGATATAACTCCAGTTTTTGAAGCCAGAAATATTGCAGCTGTTGAAAACATTGTTGATAATAACGATGATGCTGAAATACAAAATTTGATTTCTATTATTCCTAGAACAACATTGTCTGCTTTCCAGGAGAACGTACTATATTACATTACTGGGTTTACAATTAGAAAATTATTTAAAAAAAATTTGTGTAGGCATTGTCAGGCGATGTTACTCGGTGATTTTAATAACAGTAATGATTTTGTAGATTAAAAAAATTATGCTAGTTTTACCAAATTTGTGACAAAAGGAAAATTGTACTTTCCGTCTCGAGCTGTGTTTGATATTGTAAATTTTAAACTCCGTATAATGACTTTAGTGTTTAAACATTTTGTTCATAATGTTAAAATATTGTTTCAACCAGCCCACCCTGTCGTGAATATTCACGAAGAACTTCATGAAGTGCAGATTATAAAATACATCGCATCTACCTATGCAGATATTAGAATACAGACTCGTGCAAAGAAAAAAACTACAAAATTTAGGCGATAAAGCAACACTGAGGCACAAATTGAACAAAATTATTTTATTTTACCATGTTGATTCACTTCTAACACCGCTTTTGTTTTATTTTATATTATTTAAGTCCATATTTTTGTTTTAGGTATAAATAAATATAGAAAAATATATATCTATGCGTTTAAAATAAATTATTTCATATTTTTCCTTATTTTACTTGAAACATGGAAGTTTACAATTCCATATTCACTTATTTATCTATTAGAAGTAAAAAGTTATATAAATTCAAGCTTAATCCTTAAACTGTATTTCCAAACAGGAATTTTAGTGAGAACACGAGTGTGTGATGACTAAACACTTGGTTTTTTACCTAGCCGCTCCATTATAGACATACTATCAAATGAGTGTAAGCGAAATAGCCGACCACCCCATACCAGCGGTGCTCTTTCAACAGGCACGTTCGCAATCGTACCCCTCGAACGCTTTCCAGTGTACCCCTCAAGTTCAATGATTAACGCATTATAAAGTATTCAGCGGGATGTTGAAAGCGAAAAATTATTACACAGGGTGTTCGTAATATAAGTCCATTTTGCAAAACTCCAAATGTCAATAAATTTTATTTTTCAAATGGAACACCCAGTATTTTTTTAAACCATCAAATGCAGAATTTAATTCTCTTACTTGATAAAAGGTTTTGTACACCAAATGCTGAAATTTCTATGGTTTTGCGTTTTTTTTGGTATATTTTATAGATTTCTAATGAAACGAAGTATGCTATGAAACAAAACAAACAAAATAAAAACTCTTATTTTCTAACGCTTAGAAAGTGTATCCCCCTACATACTATCTGGAAAACTATTGAAATTTTCATGTTTTTTCTTAATAGAAGTGGTCTGTTGCCTAATGAGCTACATTATGCCAGTTGTTAGTACTTTCCTTAAGCATTATACTTTGATAGAAGTGTCAAATGCAGTGATGTGATTTTACCGGTAAAATAAAAAGCGGTAAGTAAAATCATTATTTTACCGGTAAAATTCATTTCACGGTAAAAATGATGTCATTGGATTCCTTATGAAAAACCATTTAGTTTGATACTCGACAGCTCTACTTAATACTTGATACGAAAACACAAAAATACAATTATTTATAGTTTATAAAATATAACGGTTATGTCACGTACAGTTACAGTTATAATTATTAAAGTATACCTAAATTAAATACAAAGCAAAACAAAAATAAAAAATATGAAGATATAAATCGAAATGAACATTTAGATAATAGTTATTTATTATATCAGTGGGATAAAGGCATTATTAACACACAAATGCGGTGAGTTGCCCGACGAGGGCGTTAGCCCGAGTTGGAGTAAGAGCATGAGTATGTTAATGGCCTTTATCACATGTATATAATACAATTTTTTATCTACGTCTGCTCAAAATTGAAAAAATTACATAATTTTCAAAATTGAAAAAATTGTATAATTTTGACAGACCATCTATTTTATTTAACATCAGAGTAGCATGGTATTTTATTTAAAAACAGAGTAGCATTGTAACGAGTGTCCAGAAAGTCTTTCAGTCAGGCGGCTATGGATTGTATAACGCATGTCTTTTATTCAGTCATATCTAAGTAATTTATTTGACATAAGTCAAAGTCAATTTAAATTAAAAGGTTTTTGTTTTGTATTATTTACTTTCTGCATATTTCTTGTTATAAAATGGTTACGCAAGAACAAAAAAACCTTTATTGTGAAATCTTATTTTCACAATGGTCAACAATTAGAAAACTGAAATTGGAATTATTCCATCAATGTGTGTAAATAAGAATTTTGACAAAGATATCCAAAGACATACGTTATACAATCCATAGCCGCCCAGGACTGAAAGACTTTCTGGGCACCCGTTATCTACATAATTTATAATCGTCATAGCAACCAAACATTTTTTGTCAATAATTGAGTTGTTTTTAATTTTTCCTTGATATGTGTTGAAAATTGTGAGAAAACCGGTAAATATAATTATGAGTGTTTGTGACAGTATTCCGTCGGACATAGAAGAAGCTGCAACGATGGTAGTTTCTTCATTGAAAAAATTAAACTTTTGGTCAAAAATTGTCATATCCCACTGAGTGGGATAACTGATCCTTATCCCATTGAGTTGGATAATAAACATCATTATGCAACTCAAATGAATGATATAATAGGTTCTTATCCTAGCAGAAGATAAAATAAACTTATACATATAAACATAAAATTAAACAAACTTAATAAATGTAATTGATGTAACTTTTAATAACAAAAATAATAAATATTTAATATATTTTATTATATTATAATATGATTGGTTTAAAGAAATTAATCTTTATTTAGGTTTCCTACCACAAAACATTTCTGACCCTTTCCAAGAAAAATAATCTTTTGTTTTGGAGTACGACGAATATCCGCGCGCGGCAATTCGAAATGATTTTACCATTTTACCGGTAAAATGTGATTTTACTTTACCGGTAAAATACCATTTTACCGTTTGGTAAAATACTGAGACTCACATCACTGGTCAAATGCAATGTAATTTTGAGAATAAAGGCTTA
Source organism: Ctenicera cuprea (assembly GCA_958336395.1). Classification (NCBI taxonomy): domain Eukaryota; kingdom Metazoa; phylum Arthropoda; class Insecta; order Coleoptera; family Elateridae; genus Ctenicera; species Ctenicera cuprea. Next base: position 28,022,313 of record OY284496.1, read on the forward strand.
AATATTATTATTATTAAAGGCTATACATTCCCGTAGGAATTGGAACCGCCCCTAAGGGCTCATCTGACTGTTTCAGTGTTGGTGGTGCGTCACTCCACTACACTACACTATCTTCATTACACTTCTGTTCTATTATCTTTTATAGGTTGATGTGTCTTGCTGCTTTTTTCACAATTATTTTCCATTCTCTTCTGTTTCTCATTTTCTCACCCCATCCTTTGACTCTCATTCTTTTTAAATCTTCCACTACTTGTTCTTCCCAGCGTACTTTTGGCCTCCCCCTTGGTCTCGTATGTGGCTTCCAATTTGTCATCTTTTTCACTACTTTCTCCTCACTCATCCGTTTTATATGCCCATACCACCTTATTCTTTTGGATTTTATTACTCTGACTATATTCTCGTTTTCTAATATTTCTTCTACCTCTCTATTCGTTAGTCTCCTATATTGTTCCTCGCTTATCTTCTTTCCTCCAAATATCTTTCTTATTATTTTCCTCTCAAAAACCTTCAGTTTCTCTTCGTCTCTTTTTGTGAGGCACATATTTTCCGCCGCATACGTCACCACCGGTCTTATCACTGTTCTGTATACTCTTAATTTCGTCTTCTTACTTATCTTTTTGTTATTCATTATCGTTTTGTGTCCGTAGTATGCTTTATAGCCCGACTGTATCTTCTGTTCTATCTCTTCCCTTCCGCTGTTCTTTCTATTTATTATTGTCCCTAAGTATTTATAACTTTCTACTTCTTCTATATTATATTTACCTATTGTTATTACTCTGTTATTAACTCGTTCCTCTTTTCTTGTAATTTTCATATATTTGGTTTTCTCTTGGTTTATTTCTAAGCCTCTTTCTTTTGCTTCTTTACTAATCATCTCCATTGTTTCTTCCAAACTTTTCCTATCCCTTGCTATCAGTGCTATGTCATCGGCATATGCTACCACTTGTATAGCTTTTTCTATTATTGTTCCTTTAATTTCGCATTCTTTCATTATTCCTTCTATTGCAATATTGAACAGTGTTGCCGATAATCCATCTCCTTGTCGTACTCCTTCATATATTTCTATTTTTTCTGTTAGTCCTTCATGTGTTAGTACCTCTGCTTTCGATCCTTCCATAGTCATGTTTATTAATCTTATCAGTTTTTTGGGTATCCCCATTTTCCTTGCATCTCTTGTAACCGATCCTCTTTTAACTGTATCGAATGCCTGCCTATAGTCTATAAATACTATTTCTACCTTATGTCTTGTTCATAGCACTTTTCTACTATTTGTTTTAGCGTATGGGTTGCATCTATTGTTGACCGCCCTTGTCTGAACCCATTCTGGTACTCTCCTATTCTTTCCTCTGTAAACTTATTTAATTTTTTTTAGTATTAATGTTGTTAGTATCTTGTACACTAAATTCAGTAGGGTTATCCTTCTATAATTTTCACATAGCATTAAGTCTCCTTTCTTTGGTATTGGTATTATAATTCCGGACCTCCACTCCTCGGGTATCTCCTCTTTCCTCCATATTTGCTTCATTAATTCGTAAATCCTTTTTTTGACTTCCTCTCCTCCTTCCTTCAGCATTTCGCTGCATATACTGTCTGGTCCTGCTGCTTTTCTTTTTCTCAAATTTTTAATTACCTCGCCAACTTCTTCTTCTGATGGTTCTTCTACTTCTACCTCTACTTCCTTTTCGCCAATCCTCTCTTCGGCTTCTTCCTTCGTCGTTGTTTCTTTCATATATCTTTCCCATTCTTTCTTATCTATATTAACCGTGGTGTTTCTTCTTCTTTTTTGTTTTCTAATTTCCTGGTATAACCTTGTGTTATTTTTACTGTCTTTTTCTATATCGTTCATCATGTCGCCAATCCACTCCTGTTTTTTGTTTCTTATTACTCTTGCTGCTTCTTTCCTTATTTGTTTGTATTCTTCATAATCATTCTCTCTGTTTGTTCTTATCCATTTTAACCTTTTCCCTTTCTTCCTTTTTATTAGTAATTCACATTGCCCGTCAAACCAATCTTTTCTGTATTGTTCCTTTCTTCGACCTATTACTTTTTCTGTTGTTTCGAGTATTTTATTTTTTATGCTCTCCCATGCTGTTTCTATATTGTCGTCTTCCTTCTCTTTGCTTAGCTGCTTCTTTAATTCTTTTCCATACTCTCTTCTTTTTTCTCTGTTCTGTAGTGCTTCCACATTCCATTTTCTTTTTAGGCTTCTTTCCTGCCTGTTCCTTACTACTCTCAGTTTCACTTTCGCTATCACCAATTGGTGATCCGTGTCTACACTTGTCCCTCTATAAGATCTTACATCTTGTATCATTTTTTGCTCCTTCTTTTTAATTATGATATGGTCAATTTGATTTCCTTCGGTCTTTCCTGGTAGTAACCATGTCATTTTATGCTCCTTTTTATGTTGGAATATTGTACTAGCTATTATCATATTCATTTGTGCTGCTAGCTTACATAGTCTCATTCCATTATCTGTGGTTTTGTCATGTATGGTATGTTTCCCTGCCACTTTCCTTATGTACTCCTCCTTCCCTATCTTAGCGTTAAGGTCTCCTGTTATTATTATTGTGTTGTGTTTCGGTACTCTTTCACATACTTCTTCTAATTTTTCGTAGAACTTATCTTTTTCCATTTCTGTTGCCGCTTCTGTGGGTGCGTATGCATTTATTATTGTAATGTTTGCTATGTTATTTTTTATTCGTAGGTACGATATCCTGCCATTTACTTTCTTAAATTCTATTGTTCTTTTCATTACCTCCTTATTTACCATGAACGCAGTTCCATTCTTTCCTTGTTTTTCTTCCCCTCCATACATCATTGTAAATTTTTCCCTCTCTATTCTTCCTTCTCCTTTCCATCTTATTTCTTGTATTGCCAATATTCCTATTTTGTATCTCTCCATCTCTTTCCCTATTTCTTCCATTTTCCCCATTTCTAGCATTGTTCTCACATTCCATGTTCCAATTCTCATTTTCGATTTCTCTTTGTTTTTCTTTTTTTTCACTTCTTTTCCTGTTTTCTTTTTGTCTTCCTGTTCTTTAATTCGTTGTCCTTTCTTGTTGCTTACCGTCCTTTGTGTTTCCGTCCGGCCCTCGTTTCCTGTTAGTTTTTTGGATTGTGTTGTGATCGTGCTGTCTTCGTAATGTTCCTCAGGGTTTCATTTAAGTTCTCTTCGTATCGTGGGGTCACTTTTTCATTCTCCCTTCTTTCCTTTACATGTGGTGTTAGCATGGTCTGCACCCAGTTCTTTTTCTTTGGTATTGCTCCTTTACGATAATTCCCCCAAAGGAGCAATACCAACAAAAAAGAACTAGGCTTAAATATAGTTGTTACTAAATTGCCACAGTTCTCCTATATTGTAAATGCACAATAAATTTTTAATAATTAATTTTTGTTCGCGATAATCCAAAAGCCCAATAAAAAAAATAGTAATTCAATTCCTAATAAGTAAGCAGCCTTACTGAGGGTAGTATAAATCAATAATCAAAGTTATTAACATAAATTAATTAATTTCCTGTTGGTATAGTAACAGTCACTTCCGATTAATTATTTAAGGTTCAATTCAGTTAAATGAACTTCCTTATACGGTAATGTAATTAATAATTAGTTCAAATAAATATTAACCTAACTAAATTCCAACTCGAACAAGAACCTAAGTTTGAGTATGTGACTTCTGGCTTGAAAGCTTTATATTCTTAACTGCTGTGACATCAAACGTAAATAAATGAAATTCAAAATTAATTTAAATATGTACAAGTTTACCCAACCTCAGTTCGGTTGAAAATTAATGCACGATTTTGTTTATTCGATGGATGTCGAATAAATCTGTAGTTGAACAATGTTACCCTTGGTAAATCTGGTGACAACTCTGTAACACCTGGAGTATCTCGCTCTGCAATGATATTGCTGGTCGGGCTATCGCTGCTCTCTTCCTCCATCGACAATATTTCTGAAGATCCAGGTGAAACTACGGGATCTTTTAAATACCAGGACGTAACTTTATCTTTGTTCCCTAAAATCCCGTGCATTTCATCAAAAAATTGGGGCTTATTTTGAAACTGCGTTCCAGTTTTTGTTACCCCATTGTTGATGAAATTTATATATGTTTTTTGCAAATTTCAAAATGTTTGCAAATATTTTTCGGTCCCCTCTTTGCATTCTCCTACATGGAAACCTGCATCATTCATTTCTTGGGCTATCTTTGCACACATTTTTTTTCTTATGTTTTTTATCATTAAATTGAGGGCAGTATACTTTGTCCTGTATTCCAAAAAAAATATGTAGCTTCTACATCTTTGTCGGTAGGCTTCTTATTACCTAGCCGTATTTTATCATCTTGGTCTTGGCATCAACCTTCCAATTCTGTAAACAAATATTAAAACAAATATTAGAAATTAGACTATAATACATGCTCGTTGGTATAAAACCAACTTAACAGATTCTATTAAATTCTGTACTTAAATTTCAAATAATACATAAATTGTATTACATTAAAAGTTTATAGTTTTTGTCATAATTTTGATAGGTACAGGAATTGAATATAAAATTGAGTAAAATATTGTGTGTTAAATTATAATCCCGTTTAAAATAGTGATAAGATTATGTACTTCAAAGGAAATATATGTAGTATATCTTACGGTGGTTAATTTCTTAATAAAGTTATACAATTATTTTTCAGGCAGTCAGGGTAAGAGTACCAGTATTTGGTAACATGTAAATAATATAAAAAACATTACAGCTATTTTGCTACTCCTTACCTTGCTGATGTTTTGTCACCACTTCCTGTGCTGCTGGTACATTTGGCTGTTCATCAAATCTTTGAATCGCGATAGTAGGCAAAACATCAACGGTGAAGCCCAACTGAATCAAGTGACCCGAATGAATCGATCACGTAATATAGTCAATCGCATAATTCAGTCATCTGAAAACAAAAATCATTTATTATTTTTTATTTTATTTATTTTTTTTATGAACCCTAATAGTAAAGCGTTGGTAACAAGCCCTGTAACTTTATTTTGCTCATAAATAGGTGCTAAGCAGTAACAAATAAATTTGAGATTATTAGCAACACAAGCAATTGAAGCTATATGTATATTTTCTTGAAATTTAATTAATAGTTTGCTTCCTTAATAAATTTTGAGCAAAAAGGAAACACTTAGCACTTAATAAAGATACGCAATTTTCAAAGGTGTCTTAAAAATTCACAATTTTATCATTGATTAAAAATTGTACAGCTTCCATTGCAAGCAAAGTATTCAGAACAAATGCTGCGTCTTCCGCTTGAAATGCGCCAAAGAATGCATTTTCTTTGTTAAAGACAAGGTAATAAAAGCAGACTTTCCAAACATGTTGACCACAGCTCTTTAAAAGAAAGAAGGCGGGAAATATTTTCGAACCTTCAGAAAAAGAGGGTAATTGTAAAAGAGCGAGATGGAGACGTACCAACTTCTAGAACCAGCCTCTGGAGCTGGTTGCTGAAATGAAGGACCAGGTTGGCTGTATGACATTGTTTTTACACTATGTCTAGCTCCACGTTAACGTGGAGCATTAAAATATTTTTAGATCCACGCGAAACGTCATCTGCACGGTCTGACTGTTTGAAATTTATATTACGTGTTTTAGCGATTGCCTGCAACTTCGTAGTGGCTCAGGTGGACATGCGGCTGTACAGCATAAACAGCTGATGGGTCGAATCTCGGTCCGGCCCAAACTTTTTTTTAATTTTATACTGTGTTTTTTTTTAAAACAATGTTGTTGGTCTTTACTGTATGCCGGAGCTTAAGGTTAAGAGCAGTTAAAAGTTTAATTTCGTCAAATATTATATTGCATAATCTATCTGATGAATGACGCATTTTTACTTTCAACCCGGCACGGTCTATTAATGAATAGTTTATGCCAGTTTCAATACGGAACAATTTTAAATATCTCTGTAATGTAGTTTGCAATGGTAATTTAAAAAATTTATTAAAAGTTTGTAACACATTGGACCCCTTTTATAGAATGCCAAGGCAAATACTTTATTTTTAACTGTCCACTGGGGGCGTTTTCTTGGAGCATTGCTAATTTGCGAAATAAGAAATTCTACCCAGCAGGATCTAAATTACTCTCTAAAGTTTTAAACATATTTGTGTTGCTTAATTTATTTGCAGTGGTTAGCCTATTTTTTGATTTAAATAAAGCAGTTTTCAGTTTAGAAAGTCTTCTTTGTTGAGCCCTATGTAACAGATACAGTTTATGTTTACGTGGTGTCAATTTGGCAACTTTTCTTGCATTAATGGCAGCTAAAATTGATTTTTTAGTTGATACTGCAGTTTGAGTAACCCTTCGGTTTTTAGACGAAATACTTTTAGAACTAAAAGTTTGAGTTAAAGAAGATATACCAGAAGTAGAAGGTTGATCTATTGGTAGGGACGAAGGCATGCCAGAAGTCAAAGGTAGATCCATGAGGTGTGCGGAAGACATTGTAGAAGTCGAAGGTTGATCTATTGGTTGTAAGGAAGACATGCTAGAAGTAGGCGGTTGACTTCTGGATTTTTCTAACTGCAATTCAATGGTAGCAGTAGTTTCTTCAGCTGATGTTTCGGCTGGCGCCTCAATTGGTACATACAGCTCGGGAACCGAATTTGTTAGAAGTCTTACTTTTCATAAATTTGTAAAACAATTTTCTTTGAAATGTTCCTCACAAATACGAAATTCTTCTTCTGAGTATTCTAAATGTCCAACAAGTAAGAATTTATTGATAGCTTCAAACCATTTTCTTCTGAATTGAACTTCTTTAGGAAATTTAAAAAAGTGTTTATTTTTATAGTTCACGTTGGTAATGTTGCTGTAGTACATATTTTTACAACCCGGCACTTTGCAACTGTAGCTGTATCTTCCAAGAGGTGACATTTTAAACTTTGAATTGGAATATAAAATAAAATTTAGCACTTATCGTCTCACTTGTATCACTCCACCGAAAGCACCAAGTGAACTGAACAAACCAGTGAAACTAACTCCAAACTGTGATTGTTTTACAACTTAGAAAATACAGTTTAGTCAGCTGCAGTCATACATTTGAAATTAAGTGCTAACAAAACAAACCTATATACTACATATACATATAGACCAACCATGTTTATCATTTTATTCAAAATACACAGGCAAACTAACACAGGTTCTCTTTAGATATAATTAAAATTTCTATTGTAAAATCTAAAAAAAAAAACACTGTTTGGTCAGCTGCAATCATGTATTTCAAACAGTTTAATAAACAATAAAAAACAAATCTAAGAACCACACAGAGACCTGTGTTTATCATCCTTTTAATTAAATATCACTGTTTAAATTTATTATTTCCAAACTAATATTTTAAATACTAATACTGGGTACACAATTTTTTGCTTGCTATAGCAACCACATTCTTTAATCTTATTGTTATGTCTTAATTTCTTACCTTTACGTTTGATATCTAACATTAGCATAAAGCAATCCAGAGAAGCAGAAGGCAGTCAGTGCATTTCATTGTAAGAGATCGACCAGATATTTTCAATCCAGCTAGCAATATCAGACAACATTTTACCGAGGAAACATCCAAACAAGAAAAGACAATGCTGTGTATTTGACGAATGCATAAATTAATGTTTTCTGCAGCAACCTTTTCATTTCTGTAATAACATCAACACATCAAATTATAGGTATGTGAACACAAAATTAAACTTTTCTCACCACACCAGGGTTTTTGTACATCCTGCTCCACACCAAAGTTGTTTTGCAATGGAAAAAATGTCGAGGATGCTCCATGGAATATTTGCATGTTCGATAATTCCAATCAACGATGCAGTTTCAGTCTGGAAAATGAAAAGATGGAATATTTACATTATCAGTTACTAAATGCAGTTGTTACTTACACTAATCAACAATACACTACAAGGTCCTTTGTGTAACTGGTCTCCATTATTATGTTTTTCCACATATTTATACTCTTTCAAAGTGAATCTGTCATGGGTTACTAATTTACACACTAATATGCAAGTCTTTTAGAGTTGATGTTTCCCATGGGCAACTATCAACTTATTTACTGTTGTAAAACGAATTCTGCAAACCTATTTTTCGCAAACTAAGGTCTTTAACCAACAAAGTTTAAATTTTTCAAATTGTCAAAGTTAGTTAAGAAAAATAGCGCATAACAGCGCTACTGTAGATTGTTTGCTTGTCTGGCTATGCTCGTAGTTAAGGTCGTTACACAATGAGTTTGACGTAAGACGTAAGGCATAAACATAGTCATAATAACAAATTCAGCGAATGACACATAGACTGCGTTTATGTTATGGTTAACCAATCAGGAATTATCATTTTACTAAATTATGGTATTTTGTTGTAAACTGTCATAATCAGCTGGGACGTGATTCTTCTGTTGGTGTGCTGTCTGCAGACGTTGAAGTGAGTTGTTTATTACATACATCCGATTCATCTGTTGTAATAAACATAGAACTAATGTAATATAATTAAACAGTACTACTTCTAAAATAATTACCAGTTATATTATCAACTTCAACCATTTGTTGGCTGCTATTTCCATTAATGGGATTAGTCAATTAGTGTGTGTAGCACCTGTTGTTTTCATTATACTTCGGACACTGCTAACGTTCGTAAGTCTCCTTTAATAAAATATGTGGGTTTTAACATATTAATATACAATTTAAAAACAAAAAAAAATATTACTTTCTAGTGGTGATGTGGTTTTGCAGGAACTGTATTTGCTCAAATAACACCCATTTGGGTCTATTGTCGCTTTAGCTGCCAGTAGGATAACCTGATTGAATTTTTATATTTTCTCTCATCCACTTCTCTCTTAATCTTTGCCATCTGTTTTGACATGTGGCTACTATAAATAATGATAAAAATACGTAAACTATTTATTAATAATTTGGTTGCAAAGAAAAGTAATAGAAAAAGTTTAGTACGTACCTGGTGTGTTCATTATTATTGCAATTTCAGTCCACGAATTATCTTTCATTATTCGGTCTTTATAGTTTTTGTTACTTTTGCCATAAAGGTGCATATCCTTGCACTAAATCTACTAAAAGTTCATCACTATCTTTGTATTCCACAGTTATAATACCGTTTTCATCAATTTCCAGATCTTGTGACAATTCTACATCATTCATGGAATAACCGTATTCGAAGCCAGGTGTACAATCTTCATCCACAGTAGCAATGAAATTCATTTTTGCAATTTATATATATATTTATAATAGTAAAATAATAGTTCCATAAGATTGTATGAGCTGAACTTTTACGTTACCTTCTTACGCATTATGCCTTATGCGTTAAGTCTTACGGCAAACCCATTGTGTAACGACCTTTACATTTGCTTCGCAGCCATTTGTAAAATGACTAGCTTGTAACGGTTTTCCTAAGCAACTGTATTTCGAATGCAACGATCTTCATGGTAAGTTAAGATTATTATTTGCTGTATTAAATATTTTGGGGCCCGTTTTCGGTAAATTAACAGTTTTTTTAACTGTTCGTGGGTTTATGCAGATGTGTTTATAACTTGGAATTTTATAAACTTAAGAATTAATAGTTACCATAACAGATAAGTACGCTATTAAAAGCAGTTTCTTTTAGGGGGTAAAAAAATGCCGAAGAAGTTACAATTTCTAGTTATTAATAAGTGGCGTAGGTATTGTTTAATATTAATTCTGGTATTTGCATGTTGGATAATTCCAATCGACGATGCAGTCGATAAAAACCACATATGTTAGGTTATGTCAGTGTCTTGATGGTGTCCGATCTATCAGGACAGAACACGTTTTAGTTTTAACAACTGTTGAAAATTATTAATTCTTGTAATTACAATCAATTTCGTTGACAGATTTCCAATCTTAATTGTGAACAAAAAAACAATATTAGAGCGAATCAGCACATCCTTGAAATAGTACATTTAGTAGTTTCCTTGTCTCGGTGCTCTCTCTCTAAAACACTACAGAATAAGACCATAGGGTTCGTGCATTGCATACTCTTTATAGTTATTTTCACGCTACCGGCAATGTAAGTAGGCCTTACATCCATAGCTACAGGGATCGTAAATGGCTGATAACATTCGTGTACTAGTTACCCTTGACGACGGAACTTAATAGTGTCACTTACATCCCCAGCAAAATAATGTTGATTTTAACTGTTCGTTGATATGGTAACAAGCACAGACAACTTAGAATAATGGGGCTTTTAAAAAATAATCCCGATGACAGCTGTCAAAACGAACTTTTAAAAATATGATTAAATTTCTACCTGTAGGCCTACTTACATTGCCGGTAGCGTGAAAAATTTAATAAGTAACACGTAATGTATCGACTAATAACATCCTCGGCAGGCGACAAGCTTCGGCTCCGCCTCAGTTCGTATTCGCCTACCTCGGATGTTATTACGTCCTTACATTCCTTGATACTTAAATAACTATTAAGTAACAAGGAATGTAAAGACGTAATAACATTCGACGTAGGTAAATACGAGCCGAGGCTTATGGCCTGCCGAGAATGTTAATAGTCGATACATTCCGTGTTACTTATTAAATTATTCACGCTACAGGTAGAAATTTAATCATATTTTTAAAAGTTCGTTTTGACTGCTGTCATCGGAAAATATTTTTATAGCCCCATTATTCTAAGTTGCCTGTGCTTGTTACCATATCAACGAACGGTTAAAATCAACATTTTATTATTCTGTTTGAAATAAAATATTGGAATCTCTACCTTGTTGCTTTAATTATTATCCTAGGAATGTAAATGATACTATTAAGTTCCATAGTCAAGGGCAAAATGTAAACGAATGTTATTGGCCATTTTCATCTTTTGTGGCTATGGATGTATCGTCTATTTACCTTGCCTGTAGCGTGAAAAGTATATTATTATGCTCTGTGATTAAAACCTAAATTTTGTGCATTTAAGCTGAAACTACTTTGAAGTAAAAACTATGCCGGATAATCCGGTATCCGGCTGAGCAACCAGATACTGAATATCCATTATCCGGCATTTTGAAAAAGTACTGCTCGCTGCTTCCCTACAAGCAGATGCTTAGGTCTTTAGGTCCTGTATAAACGTGCCTAACACAAAAGAAAAGCTCAGAGCTATATAGATGAACTACAATTTGGTTTTTTTAAATTTCTCTCGACACCTATGAATTTTTGAAAATCAGTGATTCCTACACCTTTATTTAATAAAGTTCACCATTTAATTTTGGAGCGCAGCAATATTTGGGGCGGTAATTCTCTTTTGCCTTTCTCCCCCAATTCTTGGCAGACGAATTTTTCAATTTTTGGTTTAATTTTGATTACAAGGAATCTTTTTCCAAAAATTCTAAAATTGAATTTTACATGTTACATCGATTTAAAGAAACCCAGTTGTATAAAACGTACATATTTTGCTGATTATATGAAGCCATGCAGTGTTGCCACTAACCTTATGTATCTATTTTATGTGAACATATGAGTTATTTGTCGTAATACACATCAACACTGTAACATATTTATGGAGTTCGACTGACTTTCTATTTGAGGCAAACCTTTTTCTTTTATTTATAAGCGTAGTTTTTGAAAAATACTTTATTAAATTTCCAATTTGAGGCTTTTTAAACTTTAAAAATAATTATTTTATATCAGACGATTTTGTCATTGAGGAGCTTTTTATGTGGTTTATGTCGATATTACAGTTAGTTTTTGCGTAAATTGTTGTTAAATTCTAATGTTTCAAAAAAAAGTGGAGATGTGAAAATATAGCAATCGGTGAAAAATCATACGAAAGTCAACCCTCAGCTTTATCACAGCAGAGAAAGTTACAAAAATCCCAAGACCAGTTTTTGTATATCTTTGTGGTAGTTTCTCAAACTTTAAGGTAGTGTCATTCTATGAATTTTCAGATTTTGAAGAATATGATTACGACACTTTTCGGGCTAGCTAATAGTTCGATATTTATATTGATTTTTGTATAAATAAACTTTAACATAGAAATCTTAAGAGTATCGTCGGCGCCGCTGTTGCAAATTCAGATCATTCGAAAAAAAAAAAAAACATTCGGTTTGTACTACGATGCTTTAGCTATGTCTAATTTCTCGTCCCCAATTTTTCTTTTTTAAGGTCTTTTTTTCCAATAAACTTTTGAAGTACCCTTACATTCGAAAAGGTTGACAGATGTGGTACTTTTTATAGATCTAATCTAAATATTGTTTGTTTTTGATAGGCAAATGATATGTTACCACATTAGTAAAGACCAGATTTTAGGACGTAAAAAATTGTAAAATAGGTCATATAAACAGGAAGAAAAAAAAGGTAAAATAGGCAACAAAAACTTAAAATAGGATTGTTCAATTTTAAATTCCTAAATTAGGAAAAATAAAAAAACTGCTGAAAATACCTATAAAAATTATGTAACTAATATTTCAAGTTAAATTTTTATTTTTTACAAATAAATGGGATTTTTAAATTCTATTACACACTGAATAACTTAGAGTTAGCCTAAATAATGTTCCAAATTAGTAGTAGTAAAGTTAGTTCGCCTTTTGCTTAAAATTTGCTTTAACCAAGAGAAAGATCTTTCGGCATTGCATGATGTAATTGGAGCATACTTGAAAATGGAGAAGTTTGGAACATTTGAAATAGTATCATACTTTCCCTCAATTAAATTTTTAATTTTGAAAAGATCTTCATAGTCAGGATTTTTGTCTAGAACTTCTAAAAGTTTTTGGTATGCCTTTTTAGCAATTGCACCAGGAGGAGTCCTTAAGGATTCTTTTACATTTTCAATAATCTTTACTGAATCAGTAAGAGGTAGACCAATTTTTTCAAGTTTCTCAATATTTTGAACTAGTATTTCAAAATGTGTTTTAATATACATTAGTTCATTTTTTATGTTGTTGGCTCTGAAGTACTGTTGAGCTCTTTCTATAGCAACGGAATTCCCACTACTAAAAGCCATTATAACCTGCAAAATTTATTTAAAAATGCAATAGTTTTATTGAGATAATAAATAGTCAAGTACTTACAGGTTTTAATTTATCAAAATTTTCAGCATAGAAAAATGCATTAAGCCATGTGCCCCAACGAGTGAGTATGGGTTGAGGAGGTAGTGGAAGATCTGGCAAAGCATTTTTGTAAGCTTGTACTCTCAGAGGAGCTTTCAGAAACACTTCTTTTACATTTGCAATAAGTCCGTTGACATTATCATAGTTATCTCTAATTTTCTCACAAACGAGATTCAAGGCATGAGCCATACAAGTGAGGTGGATTAAGTTAGGATAAAAAATTTTTAAAATTCCTCCACATTTTAACATGTATGGTACTTCATCTGTTACCATTAATGCTACAGAATTATATTGAGTGCCTGATGGCCATAACAATCCTGAACTAAACTAAACTTAGATGCCTGCTAGGTTTATATTTTATTCTAAATTTATTGTTACCCAAGGATTCGTTAATGAATCGTGTTACAGTGAGATTATTGGTCTTTTCTAATTGTTTCGAAGCCAATAACATTGGAGTGCCTGCTTCATTGCTAGTCATTTTGCCAATAATAATGTTGGCAATATAACCGCATTTGTACCAATCTGTTTTCTAATAGCATCCATTGTCTAAATAAACAAAACTAATTATCAAACAATAACAAACTAGGAGGCTAATAAAATATTGAATTCACTTACATCATTGTAACATTTAGGCAAGTAATTTTTGCGAAGTGTAGATTCGTCTGGAATTTTACGGCCAGAATATTTTTGTAAGAAATCAATAAATGGTTGGCACGTCAATTTATTCCACTCAATATTAGCTGCTACAAATGCTTGGCACATTTCATAATGGAATTCGGAATTTTTTATTTCAGGGGTACCTTCGGTAAATAGAGTTTGCCTTAACGGTTTTTTCACACGCCTTATGGTCACTACTGGTTTCATGTTGCTCGAAGTGCGAAATTTTGTTGCATACAAACTAAAAATTTGATCAAGGTAAAGTGTTTCACTTCAGTAGTACCCAAGCATAAATATTTACCTGTTTTACACATGCTCTGCAAAACAGCTTCTGTTGTTTATCATCTAAAATTTGATAAACTTCCTTGTTCACTGCATCTGCTAACCATCTTTTAACTTTAGTTGCAAATGAATCTTTTTGGGCATCTTCTTCATCAAAATAGGAATACACTCGATTACAATCAACACGCACTAGCAGCACCAGCAAAATCATATGTTTAAATGATTTGTTACTATTGGAGCTAATTCCCAGTTATACTAATGTTTAATGCCCGAAAAATTCATGCAACCGTAAGTAGAAAGTTTTTTATTGCACGCTTTTTATTTATTCCTAATGTAGGCAACAAAAATTTCATTTTAAGATCGATAAAAAGTCCTAGGACATTACCTTCTCATTTAGGAATTTAGGAAAATATAAACTGCCGTCAAAACTCATAATTTTTCACGAAACGTATTTATTTTCAAGTCATTTTTAGCGGCGTTTACAAATAAGCGAAAGGCATATTTCCTAAGATCTGGTCTTTACACATTAGTAAATCACCATCAAGTATACCACCAAACGGATAAATTCATAATTGCTTTTGTTTATTAGAACATCTCTGTGACGTGCAAGTAATTTGTCACATTCGTGTTTCTTAGGGACAATTTTCTTTATGATATGATGGCAAAAATAGTTTATTACTAATTTCGTTTCTGTATCGGACCATGGAACACGACTACGACTACTTATTTTTTCCTCGGATGTTTTTCTCTAAAACTAAAATTGGATTATTAGCTAGCAAATGTGTACATCTGCCAATGGTAGGAAATAAATTTTTTAATTTTATAAATTATTAGTAAAAACATACTTTATTGTAAATAAACAATTCTTAACAGGTTATTTATTTTAGCCTTATACATATTTCGACATGTTGGCATTTTTTAAAAATATTTGCTACAGAGATTCTGCATCTTTTACTATACAGGGTGATTTTGGGAACCGGGCCACTATTGCCACCTTTTTTAATTTAAAAGATACAAAGTTGGTTAAATGAGGAAAAAAGTGTAACTTTTTCTTCTGGTTACGATGGTAAAAACGAAAAACCAATTGCGCATCGCGGTTTTGAGTTGTTAAAATAACTGTTTTTTCAACGAAAAACACTGTATTTTTTATATTTTTGAATTGCAAATTTTATTGTCTTTAAAAAAGTATAGGGTCAACCTATGATTAAAAATAACAAATAACGCCACATTTTAACTTTTAATGGTTTAATATCATAATCGTAACAGCCGTGAAACAAAAGTTACTTGTTTTATGGTATAGGTCAAAATATCATTAAATTAATATGTATAAGAGTAATTATTATAGTAACTGTTCAAATGGGGCACTATCATTATCTAGACAGCAGTAAATTCTTGAACTACAGTATTCGACGCCCGATGTAGCATTCCGTGGTCATTTTTTACAATGCATTTATAATGTATGCGACTAAATCTCTACACTATTGTATCTATCTCAATAACTATCATCCTGTAGATATCCCCAAAGAAAACAATCTAGCGATTCATGTCAGGAGACCGTGGGGGCCAATGGACATCTTAAATGTTAAATAAAATTAGCATAACTGCTAACTGTCAAAATATAAACAATAAAACAAGCAAACTTTACCTTTTGTTTCACGGCTATTGCGATGATGTTATTAAAGTATTAAAAGTTAAAATATGGCTGTCTAGATAATGATTGTGCCCAGTAAGAGCAGTTACTATAATAATTACCCTTATACATATTAATTTAATGATATTTTGACCTATACCATAAAACTATTCTACTATTTCCGATGTTATCTAATTTTGAAATTAATTGATTTTCAAAGCCTTCTATGCTAAAGTTATTGATTGAATTTAATTCATTTTGTACAAATTTTTAATATATTTAGGTACATGAAAAAATCTAAACATTCATAACACTGAACAGATAAAAAATGCTCTATCTATTGATACAAAATTAGACGTTTTCATCTAAAAAAGGGTGCCTCGGCAATGTATGTACCAGGGAGCAACCGCAAGTTCTTGAGGTCAAAATAGGACAATTAAAGGCAGCTTACCTATACACAAAAACTCACCGTCAAAGCGCTACGGAGCGAGAAAAAAAATCGTGTATCTTTTATAAAACGGGAACGCCTTTAGCCTTAATCGATTTATATGAAATATGGTTAATGAGTAAGACACTTTTTGATGTAATTAGTTTTATTATCGACATATTTCAAGTAGCCTAAATCGGGAACCTAGTCACAAAATGTAATGTATTTTTTGTATGAACTGTCCAATTGCCACGAAAATATTTGTAACGAAAGCTGATATTTTTACAGACATTTTTGTCTCTTACAAAATTTTGATATTTCTTACCGTTTAGTCGTAGAAATTAAAATTTAAATTATTGTGGGGACTTATTTCTGCAAACGTGCGTCTGTAAAGTCACCCTCCTCTGCTTTTTATAGGGTTGGTTCAGAGATACAAAACTAAGGTTACGTAAGCAACAGCTAAAGTACTACATTTTAAGCGAACAAAAATTTCGATTATCAATCATTTTCGAAAAAAAAATTATATAGGATAACATATTTAAGAAAATATATTTAAAGATAAAAATATGCAATGTAATTATAAAGTTAGTTTACAACTTCAAACTATAACATTTTAATTATAAAATAAAATGGAGCTAAAGAAATGGGATTAAGTCGCCTATGGATTCTAAACAAAATATTTGGATTTCGTTAAAATATTGCCTTATAATCGCGGGATCACCTGAAAATATATCTTCCACACTGTCGACAACGTCACCTTCTATACAACGTGAAATTTTTGTTAAAAGTCCAAAACCTTCATTTTTTTTTCAGTCATCAAATTTTTTTGAAACAAATTCTCTCATTTCAGAGTTTATTGCATCAACCTCTGCTTTTGCCTTCATGACTAAATCAATAGAAGTTGTTAAACAAAGGCCATGTGTTTCCAATTTTGTGATAGTGGAAAAGTTAATTGCTGAGACAGCTCCGGATTATTGAAGACTTTTTGAGCATTCTTGATAGCTTTCGCGGACTCTGGGTCCAATTCCATAACGACTCTTTAATACTTTGAAAATGGTCTGCATAAAACATTGCTGCTTCCAGCCAGGTGCCCCATCTTGTAATAATAGGGGTTGGAGGAAGAGGAGTATCTGGCAATTTTATTTTATATCTGCACTCTTAAAGGAGCCTTTAGGTAAATTTTTTTAACGTTCTTTATTAATTTATTTACAAGTTCAAATTGTAGCCGGATGGTTTCGGTTACACGATTTAATCCATGAGCATGTACAATGAATTAGATTGGTGTAAAAAATTTTTAGTGTTTGTTCGGCTTTGACCATATACGGCGCTGCATCCGAAATCATCAATAAAACTTTGTCACTAGGTAACGTTTGGGGAAGGTAAAATTTTGATAAGGACTCATTTACAAAGTTAGCGATTGTTTTATAGTTGGTTTGTTCTAGTACCTTTGTTGCTATTAGACACGGTTTTGTTTCTGTATTATGATTTAACACACCAATTACACAGTAAACCATATATAATTATCTCCAACAATTCTTTTAAGTTTTAAAATAGTTTCATTGTAGACATCTTCGACGTAATACTTTCTAAATGTACTCTCGGCAGGTATTGAGTGTTTACAGTAGGTTTTCATAAACCTCGTAAGGCAATATTGTTGAGTTTATTTAATGGTATATTTGCACTTACAAATGCACTGCATAAATCCAAATTAAATTTTTGTTGCTCGTTTCGTCTTGACCACAAGGAAACTACTTCCGTAAGAGTTTGTGATTTCTTGCTGCTGTTCAAATTATTTTTGTGGATTGGTGGATTGATTAAAAATTTTTTATCGGAAGTAATCTGAAGGAGAAATTCGGACTTTATTTGGCTATTTTAAATGTTGGGAAGTAAATAGATCTCAATAAACTTAAAATGAAAATGTTTCAATGAGTTATAAACTATGTACTTAAAAGGACAATTATAAATAAAACCATGAAAATTAAATTAAATCTATTTGTAAGTAAGTAGGCACTTACTGTTTTACTGCAAGCACGGTAAAACACTGTTGTTTCCTTTTCTATTAACTTGGGTCTTTTACTCACACTTTTAGCAGATCTGTTGCAGAACTTTTACTTTTCGGCATTTTAAACAACGTTAAAAACACAAAACAATTTACAATGCATACAAACTCTGTGCTTTTACTGAATGTACTACGCTCCCGTGACTGACTCAGCCAGCACGATAAACAGTAACTCAATCCGGTAAATCCCCCGAGTATAGATCATTCACCAAGTTTTAATAAATACTGTAAATGTCAATGAATTTTACTGATAAAATAATGCTTTGATAACCTACTGTACCTACATACTATTACGTCAAAATTAAAAAATATTTTTTTACAAAAAAATCAGGAAACAGCAAACATTTTGAATTTGTGATATACTCCCTAATTTTCAAAACTCGATCATCCGGGAAATATGATAACCCAACATTGAATAATGTAGTTAGAAAAGAATTGTTGGCTGTAGAGAGAGACTGTTGGCAACCAGTTGTTTGAAAATACTTTAAAAGGGGAAAATATAGTCGCAAAGACAACATAAATTTAAAGTTTTTAATTTCCATTGCTAATAATTGTTAATTGAATTTCACAAAGTAGGGAGTGCAACCATCATACATTGTGTATGTTTATGCCCAACTGATACACATTTATTTATGGGTATTTTAAAAACCTGACATTGCATTAAAATAGTAAAAGGTTTGTTAGGTATGTAAATTAAATAATTATTTTTTTTGTTACAGATTCTGTGAAAGTATTTATGATTGAGGCAAATTAATCTTCAATGAAGAAGATCATAAAAGTGTCCTTGGTATTGTTATTATTTAACAGTCTTTAAAGGTTGCACTAATCAATTGCAACATTTCTTAAACTTTAACGAGTTCTTGGTACCTGAAGAAGATAAAATTCAAGAGTGTAAAGTATTTGAAATAAAGTGAACCAGACTTAAGAAGTAATATAAGTTTGTTTTAAGTGTCGAGTGTGTCACAGAAATACCCCTCCTTTCCAAATCTTCCTTGAATGCTTGACCAAGGTTGGATTTTTCTTTCTATTGTTTCTTATTGGCAGGTTCTTCTTGATCGACTTGGCTTTCCTATACGTCTTCTGTGTGAAAGCTAGTGATATATTCAGCGTAATCAGATTCCGGTAAAGCTAGTTTCGTTTCGTGGGCTGAAGCAAACAATAAAACTATAAAGTTTTTATTATAGTTTGATTATACACTAAAAGTATATCTTACAACACGGGTAAGATGTCACTTAATACCGAATTCAAGGTGTTCAAATTGAGTAGCAAGACAATAAATGTGTTTCACACACAGTTATAATTTTTTAAATCATAAAAGTGTCCTTGGTGTTGTTATTATTTAACAGTCTTTAAGGGCTGCACTAATCAATTGCAACATTTCTTAAACTTTAACGAGTTCTTGGTACCTGAAGAAAAAAAAGTCAAGTGTGTAAAGCAGGGTTGTAACTTTACACGTAGAATATTATTTTCAACATTACAGTTAGAAGAGTGTGTGGAATACATCGAATATGTACAATAATATGTAGAAAATGTATGTTAAATAAAACTAGTATATTTACCTTTTTTTACACAGTATACATGTAAAGTATGTAGAATATGTAAAATATGTACCATGATTCTAGGAAAACACCTGCATAAAATTATTGTTAACTTTACTACTAGGAAGTAATACAAGTTTGTTTTAAGTGTCGAGTGTGTCACAGAAATAACCTTCCTATTTAAAATAAAGTGAACCAGACTAAGAAGTAGTACAAGTTTGTTTTAAGTGTCGAGTGTGTCACAGAAATACCCTTCTTATTTAAAATAAAGTGAGCCAGACTAAGAAGTAATACAAGTTTGTTTTAAGTGTCGAGTGTGTCACAGAAATACCCTTTCTATTTAAAATAAAGTGCACCAGACTAGGAAGTAATAATACAAGTTTGTTTTAAGTGTCGAGTGTGTCACAGAAATAACCTTCCTATTTAAAATAAAGTGAACCAGACTAAGAAGTAGTACAAGTTTGTTATAAGTGTCGAATGTGTCACAGAAATACCCTTCTTATTTAAATAAAGGTTGGATTTTTCTTTCTATTGTGTTTTCTTACGGATTCTGCCTTTTTTTTTGTTATAATGCATTTATGTTTGTTTTGGTGTGGCTTTTTTTACAGGGTTTCCTATCAGAAGATTGTCGTTTTGTCTTGGTATTATCAGTACTATTTGCAGTTTCGGTTGCTGTTTTTTTTGCAGTTTTGGCCGTTTCCAATTTGTTTTCTTTCAAAAAAGACAGCAGCATCTTTGTATCCTTTAAAAAACGTTTCAATGAAAGTTACATCAACGGGTGACATAAATGTTAACAGTTTTGTTACATTAGCAACTTTGGCAAAACGCATTTTCTACGTTTAGGCGTAGTTTTTATTTGTGGTAAAAGAGGTACTCTCTCTGGTATTATTTGATAAAACAATAGGCACTCTGACAGATGCGTCATCGTCATGATGAAGTTTATAACATACTTAATTTGACCTGAGCTTGGGATAATCAATCCCTCGGGAGAGTTCAATTGATACGTGTTTTTCATAGACGTGATATTTGCAATTTTACCTGTGCTTTAACCAACCTCTCGAGAGGGTCAAATTAATATGTGTCGCTCTTCTTTTCTGCAGATTAAATATTCGCAAGTTGACCCGAGCTTGTGGTAACCAATCCCTCGGGAGGGTCAAATTTATGTGTCTGTCGTTTTTTCTGCAGAAGAAATATTTGCAATTTGACCTGGGCTTGTGGTAACCAATCCCCTGGGAGGGTCAAATTGATATTTGTTGGTCTTTTCTGTAGAAGAAATATTTGCAATTTGCCCTGAGCTTGTGGTAACCAATCCCTTGGGAGGGTCAAATTGATATGTGTTGGTCTTCTTTTCTGTAGATGTATTTGCAATTTGACCTGAGCTTGTTGTAACCAACCTCTTGGGAGTGTCAAATTGATGTGTCTGTCTTTTTTTCCTGTAGGAGAAATATTTGCAAATTGACCTGAGCTTGTGGTAACCAATCCCTTGGGAGGGTCAAATTGATGTGTTGGTCTTTTTTTCTGTAGAAGAAATATTTGCAATTTGACCTGAGCTTGTGGTAACCAATCCCTCGGGAGGGTCAAATTGATTTGTGTTGGCCTCTTTTCTGTAAAAAAATATTTGCAATTTGACTTGAGCTTGTGGTAACCAATCCCTTGGGAGGGTCAAATTGATATGTGTTTGTCTTCTTTTCTGCAGAAGAAATATTTGCAATTTGACCTGAGCTTGTGCTAACCAATCCCGTGGGAGGGTTAAATTGATATGTGTTGGTCTTCTTTTCTGTAGAAGAAATATTTGCAATTTGACTTGAGCTTGTGGTAACCAATCCCTTGGGAGGGTCAAATTGATATGTGTTGGTCTTCTTTTTTCCTGTAGAAGAAATACTTGCAAGTTGACCTGAGCTTGTGGTAACCAATCCCTCGGGAGGGTCAAATTTATGTGTCTGTCGTTTTTTCTGCAGAAGAAATATTTGCAATTTGACCTGAGCTTGTGGTAACCAATCCCTTGGGAGGGTCAAATTGATATGTGTTGGTCTTCTTTTTTCCTGTAGAAGAAATACTTGCAAATTGACCTGAGCTTGTAACCACTCCTTCGGGAGGGTTAAATTTATATGTGCTAGTTAGTCTTCTTTTCTGTAGAAGAAATATTTCCAATTTGACCTGAGCTTGTGGTAACCAATCCTTGGGGAGGGTCAAATTGATATGTGCTGGTCTTCTTTTCTGTAGAAGAAATACGTGCAATTTGACTTGAGCTTGTGGTAACCAATCCCGTTCGAGGATTGAATAGATATGTGTTGGTCTTTTCTTTAGAAGTATTTGCAAATTGACCTAAGCTTGTGGTAACCAATCCTTCGGGAGGGTTAAATTGATATGTGTTAGTCTTCTTTTCCAGAAGAAATATTTGCAATTTGACCTGAGCTTGTGGTAACTAATCCCTTGGGAGGGTCAAATTGATATGTGTTGGTCTTCTTTTCTGTAGAAGAAATATTTGCAAATTGACCTGAGCTTGTGGTAACTAATCCCTTTGGAGGATCAAATTGATACGTGTTGATCTTCTTTTCTGCAGAAGAAATATTTTTTTCGTTTGACCTGTGCTTGTGGTAACCAATCCCTCGGGAGGGTCAAAGTTATATGTGTCGGTCGTTTTTTCTGCAGAAGAAATACTTGCAGTATGACCTGAGCTTTTGGTAACCAATCCCTTGGGAGGTCCAAATTTATGTGTCGTTCGTTTTTTCTGCAGAGGAAATATTTGCAATTTGACGAGCTTGTAACCAATCCGTTGAGAGGGTCAAATTGATAAGTGTTCGTCTTTTTTTCTGTAGAAGAAATATTTGCAATTTGACCTGAGCTTGTGGTAACCAATCCCTCGGGATGGTCAAATTTATATGTGTCGGTCGTTTTTTCTGCAGAAGAAATAAGCTACTCAAAAGTATTAAGGGGTCAAAATTTCAAATGCTTGAAGTTTTTTTAAGGGCCGATGGCATTTTAATGAAACTTGGTATACGCATTGTCGAAACATTTATTTTAATGAAATGTTGTAAAAATTGGATATCATCCTAACATCTACCAAATCATTGAACACTATGTTAAAGTGAACCAGAAACTAAACTGAAAACTCATCAAAAAATTAATATTCTTAAGAATTCTCATTAAACCCAAACAATACCTAAACCTAATATCGTGCTAAGCTTCCTCCAGCTTGAATTACGGCATTACACCTGCGTGGCATACTGCGAATCAGTCTGAGTATGTTTTCCTGGGGAATACATCGCCATTCTTCAATGAGAGCTTGTTCCAGTTCTGCCAGCGTATCTGGTGGGTGTATACGCTTGCGAATACGTAGTCTGAGTTGATCCCATAAATGCTCTACGGGATTAAGGTCAAGACTGAGTGCTGGCCATTCCATAGTGGCTATGTTATTCTGGCCAAGATACTTAGTGACTACTCTAGCCGTGTGGGGACCAGCGTTATCCTGCATAAATAAAAAATCTTCTCCCACGGCAAGTGCTTGAGACAGGACATGTTCTTCAAGGACTTCATTAATGTACCTTTCTGCCGTGAGAGAGCCATTTCTGATGAAAACAAGTCCAGTGCGGCTGTTTATTGAAATGCTGCCCCATACCATTACTGAAACGCCGCCAAAAGCCACGACTTAACACATGCTGGTAAAAAACGCTCGTTTGGCATTCTCCACACCCTAACTCTACCATCATTTGTCCATAACTTGAACCTCGACTCGTCTGAAAACATCACTCGACTCCACTGCCTCAATTGCCAATGTTCTCATGTTCACGTGCGAAGAACATCCTCCTTCGTTGATGATTTCTGGTTAACTTTGGCTTCTTTGCTAGGCGTCTAGATTTCAAATTGACTTCCCGAAGTCGATTTCTTACGGTTTGGTCGCTTATCTAAACTTCCCTGGCTCTGGAAAGGTCGACTTGAAGACCACGAGCGGTTGTCGAACGGCTGCGAAGGGCTTGAAGTCTCAAAAATCGGTCGTCTAGTAGGCTCCTTGCTCTGTGGCGACCCTGTCCAGGCCTCCTGGTGACAACACCAGTCTGTTGGTGCCTCTGTCATTTTGTTATGGTTGAATATTTTTCTTTGAAACTCTAGGATTAGACGCAGAACTAAAAGACCTTTTCAATGAGGCGTCACTCGATCCCCTTTCTATTAAAAAAAAATTCAAAATGGCGCCCAGTCGCCATTTTGGATGATACAAAATTTTAATATGGTCTGAAAAATAGTAGAAGTATTTGCAATTTGACTTGAGCTTGTTGTAACCAATCCATTGGGAGGGTCAAATTGATGTGTTGGTCTTTTTTCCCAGTAGAAGAAATATTTGCAAATTGACCTGAGCTTGTGGTAACCCATCCCTTTGGAGGATCAAATTGATGTGTTGGTCTTCTTTTCTGTAGAAGAAATATTTGCAATTTGACCTGAGCTTGTGGTAACCAATTCCTTTGGAGGATCAAATTGATACGTGTTGGATCTTATTTTCTGTAGAAGAAATATTTTTTTCATTTGACCTGCGCTTGTGGTAACCAAACCCCCCGGGAGGGTCAAATTTATTTGTGTCGGTCGTTTTTTCTGCAGTAGAAATAAGGGTCAAATTGATATGTGTTGGCCTTTTTTTCTGTAGAAGAAATATTTGCAATTTGACTTGAGCTTGTGGTAACCAACCTCTCGGTAGGGTCAAATTTGTGTCGGTCTTCTTTTCTGCAGAAGAAATATACACAATTTGATACGAGCTCGTGATAATTAACTTCTCGACAGGGTCAAATTGATACGTGTTGATCTTTTTTTCTGTAGAAGAAATATTTTTTTCATTTGACCTGAGCTTTTGGTAACGATCCATCGGGAGGGTCAAATTTATATGTGTCGGTCGTTTTTTCTGCAGAAGAAATATTTGCAAATTGACCTGAGCTTGTGGTAACCAATCCCTCGGGAGAGTCAAATTTATATGTGTCGGTTTTTTCTACAGAAGAAATATTTGCAATTTGACCTGAGCGTGTGGTAACCAATGCTTCGGGAGGGTCAAATTGATGTGTTGGTCTTCTTTTCTGTAGAAATATTTTGCAATTTGATTTGAGCTTGTGGTAACCAACCTCTCGGTAGGGTCAAATTTATGTGTCGGTCTTCTTTTCTGCAGAAGAAATATACACAATTTGATACGAGCTCGTGATAATCAACTTCTCGACAGGGACAAATTGATACGTGTTGATCTTTTTTTCTGCAGAAGAAATATTTTTTTCATTTGACCTGAGCTTTTGGTAACAATCCCTCGGGAGGGTCAAATTTATATGTGTCGGTCGTTTTTTCTGCATAAGAAACATTTGCAATTTGACCTGAGCATGTGGTAACCAATCCTTCGGGAGGGTCAAATTGATATGTGTCGGACGTCTTCTTTTTGTAGATGAAATATTTGTTACTGACACAGGACACATTAACTTGTTCGAGGTCACCCACCACTGGTCCCCTGTGCTAATTTTCACTTAATTATTGGTATCATAATCTGAAGAGGAATTCAAGTTTTGAGGTAATCTTCGTTTCAATCTTCTATGCAATCCTCTCCTACCGATTGAGTAGTAGACAGCTGCTGGACAGCTGGTAATATTTTTGAAGAATCGTTGTGTTAACGTCCTTATGAAATTTTCGACATAAGGCACGCCTAGTTCGTCATCTAAGTGTCGATTTCTAATGTACCACGGAGCGTCTACCGCGATTCGTAGTATTTTATTTTGTAATCTCTGTAGCCTGTTTATGTTGGTTCGTGAAGTATTTCCCCAAATAGGAGATGCATAAGTGAAGGTGGGTCTTAAAATTCACTTATATAAAAGTAATGAGGTCTCCTGACGTAGCTTTGATTTCCTATTGAGCAGCGGGTAGAGCAATGTTAGCTTAGCACGAGTTTCATTCACCTTTTTGAGAACGTGTGTTCTCCAAGTTAGTCTTTGATCTAATTGCATTCCTAGGTATTTAACCGATGAATCGTCGAAGTTCCATGCAATACGCTTGTTATTTATTATTATGTTTCGAGGGTTGTTAATTCTTCTAAGTGTGAATATTTTGGCTAAACATTTTGTAGGGTTTAATTGAATAGCCCAATTATTACACCATTCAGTTATAATGGTAACACTACTTTGAAGATCTTGCACTGCAGTATTAATATCCCAGTTTTGAGTGATCACCGCAGTGTCATCTGCATACATAGCCAAGGTAGACGAGGGTATATCATTCACGTAAATGTCGAAAAGTACCGGCCCCGGTATTGAACCCTGAGGTAGTACTCCAGCTAAAATGTTGTAAATAGGTGAACAGTATGAATTTACTACTCGCACATTAAAGGTTCTTCCTATTAAAAATGATTTCAGTATTAGGATTAAATAGCTCGGTATGTTGGTGAATAGCAATTTGTGCAGTAGCCCTTGCAGCAATACCCTATCAAAAGCCTCCGTGAAATCTAGTAAGACTGCAGCACTATATTTCTTTTTTTCAAATCCTTCTATTGTCTCAGAGAGTCGCTGAAATTGATGACATGTTGACTAATGTTTCCTAAATCCAAATTGGAAAGAGGGAATGCTTTCTAGAGAGTTAAGGTGTATATTCAATCGTTGAAGAATAACTTTTTCAAATACCTTTGATAAGGTGCATAGTAAACTTATTGGCCGGTAACTTGTTAACTCGGTCAATATTTTTCCAGTCTTGTGAATCATTCTTATTTCTGCGTGCTTCCAGCATTTCGGAAAGTATGCCATTCTAATACATGCGTTGAAGCATGATGCCAAGAAGGCTAATGCTTTTTTGGGTAATTTTTTTAGTACTATGTATGTTAGGAATTAAAATCGTACCCAGGCGATTTTTTGTTCGGTAGGCCTGTAATGATGTGAAGTTCCCTTGGGCTAGTAGGTTTAAATTCGCCAGATTCTTTGGGAAAGTTGTTTTCTATGTTGTCTTCAATGGCTGTCACTATTTCCTTATTATGCACTTTTGTGGTGAAAACTTCGGCCAAGTATTGTGCGAAGACGGTACTTTTTTGTTCAACGGTGATATAGTGTTCATTATTAACTGTAATGGGTGATGCTGTTGAAGGTTGCCGCAATACTCTTTTAATTGATGTCCACATAGTAGGGTCCTTGGGTTGTAGTTCCTTGATGAAACGCTGGTAAGAATTCAATGGGTAACTGTTTAATTCCCACTTCACTTTGTGCGGCGCTAACTGATTAAGTTGGTGTTTTAATTTTGGTGTTGTGGTTAATTGCCATTGGCGCCGTATTTTATGTTTTTCTCTAATCATTTTTAAGATATGCGGGGCTGGCTGCTGCCAGGAGTTATTTACTTTAGTAACTTTGCTTATCGATTGATTGATAGCAGTTTTGATTACTGCAGTCAGTTGATTTATAGCTCCATCAATTTCATCAGTATTATTTAAGTAGCTAGGGCAGATTAGGGTAAGTTCTAGTAGTTCTTGAAATTGTTCCCAATTCACATGTCCATTTATTAGCCTTGGTAGAATACCAGCTAGCTTCGGCATGTTGGAAAAGGAAATTATGACTGGGGAATGATACGAATCCAGTTCTGGAACTACTACCTGGGATATGGGTCTATTAAAGTTTTTAGCAATTACTATGTCTAGCACGTCGGGATCGTGATCCTGCCTGCTGGGGTAATGAGTAGGTTCATCAGGTGCAAAAATGTGTGCAGCGAGTTGAGTACTGATATTATTTAGTTTCTTTCCACTTGGGTTATTTTTTCTACACCCCCATGTTACATGCTTGCTATTAAAATCTCCGATCATGAGAGTAGGGTATTGACTGTTTAATATTTGTTGAATATCTCGATCAACTAGTTTTTTATTTGGTTGCTTGTAGATTGCAACTATGTTTAGGAAGGTGTAATTAGACAGTTCAAGTCTTACTGCTGTCGCCTCCAGGGACTGAATATTTGTGTAGGTTATAGGATAGGCTACTCGATTTCGTTTTACAAATATTGCGACACCTCCTGAAGCAGTCTCTGTCAGCGTGATAGGTGTTGTATCCAGGAATACGGAATTTTTCTGTTTCGATTAGGTGCGTCTCCCTCACGCATGCAATATCCACACTGTATCTAAATAGGAATTCGATAAATGCAGATCTTTGCCTTTTGATGCCGTTTGCGTTCCAGTTGCACATTGTCAATGTAGTAATTAAAGGTTGTTTATTTGCCATTGTTAGATGCAAATAACATTGGAATTATTGATAACAGAAAATTTTTAATTTTTGACATGTAGGGGGTAATTAGTTCTGTTAGCTTATCTATGTTACCTATGAAGGAGTGAGTTTCAGATTCTTCTTGATTAGGAATTTCATTTGATTGTCTTCGCGGCCTGCATAATTACCAGATAGATTGTTATTTTTAAGATGGTCTTGTTTTGAAGAGATTTATTCTTACCAGCATTTTTTTCGTTCTTCTAACTACAGCGTTTTTTGTTGTACTGCTTTTAATTCTTGCGTAATTTATACACCCCTTGTAATTAACGGCGTGTTCTTCTCCGCAATTTATGCATTTGGGTTTAACTTCTTTTGGTTTTATGCATTCCGAGTAGTGATGTAGCCCAGTACACTTCACGCACCGAGGTTGCAGTCGGCAATAGTTTTTAGTATGACCATACCTCTGACAAATAGTACACTGAGGTATATCCTTTGTTTTACGTTTTGGCTCCACGATTATTACGCAATGGCATAATCTGTCTAAATTAAAGATTTCATTATTTTCCTTAGTGTTCTCTAGTTCGACTATACACAAGGCAAAGGTAGTTTTTCTTTATTCGGAATTCCAATGACTTTCAATGGTTGGTATTTTTCCTTAATCAGCTCTGTTTTAACTTCCTCTTCAGTAAATGAGATTGGTATGCCGCTACACACAAGTTGGGATTCTCTGTGCTTTGAAAAGTGTGATAATGTAATTTTTGAACGTCCTAATATTTTGTTAGTTTACGAAAATCTTCGATATTTGTTAAGTTAATTCTTAGCGTCTGGCCTTTATGAGTATTAGTAAATTCGGATTTCACTATGGTTTTAATATCTTGGAGTACTCTTTGATAATTTGTGGCTTCGTGCAAGTAAATCGGAGGAATTTTAGGCACTTTGTTTTTGAGTTGTCATCATCAGCTTTATTTGAAGTTTCGGAATTACTTTGTGTGCTACTTAAGTAATGGAATTTGTTTTGACTTAATAATGTTTTTGTGTCAAATAAGTATTTTTTATTGTAATTGGTTGACGGAGGAGATGTTGCTGGCCTCTTGGGTATGGAAAGACGGTTAACGGGAGATTGTGAGTTATTATTTACCTGACTATCGCTTGTTTGACTGGGTTTATTTGCCTCGTACAAGGCTTGTTCAGTTATCTGCCGATAAAGAGTGCGGAGGTCTGGCTCGGGTTGCATTTCTTTCATTTCTGTGTCTTTATTGGGAATTTGGGAAATGTCTCCATAGTGTATTATTGTTACTTCTGGTTCGACATGTGAAATTATTTCGGGATCCATATCACTGTCTTATTATTTAAGTTTAATTCAATAATCACTTGGTGAAACTAGTAAATTATCTACGGGCCCGAACCCGCAGAAATTAAATCTGAAATCGCTATTAGCACTTTAAATTAAATTTGCATAACACTGTTTCGAACACGTCCGCTCGCAGCGTGGCCTTATTCGGAACTCTCATTTTTATTTATGTGCTGCTTGCTACGTTTAAAATGTTTACCGTGTTAAACCACCATCATATTTTATAAAATTTTAGGAATCTGTATTTTGTTTCCTATGAAGTTTAATAGGACGAAATTTCAATTGTGGTTCTTGAATTGACAATCCGAGACATTTTAGCAGACGCAGCCTTTTCAAAAAATTAAGCCACTGTCTCTTATATTTCGAAAGTCACGGTTTTGTTAGTTTGGGTAATTTTTATTAGCTCATATTTAACAATCAACTAAATATTTCAGCTAGCACTACAGCGAATATGGATTGGCTGCAGTACATAACATATATTGCCGACCACTATCAAATTTCAATGTATATTCGTTGGCGTACGCAAAATTATTAGCTAAAACTGACTCGACTAATAAAAATTTGTTAAAACTGCTAAGAGTTTTTTTCTGTGTATCGGAATTTGTTGTGGTGAATTGTAAAAAGAGAATATGATTGAAAGGTGATCTAAATCAAGTTCATTTTAAATAGTTTGAGATATGGGTTTACTGAAGTTTTTGTGTAAAATCACGTCAAGGGCGTCTGGTAGGGAAGGGCAAATCGGCTCAGTTCTTCGATTTGGATCACTGGCTCTGTCACTTAAATGAGCCGGTTTATTGAAGCGGATCAAATGAGCCGAATTACGCGTAAATGGTTAGACTAGGAACCGACAACCGAACCTACATTTCCTTTGTCCCGTCTACACGTTCCGTGTATTTTATATATAAATATTAGGTAATTCCCTAAATTTACGATGAATCTGCTGTGCTCAACAGTCGTGTAGTCAGTTGCCACAACTTACTAATACTTTTGTGCTGGTCTGCGCTGTACCACTTTGTTACCCAGAACAATACCGGACTCGACTAAGCCGTTAGTGTACTCCTGATTTCGAGTGCACTTGGCACATCGCGCTTCTTGTTGGCAATAGTTTCGCGTGTGTTCATAACGTTCACATCGTTTACATTGGGTAATATCTTTTAATCTCTTTCTAGGTGCAGATTCTATTATACCACAGAAAATATTTGTCGATTTAAAAATATCCTTTTCGTTATCTGAATTTTTAACGTTCACCGCACATATGGGTATAAAGTGTACTATTTTATACCAGGATTACCTACGGATTTAAGCTCCTCCATCATTTTCTCCTCAGTGATTGGTACCGACAGGTTTCGAAATATAATCGATAAGGTGTTTGCTTCTGGATGCTTGAATAAGTGAAAATTAAATTTGTCTTTGTAAAATTGAGTGATTTTTCTGATCTTTAATTGTCGTTAAATTGATTCGTAGCTGGTCTCCTTGAACTAGATTTTTAAAGTTTCTTATTAATTCTTGATGTTTTAGTAAAGTTACGAAGTGCAAAAAGATCGGTATGGTGTCGCTGACGAATAATCCATTAACAGTTTTTTCTTCTTTACTCTTCAATAAACAAAAAGGATATTCATTGCACGACGCTTCTGTAAGGACGGTGTCTTATATTATGTTGTACATGCTGTACAGTTTTCATGTGCTCTGTTAAGTCGTCTTGTTCATCTGTAATGTAACTGCACTGATAGCATTCCTACTCTTCGTTGGTTTCGTTACTATGCAATGAAATAGAAGTTTGTTCAGTGCAAATATTCTCTAAAAGTACGGTGTCACTGACGAATAAGCTATTAACAATATTTCCTTCTTTACTCTTCAATGAACAAAAAGTCTGTTCAGTGGAAAATTCTTCTACAGGCACCGTCACTGTCAATTAAACCATCCATAATATTTTCTTACCTATCTACATTATTAACGGAAGGGGCAGCGTATGTATTAAAAGCAGTTGCATTTTGATTGGTTACTATTTCATAAGGCTGTATTTGATTTTGTGGTACCACTTGGCCATGTTGCTGATTGTTTGAATAATTTAATTGCTCATTTTCCGTAAAATCTTTGAAATTTTTTATATCTGGAATTTTTATGTCTTTTTTTTCTATTACTATAAGATGTTCGGTTGTATTGTGAGCTCAAACTTAGCTACTTATTTGTCAGAATAAAATTAAATGCATTTCTTAATAAAAGAACTCGTTTAATTGGATAGTTGGTACTGAGGAGAACCGTTTCTCTTCTAGGTCCGAATTTATTTGACTAACAACTCTGAGTACCTATTCTATTGTCCCATGCTGCTCCTTAAAGCCGCATTGGTATTCTGGAACTAGTTGCTCTTGATGTAACACTGGATTTATTCTTATTTATATAAGTTTCTCAAATATCTTGGACATGAACTGGCACCAAGCTAATTGGGCGATAGGAGCTCGCGTTTTCAGGAATTTTACCAGGTTTCGTTATTAATATATTTTGGGCCACCTTCCATGGTATTGGGAGGTATTCTAATCTTAGTGCTGCATTAAATAGCGCAGTTATTGTTCTAATGATGTTTTCTTGTTCTGGTACTTTGCGGATTTTACCAGTTATAAGGTCCCAACCTGTCGCCTTTCTTTGATTGAGATTTTTGTGGATTACATATTTGATCTCCTTTATTTTG
This sequence comes from Ctenicera cuprea, assembly GCA_958336395.1. NCBI lineage: Eukaryota > Metazoa > Arthropoda > Insecta > Coleoptera > Elateridae > Ctenicera > Ctenicera cuprea. The sequence continues at coordinate 28,054,185 of OY284496.1, forward strand.
AACTTTTTTATTAGCAGCTCCATTTGCAAGGGAGAGTCTATATAGTTGTTTATGACGCCTTCTTCACTAGGAAATGATGTGAACGTCTTTGCTAGATGCTCTGCAAAAGTTTGCGCTTTTTCCTTGTTAGTTCCAGCCCAGCCGCTGTTTTCGAATCCTAATGCTGGACTACGTTGTTGCGGGTGTTTAATAATTTTTGGCGTTTTCCACAGCGAGTCACTTCAGCATGGTATTGTGAAAACTTGTGAAGGATTTATTATTCCTAAAAGGTGATGTTTCACACATTTTCGTAGGTTGCTAAGATACGATCGTTCAAGGCTTCAGCGGCACCAAATATTGCACAATTCTGACCAGGGTCATTCCTGGTTTGGATGTGATGTAATGTGCGAGTGACATGCATCAACTAAATATAACCTTGGCGCGAGATATGTTTTACGCCAAAAAAAATATTTAATATTAATTTTTTAAAAACATTTATTTGTCAAGGCGAAGAATAAAATGTTACATACGTTCGGTACTAATGCAATTTCTAATCTAATTATAAAAACGTGTTATTTGCATGTATAACTTTTGTTATCTAATACGCTAAATAAGATAATTTCAAGATTGATCCTGTTGTAATCATATCAGCAAGTTCATTAACATAACTCTTTCATCCACAAGATAGAAAATCGGGATTTAATTTTTTTTTGTTTCCGGTTTTTTTATGGTTTAACCTCCATGTCGATAGGTTTTTCTGAATTTTTAACTTACTTGCAGATGTTTGGATTTAGGTTATATTTATATTACACAAATACAATAATCAATAATACAATTATATATAGGTATATGTTGTTGGACTTTCTTTCTATATATGGGACGTTTTCATAGTCTGCCGCATGCTCGGTGTCATCCTTTCTATGTTTTGCGTGATTGCAGTTTATACATTTGTATTCGCCATCTTTACTAGCAAATTCTCTTGTCTCATGGTGTTCTGAGCACTTTCTGTAAAATTCGCTGTTTCTTCTTCCCCCCCCAAACACCTATGATTTTTGGTCGTGATTCTTATGTTACAGCGTTTTAACTGGAAATTACTTTACTAGAATTTCTTCTAATTTTTCTTGTCAAATTCCGTGACTTAATTCTAGCTCGGATGTAGCCATCTCTTGACTCGGATCCAACGACAGACATGCTAGCCTCTGTCACCAGTTTCACACAACGTTCCACTGATTGAGTGTGACAAGGATATCTTAAAAAATTGAGCACTGACGTTTGCTCTTGCCCAATAAGCAACTGCAACTCTTCGTCAGATTTGTTTCATAAAATAGGAGGCTCAGTTATTTTTGTGGTCTGCCAGTTAATCATGTCAATGTAGTCCGTGGCTTTGAAGTTCAGCAGTGGAATTTTGAATTCTCTAGTAGCATTCTTCGATTGGCTCTAGATTTAAGGATACGCCTCAGTCCTAGCTCTCGTACGTGTCGTCTATCATCAGTTACCATACTCAACAAAATATTCTCTGGATGAGCAAAATAAGCATTCCTTTGAATTTCGGGCTCTACTATTTTCTTCAAATCTTTACTCAAGTATCTGGTCAAATTGATACTCATCCAGGTATGACGAGCCCCGTCTTTACAAGATGGATGTACTAACATTTTGATTATGGCATCTACAACTACAAGAACTTGTCTTGAAGATTACAACTGGGCTCTTATAGGACTGGCAAAAACAAACTGAGAAAGCAAACATCCAAAACGAATAAAAGAACTAAAATTAATTGTTTGGGAAAACGAATTAACAATGTGTAATAAAACTACATATAATAAATCTCTGCCTTTATTTACTGTAATTAAAAACCACTTCAAACACCATATACAGGAAATTGATTATAGCACACTAAACCATGAGCTACCCCATGCCAAACAGGCTTGGACTGAGCTGTGTTATCAAGCCAGAGCCCGGTGGGGACAATGACTTATGTGGCCGGAAAACGAAATACTTAACATAAAAAAAGCTGTGTTGTTAATTTGCAATATTCTTTAATTTTCATTAAATCTGAATAATCATTAATTTTTTAAGAAGCTTATTAGTTATCCTTTATGATCATACATTATAATTATTGTTACATTGACTTACTGCACTTCAAACACCATATACAGGAAATTGATTATAGCACACTGAACCATGAGCTACCCCATGCCAAACAGGCTTGGACTGAGCTGTGTTATCAAGCCAGAGCTCGGTGGGGACAATGACTTATGTGGCCGGAAAACGAAATACTTAACATAAAAAAAGCTGTGTTGTTAATTTGCAATATTCTTTAATTTTCATTAAATCTGAATAATCATTAATTTTTTAAGAAGCTTATTACTTATCCTTTATGATCATACATTATAATTATTGTTACATTGACTTATTGTCAAACACATGAAACACCCAAAATAAAATTTTTTTTTAACATATACTGCTACTCCTACAGTTTATCAATTATTCTATAAAAAAAAATTTTAATTTTTTAAGTTACATAAAAATTGGGGGTTTATTCCTCAATGGACCCAATGGACATTAAGCAACATATATATAAAACAGTTTATTATTATACACAGATTAACATTGATTTACACACCATGAAATAGGGCAAAACAGTTTCTTTTTTTTGTTATACATACATAAGTATTACATTTCGCACCAAAAAATGCTGTTTTTAGTCCGCATCCTGGCAGCTTACATCTCTGGCGTTGTTCTTTTTCAGTGGCCCAATGGCCATCGCAACGAACATCATATTGTGGTATGGGTGCTGTTGGGCCTCTGTGTCTTTTAGAGGCAAATTCGACATCCACATTAGATGGTCTACCACGCTTATTTGTTGTTTCTGCCTTCATGCATAGAGCTTGCCCTACCTTGCTTCTAAAGGCCAGTGAATCCAAAATATCTTTATTTGGTAACCCTTCTGATTTCCTTTTGCCACACACACACACAAACACACATACAAAAACACCGCGCCTTTCTTGGTTTCGTCGTTTTCTGAAATGTACATGTATTAACATAAAAAATAGTATTAATCAAATGCTAACCTGTACACCCAAAGCGTTTTCCTTTGCCATTTCAGCGCCGAAGGTTCTTGGTATTTCAAGTTTTTCATGTCGTTCTTCTACAAACTTTTCTTTATTCAAAACGCTTTTTTTTAACTTCGAACCTCTTTGTTCGATTTCAGTATTTTGGCCTTTTAGTGCAATATTTGCACTTTGAACATCTTGACGACGCCTAAAGATTTCTGCCAGCTCTTGTGTTTTTACTTCAATAAGCCTCTTGTTTATTGATGATTGGTTCTCATATCTACTTTTTTCTGTATCATTTTCTTGCTGATACACACCATATGTAGAACTCTATACTAACATTTTGATTATGGCATCTACAACTACAAGAACTTGTCTTGAAGATCACAACTGGGCTCTTATAGGACTGGCAAAAACAAACGGAGAAAGCAAACACCCAAAACGAATAAAAGAACTAAAATTAATTGTTTGGGAAAACGAATTGCAACAATGTGTAATAAAACTACATATAATAAATCTCTGCCTTTATTTACTGTAATTAAAAACCACTTCAAACACCATATACAGGAAATTGATTATAGCACACTGAACCATGAGCTACCCCATGCCTAACAGGCTTGGACTGAGCTGTGTTATCAAGCCAGAGCCCGGTGGGGACAATGACTTATGTGGCCGGAAAACGAAATACTTAACATAAAAAAAGCTGTGTTGTTAATTTGCAATATTCTTTAATTTTCATTAAATCTGAATAATCATTAATTTTTTAAGAACCTTATTACTTATCCTTTATGATCATACATTATAATTATTGTTACATTGACTTAACCCCTTATTGTCAAGTGTCGAGTGTGACACAGAAATACCCTTCCTATTTCAAATAAAGTGAACCAGACTAAGAAGTAATACAAGTTTGTTTTAAGTGTCGAGTGTGACACAGAAATACGCTTCCTATTTCAAATAAAGTGAACCAGACTAAGAAGTAATACAAGTTTGTTTTAAGTGTCGAGTGTGTCACAGAAATGCCCTTCCTATTTAATATAAAGTGAACCAGAATAAGAAGTAATACAAGTTTGTTTTAAGTGTCGAGTGTGTCACAAAAATACCCTTCCTATTTAAAATAAAGTGAACCAGAGTAAGAAGTAATACAAATTTGTTTTAAGTGTCGAGTGTGACACAAATACCCTTCCTATTTCAAATAAAGTGAACCAGACTAAGAAGTAATACAAGTTTGTTTTAAGTGTCGAGTGTGTCACAGAAATACCCTTCCTATTTAAAATAAAGTGAACCAGACTAAGAAGTAATAAAAATTTGTTTTAAGTGTCGAGTGTATCACAGAAATACCCTTTCTATTTAAAATAAAGTGAACCAGACTAAGAAGTAATACAAGTTTGTTTTAAGTGTCGAGTGTGTCACAGAAATAACCTTCCTATTTAAAATAAAGTGAACCAGACTAAGAAGTAGTACAAGTTTGGTTTAAGTGTCGAATGTGTAACAGAAATACCCTTCTTATTTAAAATAAAGGTTGGATTTTTCTTTCTATTGTTTTTTCTTACGGATTCTGCCTTTTTGTTTGTTATAATGCATTTATGTTTGTTTTGGTGTGGCTTTTTTACAGGGTTTCCTATCAGAAGATTGTCGTTTTGTCTTGGTATTATCAGTACTATTTGCAGTTTCGGTTGCTGTTTTTTTTGCAGTTTTTGGCCGTTTCCAATTTGTTTTCTTACAAAAAAGACAGCAGCATCTTTGTATTCTTTAACAAAAGTTTTAATGAAAGTTACATCAACGGGTGACATAAATGTTAACAGTTTTGTTACATCAGCAACTTTTGCACAAGGCATTTTCTAGGTTTAGGCGTAGTTTTTATTTATGGTAAAAGAGGTACTCTCTCTGGTATTATTTGATAAAACAATAGGCACTCTGACAGATGCGTCATCGTCATGATGATGTTTGTAATATACTTAATTTGACCTGAGCTTGGGATAATCAATCCCTCGGGAGAGTTCAATTGATACGTGTTTTTTTCGTAGACGTAATATTTGCAATTTTACCTGTGCTTTAACCAACCTCTCGAGAGGGTCAAATTAATATGTGTCGCTCTTCTTTTCTGCATAATAAATATTCGCAAGTTGACTTGAGCTTGTGGTAACCAATCCCTCGGGAGGGTCAAATTGATATGTGTTGGACTTCTTTTCTGTAGAAGAAATATTTGCAATTTGACCTGAGCTTGTGGTAACCAACCCCTTGGGAGGGTCAAATTGATATGTGTTGGACTTCTTTTCTGTAGAAGAAATATTTGCAATTTGACCTGAGCTTGTGGTAACCAACTTCTTGGTAGGGTCAAATTTATGTGTCAGTCTTCTTTTCTGCAGAAGAAACATACACAATTTGATACGAGCTCGTGATAATCAACTTCTCGACAGGGTCAAATTGATACGTGTTGATCTTCTTTTCTGTAGAAGAAATTTTTTTCATTTGACCTGAGCTTTTGATAACAATCCCTCGGGAGGGTCAAATTTATATTTGTCGGTCGTTTTTTGCAGAAGAAATATTTGCAATTTGACCTGAGCTTGTGGTAACCAACCCCTTGGGAGGGTCAAATTGATATGTGTTGGACTTCTTTTCTGTAGAAGAAATATTTGCAATTTGACCTGAGCTTGTGGTAACCAACTTCTTGGTAGGGTCAAATTTATGTGTCAGTCTTCTTTTCTGCAGAAGAAACATACACAATTTGATACGAGCTCGTGATAATCAACTTCTCGACAGGGTCAAATTGATACGTGTTGATCTTCTTTTCTGTAGAAGAAATTTTTTTCATTTGACCTGAGCTTTTGATAACAATCCCTCGGGAGGGTCAAATTTATATTTGTCGGTCGTTTTTTGCAGAAGAAATATTTGCAATTTGACCTGAGCTTGTGGTAACCAACCCCTTGGGAGGGTCAAATTGATATGTGTTGGACTTCTTTTCTGTAGAAGAAATATTTGCAATTTGACCTGAGCTTGTGGTAACCAACCTCTTGGTAGGGTCAAATTTATGTGTCAGTCTTCTTTTCTGCAGAAGAAATATACACAATTTGATACAAGCACGTGATAATCAACTTCTCGACAGGGTCAAATTGATACGTGTTGATCTTCTTTTCTGTAAAAGATATTTTTTTCATTTGACTTTAGCTTGTGGCAACCAATCCTTCGGGAGGGTCAAATTTATATGTGTCGGTCGTTTTCTCTGCAGAAGAAATCTTTACAATTTGACCTAAGCTTGTGGTAACCAATCCCTTGAGAGGGTCAAATTTATGTGTCAGTCTTCTTTTCTGCAGAAGAAATATACACAATTTTATACGAGCTCGTGATAATCAACTTCTCGACAGGGTCAAATTGATACGCGTGTATCTTCTTTTCTGTAGTAGAAATATTTTTTTTTTGACCTGAGCTTGTGGTAACCAATCCCTCGGGAGGGTCAAATTTATATGTGTCGGTTTTTTTTGCAGAAGAAATATTTACAATTTGACTTGAGCTTGTTGTAACCAATCCATTGGGAGGGTCAAATTGATGTGTTGGTCTTTTTTTCCCAGTAGAAGAAACATTTGTAATTTGACCTGAGTTTGTGGTAACCAACCTCTTGGTAGGGTTAAATTTAGGCGTCAGTTTTCTTTTCTGCAGAGGAAATATACACAATTTGATACGAGCTCGTGTTAATCAACTTCTCGACACGGTCAAATTGCTACGTGTTGATCTTTTTCTGTAGAAATATTTTTTTCATTTGACCTGAGCTTGTGGTAACCAATCCTTTGGGAGGGTTTAGTTGATATGTGTTGGTCTCCTTTTCTGTAGAAGAAATATTTGCAATTTGATCTGAGCTTGTAACCAATTCCTCGGGAGGGTCAAATTTATATGTCGGTCGTTTTTTCCGCGGAAAAAATATTTGCAATTTGACTTGAGCTTGTGGTAACCAATCTCTTGGGAGGGTCAAATTGATGTGTTCTTCGTCTTTTTTTTCTCTAGAAGAAATATTTTCAATTTGACCTGAGCTTGTGGTAACCAATCCCCTGGGAGGGTCAAATTGATATTTGTTGGTCTTCTTTTCTGTAGAAGAAATATTTGCAATTTGACCAGGGCTTGTGGTAACTAATCCCTTGGAAGGGTCAAATTGATATGTGTTGCTCTTCTTTTCTGTAGGTGTATTTGCAATTTGACCTGAGCTTGTTGTAACCAACCTCTTGGGAGTGTCAAGTTGATATGTGTCGGTCTTTTTTTCCTGTAGGAGAAATATTTGCAAATTGACCTGAGCTTGTGGTAACCAATCCCTTGGGAGGGTCAAATTGATGTGTTGGTCTTTTTTTCTGTAGAAGAAATATTTGAAATTTGACCTTAGCTTGTGGTAACCAATCCCTCGGGAGGGTCAAATATATATGTGTCGGTCGTTTTTGCTGCAGAAGAAATATTTGCAATTTGACCTAAGCTTGTGGTAACCAATCCCTTGGGAGGGTCAAATTTATGTGTCGGTCTTCTTTTCTGCAGAAGAAATATACACAATTTGATACGAGCTCGTGATAATCAACTTCTCGACAGGGACAAATTGATACGTGTTGATCTTTTTTTCTGCAGAAGAAATATTTTTTTCATTTGACCTGAGCTTTTGGTAACAATCCCTCGGGAGGGTCAAATTTATATGTGTCGGTCGTTTTTTCTGCATAAGAAACATTTGCAATTTGACCTGAGCATGTGGTAACCAATCCTTCGGGAGGGTCAAATTGATATGTGTCGGACGTCTTCTTTTTGTAGATGAAATATTTGTTACTGACACAGGACACATTAACTTGTTCGAGGTCACCCACCACTGGTCCCCTGTGCTAATTTTCACTTAATTATTGGTATCATAATCTGAAGAGGAATTCAAGTTTTGAGGTAATCTTCGTTTCAATCTTCTATGCAATCCTCTCCTACCGATTGAGTAGTAGACAGCTGCTGGACAGCTGGTAATATTTTTGAAGAATCGTTGTGTTAACGTCCTTATGAAATTTTCGACATAAGGCACGCCTAGTTCGTCATCTAAGTGTCGATTTCTAATGTACCACGGAGCGTCTACCGCGATTCGTAGTATTTTATTTTGTAATCTCTGTAGCCTGTTTATGTTGGTTCGTGAAGTATTTCCCCAAATAGGAGATGCATAAGTGAAGGTGGGTCTTAAAATTCACTTATATAAAAGTAATGAGGTCTCCTGACGTAGCTTTGATTTCCTATTGAGCAGCGGGTAGAGCAATGTTAGCTTAGCACGAGTTTCATTCACCTTTTTGAGAACGTGTGTTCTCCAAGTTAGTCTTTGATCTAATTGCATTCCTAGGTATTTAACCGATGAATCGTCGAAGTTCCATGCAATACGCTTGTTATTTATTATTATGTTTCGAGGGTTGTTAATTCTTCTAAGTGTGAATATTTTGGCTAAACATTTTGTAGGGTTTAATTGAATAGCCCAATTATTACACCATTCAGTTATAATGGTAACACTACTTTGAAGATCTTGCACTGCAGTATTAATATCCCAGTTTTGAGTGATCACCGCAGTGTCATCTGCATACATAGCCAAGGTAGACGAGGGTATATCATTCACGTAAATGTCGAAAAGTACCGGCCCCGGTATTGAACCCTGAGGTAGTACTCCAGCTAAAATGTTGTAAATAGGTGAACAGTATGAATTTACTACTCGCACATTAAAGGTTCTTCCTATTAAAAATGATTTCAGTATTAGGATTAAATAGCTCGGTATGTTGGTGAATAGCAATTTGTGCAGTAGCCCTTGCAGCAATACCCTATCAAAAGCCTCCGTGAAATCTAGTAAGACTGCAGCACTATATTTCTTTTTTTCAAATCCTTCTATTGTCTCAGAGAGTCGCTGAAATTGATGACATGTTGACTAATGTTTCCTAAATCCAAATTGGAAAGAGGGAATGCTTTCTAGAGAGTTAAGGTGTATATTCAATCGTTGAAGAATAACTTTTTCAAATACCTTTGATAAGGTGCATAGTAAACTTATTGGCCGGTAACTTGTTAACTCGGTCAATATTTTTCCAGTCTTGTGAATCATTCTTATTTCTGCGTGCTTCCAGCATTTCGGAAAGTATGCCATTCTAATACATGCGTTGAAGCATGATGCCAAGAAGGCTAATGCTTTTTTGGGTAATTTTTTTAGTACTATGTATGTTAGGAATTAAAATCGTACCCAGGCGATTTTTTGTTCGGTAGGCCTGTAATGATGTGAAGTTCCCTTGGGCTAGTAGGTTTAAATTCGCCAGATTCTTTGGGAAAGTTGTTTTCTATGTTGTCTTCAATGGCTGTCACTATTTCCTTATTATGCACTTTTGTGGTGAAAACTTCGGCCAAGTATTGTGCGAAGACGGTACTTTTTTGTTCAACGGTGATATAGTGTTCATTATTAACTGTAATGGGTGATGCTGTTGAAGGTTGCCGCAATACTCTTTTAATTGATGTCCACATAGTAGGGTCCTTGGGTTGTAGTTCCTTGATGAAACGCTGGTAAGAATTCAATGGGTAACTGTTTAATTCCCACTTCACTTTGTGCGGCGCTAACTGATTAAGTTGGTGTTTTAATTTTGGTGTTGTGGTTAATTGCCATTGGCGCCGTATTTTATGTTTTTCTCTAATCATTTTTAAGATATGCGGGGCTGGCTGCTGCCAGGAGTTATTTACTTTAGTAACTTTGCTTATCGATTGATTGATAGCAGTTTTGATTACTGCAGTCAGTTGATTTATAGCTCCATCAATTTCATCAGTATTATTTAAGTAGCTAGGGCAGATTAGGGTAAGTTCTAGTAGTTCTTGAAATTGTTCCCAATTCACATGTCCATTTATTAGCCTTGGTAGAATACCAGCTAGCTTCGGCATGTTGGAAAAGGAAATTATGACTGGGGAATGATACGAATCCAGTTCTGGAACTACTACCTGGGATATGGGTCTATTAAAGTTTTTAGCAATTACTATGTCTAGCACGTCGGGATCGTGATCCTGCCTGCTGGGGTAATGAGTAGGTTCATCAGGTGCAAAAATGTGTGCAGCGAGTTGAGTACTGATATTATTTAGTTTCTTTCCACTTGGGTTATTTTTTCTACACCCCCATGTTACATGCTTGCTATTAAAATCTCCGATCATGAGAGTAGGGTATTGACTGTTTAATATTTGTTGAATATCTCGATCAACTAGTTTTTTATTTGGTTGCTTGTAGATTGCAACTATGTTTAGGAAGGTGTAATTAGACAGTTCAAGTCTTACTGCTGTCGCCTCCAGGGACTGAATATTTGTGTAGGTTATAGGATAGGCTACTCGATTTCGTTTTACAAATATTGCGACACCTCCTGAAGCAGTCTCTGTCAGCGTGATAGGTGTTGTATCCAGGAATACGGAATTTTTCTGTTTCGATTAGGTGCGTCTCCCTCACGCATGCAATATCCACACTGTATCTAAATAGGAATTCGATAAATGCAGATCTTTGCCTTTTGATGCCGTTTGCGTTCCAGTTGCACATTGTCAATGTAGTAATTAAAGGTTGTTTATTTGCCATTGTTAGATGCAAATAACATTGGAATTATTGATAACAGAAAATTTTTAATTTTTGACATGTAGGGGGTAATTAGTTCTGTTAGCTTATCTATGTTACCTATGAAGGAGTGAGTTTCAGATTCTTCTTGATTAGGAATTTCATTTGATTGTCTTCGCGGCCTGCATAATTACCAGATAGATTGTTATTTTTAAGATGGTCTTGTTTTGAAGAGATTTATTCTTACCAGCATTTTTTTCGTTCTTCTAACTACAGCGTTTTTTGTTGTACTGCTTTTAATTCTTGCGTAATTTATACACCCCTTGTAATTAACGGCGTGTTCTTCTCCGCAATTTATGCATTTGGCTTTAACTTCTTTTGGTTTTATGCATTCCGAGTAGTGATGTAGCCCAGTACACTTCACGCACCGAGGTTGCAGTCGGCAATAGTTTTTAGTATGACCATACCTCTGACAAATAGTACACTGAGGTATATCCTTTGTTTTACGTTTTGGCTCCACGATTATTACGCAATGGCATAATCTGTCTAAATTAAAGATTTCATTATTTTCCTTAGTGTTCTCTAGTTCGACTATACACAAGGCAAAGGTAGTTTTTCTTTATTCGGAATTCCAATGACTTTCAATGGTTGGTATTTTTCCTTAATCAGCTCTGTTTTAACTTCCTCTTCAGTAAATGAGATTGGTATGCCGCTACACACAAGTTGGGATTCTCTGTGCTTTGAAAAGTGTGATAATGTAATTTTTGAACGTCCTAATATTTTGTTAGTTTACGAAAATCTTCGATATTTGTTAAGTTAATTCTTAGCGTCTGGCCTTTATGAGTATTAGTAAATTCGGATTTCACTATGGTTTTAATATCTTGGAGTACTCTTTGATAATTTGTGGCTTCGTGCAAGTAAATCGGAGGAATTTTAGGCACTTTGTTTTTGAGTTGTCATCATCAGCTTTATTTGAAGTTTCGGAATTACTTTGTGTGCTACTTAAGTAATGGAATTTGTTTTGACTTAATAATGTTTTTGTGTCAAATAAGTATTTTTTATTGTAATTGGTTGACGGAGGAGATGTTGCTGGCCTCTTGGGTATGGAAAGACGGTTAACGGGAGATTGTGAGTTATTATTTACCTGACTATCGCTTGTTTGACTGGGTTTATTTGCCTCGTACAAGGCTTGTTCAGTTATCTGCCGATAAAGAGTGCGGAGGTCTGGCTCGGGTTGCATTTCTTTCATTTCTGTGTCTTTATTGGGAATTTGGGAAATGTCTCCATAGTGTATTATTGTTACTTCTGGTTCGACATGTGAAATTATTTCGGGATCCATATCACTGTCTTATTATTTAAGTTTAATTCAATAATCACTTGGTGAAACTAGTAAATTATCTACGGGCCCGAACCCGCAGAAATTAAATCTGAAATCGCTATTAGCACTTTAAATTAAATTTGCATAACACTGTTTCGAACACGTCCGCTCGCAGCGTGGCCTTATTCGGAACTCTCATTTTTATTTATGTGCTGCTTGCTACGTTTAAAATGTTTACCGTGTTAAACCACCATCATATTTTATAAAATTTTAGGAATCTGTATTTTGTTTCCTATGAAGTTTAATAGGACGAAATTTCAATTGTGGTTCTTGAATTGACAATCCGAGACATTTTAGCAGACGCAGCCTTTTCAAAAAATTAAGCCACTGTCTCTTATATTTCGAAAGTCACGGTTTTGTTAGTTTGGGTAATTTTTATTAGCTCATATTTAACAATCAACTAAATATTTCAGCTAGCACTACAGCGAATATGGATTGGCTGCAGTACATAACATATATTGCCGACCACTATCAAATTTCAATGTATATTCGTTGGCGTACGCAAAATTATTAGCTAAAACTGACTCGACTAATAAAAATTTGTTAAAACTGCTAAGAGTTTTTTTCTGTGTATCGGAATTTGTTGTGGTGAATTGTAAAAAGAGAATATGATTGAAAGGTGATCTAAATCAAGTTCATTTTAAATAGTTTGAGATATGGGTTTACTGAAGTTTTTGTGTAAAATCACGTCAAGGGCGTCTGGTAGGGAAGGGCAAATCGGCTCAGTTCTTCGATTTGGATCACTGGCTCTGTCACTTAAATGAGCCGGTTTATTGAAGCGGATCAAATGAGCCGAATTACGCGTAAATGGTTAGACTAGGAACCGACAACCGAACCTACATTTCCTTTGTCCCGTCTACACGTTCCGTGTATTTTATATATAAATATTAGGTAATTCCCTAAATTTACGATGAATCTGCTGTGCTCAACAGTCGTGTAGTCAGTTGCCACAACTTACTAATACTTTTGTGCTGGTCTGCGCTGTACCACTTTGTTACCCAGAACAATACCGGACTCGACTAAGCCGTTAGTGTACTCCTGATTTCGAGTGCACTTGGCACATCGCGCTTCTTGTTGGCAATAGTTTCGCGTGTGTTCATAACGTTCACATCGTTTACATTGGGTAATATCTTTTAATCTCTTTCTAGGTGCAGATTCTATTATACCACAGAAAATATTTGTCGATTTAAAAATATCCTTTTCGTTATCTGAATTTTTAACGTTCACCGCACATATGGGTATAAAGTGTACTATTTTATACCAGGATTACCTACGGATTTAAGCTCCTCCATCATTTTCTCCTCAGTGATTGGTACCGACAGGTTTCGAAATATAATCGATAAGGTGTTTGCTTCTGGATGCTTGAATAAGTGAAAATTAAATTTGTCTTTGTAAAATTGAGTGATTTTTCTGATCTTTAATTGTCGTTAAATTGATTCGTAGCTGGTCTCCTTGAACTAGATTTTTAAAGTTTCTTATTAATTCTTGATGTTTTAGTAAAGTTACGAAGTGCAAAAAGATCGGTATGGTGTCGCTGACGAATAATCCATTAACAGTTTTTTCTTCTTTACTCTTCAATAAACAAAAAGGATATTCATTGCACGACGCTTCTGTAAGGACGGTGTCTTATATTATGTTGTACATGCTGTACAGTTTTCATGTGCTCTGTTAAGTCGTCTTGTTCATCTGTAATGTAACTGCACTGATAGCATTCCTACTCTTCGTTGGTTTCGTTACTATGCAATGAAATAGAAGTTTGTTCAGTGCAAATATTCTCTAAAAGTACGGTGTCACTGACGAATAAGCTATTAACAATATTTCCTTCTTTACTCTTCAATGAACAAAAAGTCTGTTCAGTGGAAAATTCTTCTACAGGCACCGTCACTGTCAATTAAACCATCCATAATATTTTCTTACCTATCTACATTATTAACGGAAGGGGCAGCGTATGTATTAAAAGCAGTTGCATTTTGATTGGTTACTATTTCATAAGGCTGTATTTGATTTTGTGGTACCACTTGGCCATGTTGCTGATTGTTTGAATAATTTAATTGCTCATTTTCCGTAAAATCTTTGAAATTTTTTATATCTGGAATTTTTATGTCTTTTTTTTCTATTACTATAAGATGTTCGGTTGTATTGTGAGCTCAAACTTAGCTACTTATTTGTCAGAATAAAATTAAATGCATTTCTTAATAAAAGAACTCGTTTAATTGGATAGTTGGTACTGAGGAGAACCGTTTCTCTTCTAGGTCCGAATTTATTTGACTAACAACTCTGAGTACCTATTCTATTGTCCCATGCTGCTCCTTAAAGCCGCATTGGTATTCTGGAACTAGTTGCTCTTGATGTAACACTGGATTTATTCTTATTTATATAAGTTTCTCAAATATCTTGGACATGAACTGGCACCAAGCTAATTGGGCGATAGGAGCTCGCGTTTTCAGGAATTTTACCAGGTTTCGTTATTAATATATTTTGGGCCACCTTCCATGGTATTGGGAGGTATTCTAATCTTAGTGCTGCATTAAATAGCGCAGTTATTGTTCTAATGATGTTTTCTTGTTCTGGTACTTTGCGGATTTTACCAGTTATAAGGTCCCAACCTGTCGCCTTTCTTTGATTGAGATTTTTGTGGATTACATATTTGATCTCCTTTATTTTGAACTTTTTTATTAGCAGCTCCATTTGCAAGGGAGAGTCTATATAGTTGTTTATGACGCCTTCTTCACTAGGAAATGATGTGAACGTCTTTGCTAGATGCTCTGCAAAAGTTTGCGCTTTTTCCTTGTTAGTTCCAGCCCAGCCGCTGTTTTCGAATCCTAATGCTGGACTACGTTGTTGCGGGTGTTTAATAATTTTTGGCGTTTTCCACAGCGAGTCACTTCAGCATGGTATTGTGAAAACTTGTGAAGGATTTATTATTCCTAAAAGGTGATGTTTCACACATTTTCGTAGGTTGCTAAGATACGATCGTTCAAGGCTTCAGCGGCACCAAATATTGCACAATTCTGACCAGGGTCATTCCTGGTTTGGATGTGATGTAATGTGCGAGTGACATGCATCAACTAAATATAACCTTGGCGCGAGATATGTTTTACGCCAAAAAAAATATTTAATATTAATTTTTTAAAAACATTTATTTGTCAAGGCGAAGAATAAAATGTTACATACGTTCGGTACTAATGCAATTTCTAATCTAATTATAAAAACGTGTTATTTGCATGTATAACTTTTGTTATCTAATACGCTAAATAAGATAATTTCAAGATTGATCCTGTTGTAATCATATCAGCAAGTTCATTAACATAACTCTTTCATCCACAAGATAGAAAATCGGGATTTAATTTTTTTTTGTTTCCGGTTTTTTTATGGTTTAACCTCCATGTCGATAGGTTTTTCTGAATTTTTAACTTACTTGCAGATGTTTGGATTTAGGTTATATTTATATTACACAAATACAATAATCAATAATACAATTATATATAGGTATATGTTGTTGGACTTTCTTTCTATATATGGGACGTTTTCATAGTCTGCCGCATGCTCGGTGTCATCCTTTCTATGTTTTGCGTGATTGCAGTTTATACATTTGTATTCGCCATCTTTACTAGCAAATTCTCTTGTCTCATGGTGTTCTGAGCACTTTCTGTAAAATTCGCTGTTTCTTCTTCCCCCCCCAAACACCTATGATTTTTGGTCGTGATTCTTATGTTACAGCGTTTTAACTGGAAATTACTTTACTAGAATTTCTTCTAATTTTTCTTGTCAAATTCCGTGACTTAATTCTAGCTCGGATGTAGCCATCTCTTGACTCGGATCCAACGACAGACATGCTAGCCTCTGTCACCAGTTTCACACAACGTTCCACTGATTGAGTGTGACAAGGATATCTTAAAAAATTGAGCACTGACGTTTGCTCTTGCCCAATAAGCAACTGCAACTCTTCGTCAGATTTGTTTCATAAAATAGGAGGCTCAGTTATTTTTGTGGTCTGCCAGTTAATCATGTCAATGTAGTCCGTGGCTTTGAAGTTCAGCAGTGGAATTTTGAATTCTCTAGTAGCATTCTTCGATTGGCTCTAGATTTAAGGATACGCCTCAGTCCTAGCTCTCGTACGTGTCGTCTATCATCAGTTACCATACTCAACAAAATATTCTCTGGATGAGCAAAATAAGCATTCCTTTGAATTTCGGGCTCTACTATTTTCTTCAAATCTTTACTCAAGTATCTGGTCAAATTGATACTCATCCAGGTATGACGAGCCCCGTCTTTACAAGATGGATGTACTAACATTTTGATTATGGCATCTACAACTACAAGAACTTGTCTTGAAGATTACAACTGGGCTCTTATAGGACTGGCAAAAACAAACTGAGAAAGCAAACATCCAAAACGAATAAAAGAACTAAAATTAATTGTTTGGGAAAACGAATTAACAATGTGTAATAAAACTACATATAATAAATCTCTGCCTTTATTTACTGTAATTAAAAACCACTTCAAACACCATATACAGGAAATTGATTATAGCACACTAAACCATGAGCTACCCCATGCCAAACAGGCTTGGACTGAGCTGTGTTATCAAGCCAGAGCCCGGTGGGGACAATGACTTATGTGGCCGGAAAACGAAATACTTAACATAAAAAAAGCTGTGTTGTTAATTTGCAATATTCTTTAATTTTCATTAAATCTGAATAATCATTAATTTTTTAAGAAGCTTATTAGTTATCCTTTATGATCATACATTATAATTATTGTTACATTGACTTACTGCACTTCAAACACCATATACAGGAAATTGATTATAGCACACTGAACCATGAGCTACCCCATGCCAAACAGGCTTGGACTGAGCTGTGTTATCAAGCCAGAGCTCGGTGGGGACAATGACTTATGTGGCCGGAAAACGAAATACTTAACATAAAAAAAGCTGTGTTGTTAATTTGCAATATTCTTTAATTTTCATTAAATCTGAATAATCATTAATTTTTTAAGAAGCTTATTACTTATCCTTTATGATCATACATTATAATTATTGTTACATTGACTTATTGTCAAACACATGAAACACCCAAAATAAAATTTTTTTTTAACATATACTGCTACTCCTACAGTTTATCAATTATTCTATAAAAAAAAATTTTAATTTTTTAAGTTACATAAAAATTGGGGGTTTATTCCTCAATGGACCCAATGGACATTAAGCAACATATATATAAAACAGTTTATTATTATACACAGATTAACATTGATTTACACACCATGAAATAGGGCAAAACAGTTTCTTTTTTTTGTTATACATACATAAGTATTACATTTCGCACCAAAAAATGCTGTTTTTAGTCCGCATCCTGGCAGCTTACATCTCTGGCGTTGTTCTTTTTCAGTGGCCCAATGGCCATCGCAACGAACATCATATTGTGGTATGGGTGCTGTTGGGCCTCTGTGTCTTTTAGAGGCAAATTCGACATCCACATTAGATGGTCTACCACGCTTATTTGTTGTTTCTGCCTTCATGCATAGAGCTTGCCCTACCTTGCTTCTAAAGGCCAGTGAATCCAAAATATCTTTATTTGGTAACCCTTCTGATTTCCTTTTGCCACACACACACACAAACACACATACAAAAACACCGCGCCTTTCTTGGTTTCGGCGTTTTCTGAAATGTACATGTATTAACATAAAAAATAGTATTAATCAAATGCTAACCTGTACACCCAAAGCGTTTTCCTTTGCCATTTCAGCGCCGAAGGTTCTTGGTATTTCAAGTTTTTCATGTCGTTCTTCTACAAACTTTTCTTTATTCAAAACGCTTTTTTTTAACTTCGAACCTCTTTGTTCGATTTCAGTATTTTGGCCTTTTAGTGCAATATTTGCACTTTGAACATCTTGACGACGCCTAAAGATTTCTGCCAGCTCTTGTGTTTTTACTTCAATAAGCCTCTTGTTTATTGATGATTGGTTCTCATATCTACTTTTTTCTGTATCATTTTCTTGCTGATACACACCATATGTAGAACTCTATACTAACATTTTGATTATGGCATCTACAACTACAAGAACTTGTCTTGAAGATCACAACTGGGCTCTTATAGGACTGGCAAAAACAAACGGAGAAAGCAAACACCCAAAACGAATAAAAGAACTAAAATTAATTGTTTGGGAAAACGAATTGCAACAATGTGTAATAAAACTACATATAATAAATCTCTGCCTTTATTTACTGTAATTAAAAACCACTTCAAACACCATATACAGGAAATTGATTATAGCACACTGAACCATGAGCTACCCCATGCCTAACAGGCTTGGACTGAGCTGTGTTATCAAGCCAGAGCCCGGTGGGGACAATGACTTATGTGGCCGGAAAACGAAATACTTAACATAAAAAAAGCTGTGTTGTTAATTTGCAATATTCTTTAATTTTCATTAAATCTGAATAATCATTAATTTTTTAAGAACCTTATTACTTATCCTTTATGATCATACATTATAATTATTGTTACATTGACTTAACCCCTTATTGTCAAGTGTCGAGTGTGACACAGAAATACCCTTCCTATTTCAAATAAAGTGAACCAGACTAAGAAGTAATACAAGTTTGTTTTAAGTGTCGAGTGTGACACAGAAATACGCTTCCTATTTCAAATAAAGTGAACCAGACTAAGAAGTAATACAAGTTTGTTTTAAGTGTCGAGTGTGTCACAGAAATGCCCTTCCTATTTAATATAAAGTGAACCAGAATAAGAAGTAATACAAGTTTGTTTTAAGTGTCGAGTGTGTCACAAAAATACCCTTCCTATTTAAAATAAAGTGAACCAGAGTAAGAAGTAATACAAATTTGTTTTAAGTGTCGAGTGTGACACAAATACCCTTCCTATTTCAAATAAAGTGAACCAGACTAAGAAGTAATACAAGTTTGTTTTAAGTGTCGAGTGTGTCACAGAAATACCCTTCCTATTTAAAATAAAGTGAACCAGACTAAGAAGTAATAAAAATTTGTTTTAAGTGTCGAGTGTATCACAGAAATACCCTTTCTATTTAAAATAAAGTGAACCAGACTAAGAAGTAATACAAGTTTGTTTTAAGTGTCGAGTGTGTCACAGAAATAACCTTCCTATTTAAAATAAAGTGAACCAGACTAAGAAGTAGTACAAGTTTGGTTTAAGTGTCGAATGTGTAACAGAAATACCCTTCTTATTTAAAATAAAGGTTGGATTTTTCTTTCTATTGTTTTTTCTTACGGATTCTGCCTTTTTGTTTGTTATAATGCATTTATGTTTGTTTTGGTGTGGCTTTTTTACAGGGTTTCCTATCAGAAGATTGTCGTTTTGTCTTGGTATTATCAGTACTATTTGCAGTTTCGGTTGCTGTTTTTTTTGCAGTTTTTGGCCGTTTCCAATTTGTTTTCTTACAAAAAAGACAGCAGCATCTTTGTATTCTTTAACAAAAGTTTTAATGAAAGTTACATCAACGGGTGACATAAATGTTAACAGTTTTGTTACATCAGCAACTTTTGCACAAGGCATTTTCTAGGTTTAGGCGTAGTTTTTATTTATGGTAAAAGAGGTACTCTCTCTGGTATTATTTGATAAAACAATAGGCACTCTGACAGATGCGTCATCGTCATGATGATGTTTGTAATATACTTAATTTGACCTGAGCTTGGGATAATCAATCCCTCGGGAGAGTTCAATTGATACGTGTTTTTTTCGTAGACGTAATATTTGCAATTTTACCTGTGCTTTAACCAACCTCTCGAGAGGGTCAAATTAATATGTGTCGCTCTTCTTTTCTGCATAATAAATATTCGCAAGTTGACTTGAGCTTGTGGTAACCAATCCCTCGGGAGGGTCAAATTGATATGTGTTGGACTTCTTTTCTGTAGAAGAAATATTTGCAATTTGACCTGAGCTTGTGGTAACCAACCCCTTGGGAGGGTCAAATTGATATGTGTTGGACTTCTTTTCTGTAGAAGAAATATTTGCAATTTGACCTGAGCTTGTGGTAACCAACTTCTTGGTAGGGTCAAATTTATGTGTCAGTCTTCTTTTCTGCAGAAGAAACATACACAATTTGATACGAGCTCGTGATAATCAACTTCTCGACAGGGTCAAATTGATACGTGTTGATCTTCTTTTCTGTAGAAGAAATTTTTTTCATTTGACCTGAGCTTTTGATAACAATCCCTCGGGAGGGTCAAATTTATATTTGTCGGTCGTTTTTTGCAGAAGAAATATTTGCAATTTGACCTGAGCTTGTGGTAACCAACCCCTTGGGAGGGTCAAATTGATATGTGTTGGACTTCTTTTCTGTAGAAGAAATATTTGCAATTTGACCTGAGCTTGTGGTAACCAACTTCTTGGTAGGGTCAAATTTATGTGTCAGTCTTCTTTTCTGCAGAAGAAACATACACAATTTGATACGAGCTCGTGATAATCAACTTCTCGACAGGGTCAAATTGATACGTGTTGATCTTCTTTTCTGTAGAAGAAATTTTTTTCATTTGACCTGAGCTTTTGATAACAATCCCTCGGGAGGGTCAAATTTATATTTGTCGGTCGTTTTTTGCAGAAGAAATATTTGCAATTTGACCTGAGCTTGTGGTAACCAACCCCTTGGGAGGGTCAAATTGATATGTGTTGGACTTCTTTTCTGTAGAAGAAATATTTGCAATTTGACCTGAGCTTGTGGTAACCAACCTCTTGGTAGGGTCAAATTTATGTGTCAGTCTTCTTTTCTGCAGAAGAAATATACACAATTTGATACAAGCACGTGATAATCAACTTCTCGACAGGGTCAAATTGATACGTGTTGATCTTCTTTTCTGTAAAAGATATTTTTTTCATTTGACTTTAGCTTGTGGCAACCAATCCTTCGGGAGGGTCAAATTTATATGTGTCGGTCGTTTTCTCTGCAGAAGAAATCTTTACAATTTGACCTAAGCTTGTGGTAACCAATCCCTTGAGAGGGTCAAATTTATGTGTCAGTCTTCTTTTCTGCAGAAGAAATATACACAATTTTATACGAGCTCGTGATAATCAACTTCTCGACAGGGTCAAATTGATACGCGTGTATCTTCTTTTCTGTAGTAGAAATATTTTTTTTTTGACCTGAGCTTGTGGTAACCAATCCCTCGGGAGGGTCAAATTTATATGTGTCGGTTTTTTTTGCAGAAGAAATATTTACAATTTGACTTGAGCTTGTTGTAACCAATCCATTGGGAGGGTCAAATTGATGTGTTGGTCTTTTTTTCCCAGTAGAAGAAACATTTGTAATTTGACCTGAGTTTGTGGTAACCAACCTCTTGGTAGGGTTAAATTTAGGCGTCAGTTTTCTTTTCTGCAGAGGAAATATACACAATTTGATACGAGCTCGTGTTAATCAACTTCTCGACACGGTCAAATTGCTACGTGTTGATCTTTTTCTGTAGAAATATTTTTTTCATTTGACCTGAGCTTGTGGTAACCAATCCTTTGGGAGGGTTTAGTTGATATGTGTTGGTCTCCTTTTCTGTAGAAGAAATATTTGCAATTTGATCTGAGCTTGTAACCAATTCCTCGGGAGGGTCAAATTTATATGTCGGTCGTTTTTTCCGCGGAAAAAATATTTGCAATTTGACTTGAGCTTGTGGTAACCAATCTCTTGGGAGGGTCAAATTGATGTGTTCTTCGTCTTTTTTTTCTCTAGAAGAAATATTTTCAATTTGACCTGAGCTTGTGGTAACCAATCCCCTGGGAGGGTCAAATTGATATTTGTTGGTCTTCTTTTCTGTAGAAGAAATATTTGCAATTTGACCAGGGCTTGTGGTAACTAATCCCTTGGAAGGGTCAAATTGATATGTGTTGCTCTTCTTTTCTGTAGGTGTATTTGCAATTTGACCTGAGCTTGTTGTAACCAACCTCTTGGGAGTGTCAAGTTGATATGTGTCGGTCTTTTTTTCCTGTAGGAGAAATATTTGCAAATTGACCTGAGCTTGTGGTAACCAATCCCTTGGGAGGGTCAAATTGATGTGTTGGTCTTTTTTTCTGTAGAAGAAATATTTGAAATTTGACCTTAGCTTGTGGTAACCAATCCCTCGGGAGGGTCAAATATATATGTGTCGGTCGTTTTTGCTGCAGAAGAAATATTTGCAATTTGACCTAAGCTTGTGGTAACCAATCCCTTGGGAGGGTCAAATTGATTTGTGTTTGTGTTCTTTTCTGCAGAAGAAATATTTGCAATTTGACCTGAGCTTGTGGTAACCAATCCCTTTGGAGGATAGAATAGATATGTGTTGGTCTTCTTTTCTGTAGAAGAAGTATTTGCAAATTGACCTAAGCTTGTGGTAACCAATCCTTCGGGAGGGTTAAGTTGATATGTGTTGGTTTTCTTTTCTGTAGAAGAAATATTTGCAATTTGACCTGAGCTTGTGGTAACCAATCCTTCGGGAGGGTTAAGTTGATATGTGTTGGTCTTCTTTTCTGTAGAAGAAATATTTGCAATTTGACTTGAGCTTGTGGTAACCAACTTCTTGGTAGGGTCAAATTTATGTGTCAGTCTTCTTTCTTCTGCAGAAGAAATATACACAATTTGATACGAGCTCGTGATAATCAACTTCTCGACAGGGTCAAATTGATATGTGTTGATCTTCTTTTCTGTAGAAGAAATATTTTTTTCATTTGACCCGAGCTTGTGGTAACCAATCCCTCGGGAGGGTCAAATTTATGTGTCGGTCTTTTTTTTTGCAGAAGCAATATTTACAATTTGACTTGAGCTTGTTGTAACCAATCCATTGGGAGGGTCAAATTGATGTGTTGGTCTTTTTTTCCCAGTAGAAGAAACATTTGCAATTTGACCTGAGCTTGTGGTAACCAACCTCTCGGTAGGGTTAAATTAAGGCGTCAGTTTTCTTTTCTGCAGAGGAAATATACACAATTTGATACGAGCTCGTGTTAATCAACTTCTCGACACGGTCAAATTGCTACGTGTTGATCTTTTTCTGTAGAAATATTTTTTTCATTTGACCTGAGCTTGTGGTAACCAATCCTTTGGGAGGGTTTAGTTGATATGTGTTGGTCTTCTTTTCTGTAGAAGAAATATTTGCAAATTGACCTGAGCTTGTGGTAACCAATCCCTTGGGAGGGTCAAATTGATGTGTTCTTCGTCTTTTTTTCTGTAGAAGAAATATTTGCAATTTGACCTGAGCTTGTGGTAACCAATCCCTCGGGAGGGTCAAATTTATATGTGTCGATCTTTTTTTCTGCAGAATAAATATTTGCAATTTGACCTGGGCTTGTGGTAACCAATCCCCTGGTAAGGTCAAATTGATATTTGTTGGTCTTCTTTTCTGTAGAACAAATATTTGCAATTTGACCTGAGCTTGTGGTAACTAATCCCTTGGAAGGGTCAAATTGATATGTGTTGGTCTTCTTATCTGTAGATGTATTTGCAATTTGACCTGAGCTTGTTGTAACCAACCTCTTGGGAGTGTCAAATTGATATGTGCCGGTCTTTTTTTCTGCAGAATAAATATTTGCAATTTGACCTGGGCTTGTGGTAACCAATCCCCTGGGAGGGTCAAATTGATATTTGTTGGTCTTCTTTTCTGTAGACGTAATATTTGCAATTTTACCTGTGCTTGAACCAACCTCTCGAGAGGGTCAAATTAATATGTGTCGCTCTTCTTTTCTGCAGAATAAATATTCGCAAGTTGACTTGAGCTTGTGGTAACCAATCCCTCGGGAGGGTCAAATTTATATGTGTCGGTCGTTTTTTCTGCAGAAGAAATATTTGCAATTTGACCTGAGCTTGTGGTAACCAACCCCTTGGGAGGGTCAAATTGATATGTGTTGGACTTCTTTTCTGTAGAAGAAATATTTGCAATTTGACCTGAGCTTGTGGTAACCAATCCTTCATGAGGGTTAAGTTGATATGTGTTGGTCTTCTTTTTTGTAGAAGAAATATTTGCAATTTGACTTGAGCTTGTGGTAACCAACCTCTTGGTAGGGTCAAATTTATGTGTCAGTCTTCTTTTCTGCAGAAGAAATATACACAATTTGATACAAGCACGTGATAATCAACTTCTCGACAGGGTCAAATTGATACGTGTTGATCTTCTTTTCTGTAAAAGATATTTTTTTCATTTGACTTTAGCTTGTGGCAACCAATCCCTCGGGAGGGTCAAATTTATATGTGTCGGTCGTTTTCTCTGCAGAAGAAATCTTTACAATTTGACCTAAGCTTGTGGTAATCAATCCCTTGAGAGGGTCAAATTGATATGTGTTGGTCTTCTTTTCTGTAGAAGAAATATTTGCAATTTGTCCTGAGCTTGTGGTAACCAACTTCTTGGTAGGGTCAAATTTATGTGTCAGTCTTCTTTTCTGCAGAAGAAACATACACAATTTGATACGAGCTCGTGATAATCAACTTCTCGACAGGGTCAAATTGATACGTGTTGATCTTCTTTTCTGTAGAAGAAATTTTTTTCATTTGACTTGAGCTTTTGGTAACAATCCCTCGGGAGGGTCAAATTTATATGTGTCGGTCGTTTTTTCTGCATAAGAAACATTTGCAATTTGACCTGAGCATGTGGTAACCAATCCTTCGGGAGGGTCAAATTGATATGTGTTGGTCTTCTTTTTGTAGAAGAAATATTTGTTACGACACAGGACACATTAACTTGTTCGAGGTCACCCACCACTGGTCCCCTGTGCTAATTTTCGCTTAATTATTGTTATCATGATCTGAAGAGGAAATCAAGTTTTGAGGTAATTAATCTTCGTTTCAATCTTCTATGCAATCCTCTCCTACCGATTGAGTAGTAGACAGCTGCTGGACAGCTGGTAATATTTTTGAAGAATCGTTGTGTTAACGTCCTTATGAAATTTTCGACATAAGGCACGTCTAGTTCGTCATGTAAGTGTCGATTTCTAATGTACCACGGAGCGTCTACCGCGATTCGGAGTATTTTATTTTGTAATCTCTGTAGCCTGTTTAGGTTGGTTCTTGAAGTATTTCCCCAAATAGGAGATGCATAAGTGAAGGTGGGTCTTAAAATTCACTTATATAAAAGTAATGTGGTCTCCTGACGTAGCTGTGATTTCCTATTGAGCAGCGGGTAGAGCAATGTTAGCTTAGCACGAGTTTCATTCACCTTTTTGAGAACGTGTGTTCTCCAAGTTAGTCTTTTATCTAATTGCATTCCTAGGTATTTAACCGATGAATCGTCAAAGTTCCATGCAATACGCTTGTTATATATTATTATGTTTCGAGGGTTGTTAATTCTTCTAAGTGTGAATATTTTGGCTAAACATTTTGTTGGGTTTAATTGAATAGCCCAATTATTACACCATTCAGTTATAATGGTAATACTACTTTGAAGATCTTGCACTGCAGTATTAATATCGCAGTTTTGAGTGATCACCGCAGTGTCATCTGCATACATAGCCAAGGTAGTATTTGCGGACGAGGGTATATCATTCACGTAAATGTTGAAAAGTACCGGCCCCGGTATTGAACCATGAGGTACTCCAGCTAAAATGTTGTAAATAGGTGAACAGTATGAATTTACGCGCACATTAAAGGTTCTTCCTATTAAAAATGATTTCAGTATTAGGACTAAATAGCTCGGTATGTTGGTGAATAGCAATTTGTGCAGTAGCCCTTGCAGCAATACCCTATCAAAAACCTCCGTGAAATCTAGTAAGACTGCCGCACTATACTTCTTATTTTCAAATCCTTCTTCTATTGTCTCAGAGAGTCGCTGAAATTGATGACATGTTGACTAATGTTTCCTAAATCCAAATTGGAAAGAGGGAATGCTTTCTAGAGAGTTAAGGTGTCTATTCAATCGTTGAAGAATAACTTTTTCAAATACCTTTGATAAGGTGCATAGTAAACTTATTGGCCGGTAACTTGTTAACTCGGTCAATATTTTTCCGGTCTTGTGAATCATTCTTATTTCTGCGTGCTTCCAGCATTTCGGAAAGTATCCCATTCTAATACATGCGTTGAAGCATGATGCCAAGAAGGCTAATGCTTTTTTGGGTAATTTTTTTAGTACTATGTTAGGAATTAAATCGTACCCAGGCGATTTTTTGTTCGGTAGGCCTGTAATGATGTGAAGTTCCCTTGGGCTAGTAGGTTTAAATTCGACAGATTCTTTGGGAAAGTTGTTTTCTATGTTGTCTTCAACGGCTGTCACTTATTATGCACTTTTGTGGTGAAAAATTCGGCCAAGTATTGTGCGAAGACGGTACTTTTTTGTTCAACGGTGATATAGTGTTCATTATTAACTGTAATGGGTGATGCTGTTGAAGGTTGCCGCAATACTCTTTTAATTGATGTCCACATAGTAGGATCCTTGGGTTGTAGTTCCTTGATGAAACGCTGGTAAGAATTCAATGGGTAACTGTTTAATTCCCACTTCACTTTGTGCGGCGCTAACTGATTAAGTTGGTGTTTTAATTTTGGTGTTGTGGTTAATTGCCATTGGCGCCGTATTTTGTTTTTCTTTAATCATTTTTAAGATATGCGGGGCTGGCTGCTGCCAGGAGTTATTTACGTTAGTAATGTGACAAATATTTGTTTCTATTTGTCACAAAATTATTGCATGTCTTATTTAAATTTTATTGTAGTGTAATTTATTTATTTGTCGATGGTATTTCAATTCAAGGCAGGAGTGTAAGAAATGTCTTATCTTTTCCCGTGCGCTTTTTAGAGGTTTGGGTCGTGCGATAGGCGAAATAAAGCATAGAATTTTTAGAAATTGTAAAAGGATTCATTCTTGGCCGTGAGGTGCAGCTGCTAACATTGAATTTTGCTGTGAAAAGTATAAAGTTATTTTTCGAATTACTGATCGTTTTAAACGGATCTTTCACGCAAGTTAAATTTAGTTGGGGCTTAGCAAATTAGTGATTAGTGTCCTAACTAGCCGTCTTCGAGTATTGGAAGGTTTTAAAGTTAGTAGCTGCCAAGGTAAATTCACGCGTTTGTCAAAACTTACGCCGCCACCGTTTGCCAATAGCAGGAAAGGCCGTAGAAAGTGGATTGGAAATTTGGTTTATCCTTCATTGTTGATCAATCTACCGGGGCCCGCCAAAAGATTGCTCAACTGCACGTACTGTGAAGGCATGAGATGGGCGAATGGGATCCCCTGAAGGAAGCTACTCCTGCCCGTGGTTAAGTAACCCCTTCGTGGGAAATTTTGTATTATTGTTTTTGTGATTGGTGTCACCACTCAGATATACTTATCTATTTGTGTGACGGCTATCTTTGGGTGGTAGGATAAATTCCTACCTAGTTTTTCGAAATTATTACAAACTGGCCAAGTATTTACTTTATGTAAATGTACTCTATGTTATTTATAGCATTATTAATAACGGTGTTCAATATTCAACAAAGTTACCTCACTTACTTGTTATTACTTATATTTACTTTATGTAAATGCACTATATGTTATTTATGGTATTATTAATAACGGTGGTCAATATTCCGCAAAGTTACCTCGCTTATTTGTTATTACTTATATTTACTTTATGTAAATGCACTATATGTTATTTATGGTTATTATTAATTAACAGTGTTCAATATTCAGCACAGTTGCCTTGCTTATTGGTTATTACTTATGTATAAATTTTACCAAAGATGTGCACTATCGCCGTAAATGGTTAATTGCAGGTTTGGGTCTAAGTTTTGTTGGTTTTATGTCACATAAATATCCCAACCTGCATTTGTCATTTGTGCATAAGAGGGTGGCCACCATTCCTATTTATATTTACATAGGTATATGTTGTTTGTTTGATATATATGTTATTTTTTTTGCATGTGTTATACATAATTATCACTTATATATATTTATACCTACAAATTATATTTTGCTTTATACTAACATTGCCGCGTTTTATTGACAATACTGTCCAGTTTGTCAACCCCAAAATTTTTACAGCACCGTACTTATTTTATTTGGAGGAGCCGGTTAGTAGTTTCCAGGCTTCGGAGATCCAGTGGTAGTGAATGCGTATGAGGGTTGAGCAAACTACTTGGCGCCCACTTATTTATAAAAAAAAAACTCTAAATTTGATTTTGAACCCCACCCCTTTTCCGCTAGCAGTCGGTGGCGTATTCACAACTTTTCTTGTCAGTGACAAAAAGTACGTGACAAATTTTGGTGCCCGTACGTGGGGCCTAGTTTATCTTAATAGATTTTGGTATGCGGTATTGTTAGGTAGATTTAGTTAGTACGTTTTTCTGCTTGCGTTTTTTTTATATTAGTGATTTCATTAGCGATAAGGCATGTTAAATTGGATGAGTAGTTCTATAGGGCAATTAAGTTAGATTTGTTTTTTTTTCTGATTTTGTGGGTTCTTGTGCGTAATGGATCCATATCGATTAAATAGGGATGAGCTTCAATATGAGTTATTGGCTCGTGGAGTAAAAAATACGGCTACTGAGACAGTTGTAACTATGCGTAAGAAGTTAAAGGAATTACTTAGCAAAGAATTGTTTGGTGAATTAATTGTCGCTGAGTCTTTTAAACCCGATATTACTACTGAACTTGAAACTTGTACTAGGAAAAGTTCTGAGTTAGCTGAGTTTGTTAACAATTTTAAGGGAGGTCTAGAAACTAACGACGCTAAAGCTATTGATGCGAAATTACATCATCTTTACGGTAGACTGAATAGGTTAACCATACCAGATACGGACGAGTATAAAACAGTCTTGAGTAGCATCGATCAATTACTAGAAAATTTAGGGGAAATTGAAAATGCAGTAGATAAGAAAAATTTCAATTTTGATAGCCGTACGCGTACAGCTCCGACCACGTTAGCTAATCCTGGTCCGTTGAACGCCGCGTTGTCGAATTCGGTTGCGGTTAGTACTAAGTTTGTACCGGTACATAAATGGGGAATTGTATTCAGTGGAGACAATAAAGGGCTGAGCGTTACTGCATTTATTGAACGGGTAGAAGAGTATAGGGTAGCTAGAAATGTTTCGGAGGTAGACTTACATAATTCAATTATAGACTTACTTCAAGGTAGCGCGTTAATTTGGTATAGGTCTATTCGAACAGAAGTAACCTCATGGATGGATTTTGTTAAACGTCTCAGAGACGAGTACTTACCCGTGGATTATGAAACAGAATTGTGGAGCGAAATTCGTAACCGTGTACAGGGACCTAGGGAAAAGGTAGGGAATTACTTTGCGTGTATGGTCAACCTTTTTGCTAGACTTCCTCAGCCTCCTACTGAACAGCAAAAGTTATCCGTTTTTCGGAGAAATATTGCACCCTACTATATTAGTGGTGTTGGGTTGCAAAACTATAATACGGTGCAGGAACTGCTACTGCTATGTAAAAAACTGGAAACCACGAGAGAATTAGCTTCCGGATTTCGTTTACCCACCATTAATAGAATCAATTTATTGGAGCCTGATTTAGCTTGCCCCTTAGATAGTGACGAGTATAGGGATAGATTAAGCGATAGCAACCGTGTTAGTAAACAGGACGTATTAGCAGTCAGTCTAAATAAGAAATGTTGGAATTGTTCGGAAACCGGTCACAACTTTCGAAATTGTCAGCGACCTGTAAAGGGAAAGTTTTGTTACCGGTGCGGTCAACCAAACTCAACAAAGTACTCTTGTTTAAAGTGTTCGGGAAACGCCAACCAAGGTCGTCGGGATGCCGGACGGCGATCTTAATGCAACAGCCGGCAAATTCATCATGGCTTGCGTGGTTAGATTTTATTAAAATTCAGTTTACTGTAGACAAACTTTCTAGTTTGTTTAGTGCAAAAAACGGAGATCCACGACCATATTTAGGTATTAACATATACGGTATAGCGTTTAAAAGTTTATTGGATTCGGGTGCTAGCCAGACTGTGGTTGGAGGTCCTGGTTGGGAAAAATTAAAATCGATGGGGGTTAGGTTGGAATGTCATAAACCCATTATTTCCGTTGCGGATGGGCGAACATGTGACGCGTTAGGTGTAGCACAACTACCTATACAACTACAGCATAAGGTCAAATTAATTAAAGCCTTAGTTATACCTAGTATTGTGGATGAAGTTATTCTAGGAATAGATTTTTGTCGCGATATGGATATTGTATCCGCTTTCCGTGAAAATACTTGGAAATTTGGGGATGAGATAAAGGTATCCGCGATACAAATCAGAGACGAATTGGCTGTTGAAGAACGAGAAGCTCTAGACACTCTGGTCAGAAAGTACGTGGGAAAAATGGGATCAGGATTGGGTTATGCTAAGGGAGTGCAACATGTAATAGATACGGGAAATAATAATCTGATTAAGCAGCGCTATTATCCTGTTTCCCCGTTTATCCAAAATGTTATTAATAAAGAAATTGACAAAATGTTAGATCTGGGAGTAATTGAAAAGTCGAAGTCCCCTTGGAGTTCCCCAATTGTTGTTGTTAAAAAGTCAAATGGAGAATACAGAATGTGCCTAGATTTCCGAAAAGTAAATAGCGTAACTAAACGGGACGCGTATCCCCTCCCATATATTTCTAATATTTTAGATCGATTAAGGGACGCCCGTGTGCTATCCTCGATTGACTTAAAATCAGCGTATTGGCAGGTTGCACTCGAGGAGTCAAGTAAAGAAAAGACCGCTTTTGTAGTTCCGGGTAAAGGTCTTTTTCAGTTTGCTAGAATGCCGTTTGGTCTACATAATGCGCCCGCGACGTTCCAGCGTTTGATAGATTCTGTGTTAGGTCCCGATCTAGAACCTTTCGTTTCGGTTTATCTAGATGACATTATTGTGGCCACGCCAAATTTTACTTTACATTTGGAGATTCTAGAGAAGATCTTTATTAGATTATTAAACGCTGGTCTTACCATCAATGCCGACAAATGCGAGTTCGTTAAATCCAAATTACGATATCTCGGCTATATTGTTGATAAAAATGGGCTTAGGGCAGACCCCGAAAAGATTACTTGTATGGTCAATTATCCTACCCCGAAATGTAGTAAAGACGTTCGGAGGTTTATAGGTCTCATTTCCTGGTACCGCCGTTTTGTCAAGAATTTTGCATCCCGGGTTGCACCTTTAAACCGGTTGACGAGAAAGAATATTAAATTTGTTTGGGATAGCGATGCGGAAGCCGCATTTCAAGACGTAAAATCATGCTTGATATCGTCTCCAATTTTAGCCTGTCCAGACTTTTCGCGACCTTTTACATTACAGACCGATGCCTCCCAAGTAGGTCTTGGTTGCGTGTTGACTCAAGAAGCAGAAGACGGAGAACACGTCATAGCGTACGCAAGTCGCAGTCTAACCAGTCAAGAGCAAAAATATTCGACAACCGAATTAGAGTGTCTCGCGGTTGTTTGGGGGATCGAAAAGTTCCGCCCTTATATTGAAGGGGCTCAATTTGAAGTGATTAGCGACCATTATTCTTTATTATGGTTACATAAACTCCAAAACCCATCTGGTCGTCTGGCTCGATGGTCTTTACGGCTGCAGGGGTACGATTTTAAAATTAAACACAGGAAGGGTAGTAGTCATCAGGTGCCTGATGCTTTATCGCGGGCGATAGCATTAATTGAGGTGAACGATGGGGATGAGGATAGTTGGTACTCACGGTTGAAATTACAAATAGAAGCAAGACCGAATAAATTTCCAAAATGGCGAGTTACAAGTGGCAGAGTGTATAAGTTAGCGAATCGGAATAGTTTTAACGAGTATGATGAATTGGAGTGGAAAATCGTGGTTCCAAAACCGTTAAGGGCTGCTGTACTCCAGGAGAGTCATGATGTCGCTACCGCTGGACATCTAGGTTACTTTAAAACTAGAAATAGGGTAAGCAAGTACTATTATTGGCCCCGTATGAACGATGATATAGCTCGTTACATACGAAGATGCGACATTTGTAACGCTCAGAAACCCGAGCAACGGTCGCCCCAGGGGATTATGGTAAAACGTGTTATCACGCGCCCATGGGAAGTCATTTGTACCGACTTGATAGGACCTCTTCCGCTGTCTACAAATAGAAATCGTTTCATTTTAGTAGTGGCTGACTGTTTCACTAAGTACGTGCTTTTATTTCCACTTAAATCTGCTACAAGCGCCGCTGTTTGCAAACATATAGAAGAAGATGTATTTTTTATGTACGGCGTGCCGGAAAGAATAATCTGCGACAACGGCCGACAATACGCGGGTTCAAGCTTTCGCAAATTAGCTAAATCTTACCAAACAAAAATTGTCTTCAACGCAAACTACCATCCTCAGGCTAACCCCTGTGAGCGAATAAATAGAGTGATAAAAACCATGTTGCGTTCATACATTACGAAAAATCATCGGGCATGGGACAAAAAATTACCGGAGATAGGATTTGCTTTACGTACCGCTGTACATGAGGTGACAGGTTTCAGCCCTGTTTACTTAAATTTTGGTAGGCATATACACTTATCTGGGAGAGTAATTAGAGATGTTCCTGACCATGATAATCTTCCTCTTGATTTTTCATCTCGTGTCCCGCTCACAGACCATTTAAAATCTCTTCAAGACATATATCCTCAGGTTAAAAATAGATTAGAAAAGGCTTATGAAGTTAATGCTAAACGATATAATTTAAGGCGTCGTCCCATATTGTTAGATATTGGCCAGATAGTATGGAAACGAAATTTTACGTTATCTAAGGCAGTCGATTTTGTGGCATCTAAGTTAAATCCCAAATTCATTAAGTGTCGAGTTAAAAGGAAAATTTCACCAAATGTTTATGAACTTGTAGATTTGGATAGAAATCGTTCTCTTGGTTCTTGGCATGTTCAAGACATAAAACTTGATCCCGGAGAGTAAATTTAAAAAAAAAAGTTCCTTTTTTTTTCGTAGGAAGGGAGGAGTTGTGACAAATATTTGTTTCTATTTGTCACAAAAATATTGCATGTCTTATTTAAATTTTATTGTAGTGTAATTTATTTATTTGTCGATGGTATTTCAATTCAAGGCAGGAGTGTAAGAAATGTCTTATCTTTTCCCGTGCGCTTTTTAGAGGTTTGGGTCGTGCGATAGGCGAAATAAAGCATAGAATTTTTAGAAATTGTAAAAGGATTCATTCTGGCCGTGAGGTGCAGCTGCTAACATTGAATTTTGCTGTGAAAAGTATAAAGTTATTTTTCGAATTACTGATCGTTTTAAACGGATCTTTCACGCAAGTTAAATTTAGTTGGGGCTTAGCAAATTAGTGATTAGTGTCCTAACTAGCCGTCTTCGAGTATTGGAAGGTTTTAAAGTTAGTAGCTGCCAAGGTAAATTCACGCGTTTGTCAAAACTTACGCCGCCACCGTTTGCCAATAGCAGGAAAGGCCGTAGAAAGTGGATTGGAAATTTGGTTTATCCTTCATTGTTGATCAATCTACCGGGGCCCGCCAAAAGATTGCTCAACTGCACGTACTGTGAAGGCATGAGATGGGCGAATGGGATCCCCTGAAGGAAGCTACTCCTGCCCGTGGTTAAGTAACCCCTTCGTGGGAAATTTTGTATTATTGTTTTTGTGATTGGTGTCACCACTCAGATATACTTATCTATTTGTGTGACGGCTATCTTTGGGTGGTAGGATAAATTCCTACCTAGTTTTTCGAAATTATTACAAACTGGCCAAGTATTTACTTTATGTAAATGTACTCTATGTTATTTATAGCATTATTAATAACGGTGTTCAATATTCAACAAAGTTACCTCACTTACTTGTTATTACTTATATTTACTTTATGTAAATGCACTATATGTTATTTATGGTATTATTAATTAACGGTGTTCAATATTCCGCAAAGTTGCCTTGTTATTGGTTATTACTTATATGTATATAAATTTTACCAAAGATGTGCACTATCGCCGTAAATGGTTAATTGCAGGTCTGGGTCCAAGTTTTGTTGGTTTTATGTCACATAAATATCCCAACCTGCATTTGCCATTTGTGCATAAGAGGGTGGCCACCATTCCTATATTTATATTTACATATGTACATGTTGTTTGTTTGTTATATATGTTATTTTTTTTGCATGTGTTATACCTAATTATCACTTATATATATTTATATCTACAAATTATATTTTGCTCTATACTAACATTGCCGCGTTTTATTCATAATACTGTCCAGTTTGTCAACCCAAAATTGTTACAGCAACGTACTTATTTTATTTTGAGGAGCCGGTTAGTAGTTTTCAGGCTTCGGAGATCCAGTGGTAGTGAATGCGTATGAGGGTTGAGCAAACTACTTGGCGCCCACATATTTATAAAAAAACAAACTCTAAATTTGATTTTGAACCCCACCCCTTTTCCGCTAGCAGTCGGTGGCGTATTCACAAATTTTCTTGTCAGCGAAAAAAAGTACGTGACAGTAACTTTGCTTATCGATTTATTGATAGCAGTTTTGATTACTGCGGTAAGTTGAATTATAGCTCCATCAATTTCATCTGTATTATTTAAGTAGCTAGGGCAGATTAGGGTAAGTTCTAGTAGTTCTTGAAATTGTTCCCAATTCACATGTCCATTTATTAGCCTTGGTAGAATACCAGCTAGCTTCGGCATGTTGGAAAAGGAAATTATGACTGGGGAATGATACGAATCCAGTTCTGGAACTACTACCTGGGATATGGGTCTATTACAGTTTTTAGCAATTACTACTAT
The DNA here is from genome assembly GCA_958336395.1 of Ctenicera cuprea. Taxonomy (NCBI): domain Eukaryota; kingdom Metazoa; phylum Arthropoda; class Insecta; order Coleoptera; family Elateridae; genus Ctenicera; species Ctenicera cuprea. Next base: position 28,088,772 of record OY284496.1, read on the forward strand.
GTCTAGCACGACGGATCGTGATCCTGCCTGCTGGGGTAATGAGTAGGTTCATCAGGTGCAAAAATGTGTGCAGCGAGTTGAGTAGTGATATTATTTAGTTTCTTTCCACTTGGGTTATTTTTTCTACAGCCCCATGTTACATGCTTGCTATTAAAATCTCCGATCATGAGAGTAGGGTATTGACTGTTTAATATTTGTTGAATATCTCGATCAACTAGTTTTTTATTTGGTTGCTTGTAGATTGCAACTATGTTTAGGAAGGTGTAATTAGACAGTTCAAGTCTTACTGCTGTCGCCTCCAGGGACTGAATATTTGTGTAGGTTATAGGATAGGCTACTCGATTTCGTTTTACAAATATTGCGACACCTCCTGAAGCAGTTGGTGTGTCACTGGCAGCTCGATAGGTGTTGTATCCAGGAATACGGAATTTTTCTGTTTCGATTAGGTGGGTCTCACTCACGCATGCAATATCCACACTGTATCTAAATAGGAATTCGATAAATGCAGATCTTTGCCTTTTGCGTTCCAGTTGCACATTGTCAATGTAGTAATTAAAGGTTGTTTATTTGCCATTGTTAGATGCAGATAACATTGGAATTATTGATAACAGAAAATTTTTAATTTTTGACATGTAAGGGGTAATTAGTTCTATTAGCAGCTTATCTATAATGTTACCTATGAAGGAGTGAGTTTCAGATTCTTCTTGATTAGAAATTTCATTTGATTGTCTTCGCGGCCTGCATAATTACCAGATAGATTGTTATTTTTAAGAGGTGGATGGTCTTGTTTTGAAGAGGTTTTATTCCTGCCAGCATTTTTGCCGTTCTTCTAACTACAGCGTTTTTTGTTGTACTGCTTTTAATTCTTGCGTAATTTATGCACCCCTTGTAATTGGCGGTGTGTTCTTCTCCGCAATTGATGCATTTGGGTTTAACTTCTTTTGGTTTAATGCATTCCGAGTAGTGATGTAACCCAGTACACTTCACGCACCGAGGTTGCAGTCGGCAATAGTTTTTAGTATGACCATACCTCTGACAAATAGTACACTGAGGTATATCCTTTGTTTTACGTTTTGGCTCCACGATTATTACGCAATGGCATAATCTGTCTAAATTAAAGATTTCATTATTTTCCTTAGTGTTCTCTAGTTCCACTATACACAAAGGCAAAGGTAGTTTTTCTTTATTCGGAATTCCAATGACTTTCAATGGTTGGTATTTTTCCTTAATCAGCTCTGTTTTAACTTCCTCTGCAGTAAATGAGATTGGTATGCCACTAAGAACTACACACAAGTTGGGATTCTCTGTGCTTTGAAAAGTGTGATAATGTAATTTTTGAACGTCGTAATATTTTGTTAGTTTACGAAAATCTTCGATATTTGTTAAGTTAATTCTTAGCGTCTGGCCTGTATGGCCTTTATGAGTATTAGTAAATTCTGATTTCATTATGGTTTTAATATCTTGGAGTACTCTTTGATAATTTGTGGCTTCGTGCAAGTAAATCGGAGGAATTTTAGGCACTTTGTTTTTGAATTGTCATCATCAGCTTTATTTGAAGTTGCGGAATTACTTTGTGTGCTACTTAAGTAATGGAATTTGTTTTGACTTAATAATGTTTTTGTGTCAAATAAGTATTTTTTATTGTAATTGGTTGACGGAGGAGATGTTGCTGGCCTCTTGGGTATGGAAAGACGGTTAACGGGAGATTGTGAGTTATTATTTACCTGACTATCGCTTGTTTGACTGGGTTTATTTGCCTCGTACAAGGCCTGTTCAGTTATCTGCCGCTAAAGAGTGCGGAGGTCAGGCTCGGGTTGCACTTCTTTCATTTCTGTGTCTTTATTGGGAATTTGGGAAATGTCTCCATAGTGTATTATTGTTACTTCTGGTTCGACATGTGAAATTATTTCGGGATCCATATCACTGTCTTATTATTTAAGTTTAATTCATTAATCACTTGGTGAAACTAGTAAATTATCTACGGGCCCGAACCCGCAGAAATTAAATCTGAAATCGCTATTAGCACTTTAAATTAAATTTGCAAAACACTGTTTCGAACACGTCCGCTCGCAGCGTGGCCTTATTCGGAACTCTCATTTTTATTTATGTGCTGCTTGCTACGTTTAAAATGTTTACCGTGTTAAACCACCATCATATTTTATAAAATTTTAGGAATCTGTATTTTGTTTCCTATGAAGTTTAATAGGACGAAATTTCAATTCTGGTTCTTGAATTGACAATCAGAGACATTTTAGCAGACGCAGCCTTTTCCAAAAATTAAGCCACTGTCTCTTATATTTCGAAAGTCACGGTTTTGTTAGTTTGGGCAATTTGTATTAGCTCATTTAACAATCAACTAAATATTTCAGCTAGCACTACAGCGAATATGGATTGGCTGCAGTACGTAACATATATTGCCGCCCACTATCAAATTTCAATGTATATTCGTTGGCGTCCGCAAAATTATTAGCTAAAACTGACTCGACTAATAAAAATTTGTTAAAACTGCTAAGATTTTTTTTCTGTGTATGGGAATTTGTTGTGGTGAATTGTAAAAAGAGAATATTATTGAAAGGTGATCTAAATCAAGTTCATTTTAAATAGTTTGAGATATGGGTTTACTGAAGTTTTTGTGTAAAATCACGTCAAGGGCGTCTGGTAGGGAAGGGAAAATCGGCTCAGTTCTTCGATTTGGATCACTGGCTCTGTCACTTAAATGAGCCGGTTCATTGAAGCGGATCAAATGAGCCGAATTACGCGTAAATGGTTAGACTAGGAACCGACAACCGAACCTACATTTCCTGTGTCCCGTCTACACGTTCCGTGTATTTTATGTATAAATATTAGGTAATTCCCTAAATTTACGATGAATCTGCTGTGCTCAACAGTCGTGTAGTCAGTTGCCACAACTTACTAATACTTTTGTGCTGGTCTGCGCTGTACCACTTTGTTACCCAGAACAATACCGGACTCGACTAAGCCGTTAGTGTACTCCTGATTTCGAGTGCACTTGGCACATCGCGCTTCCTGTTGGCAATAGTTTCGCGTGTGTTCATAACGTTCACATCGTTTACATTGGGTAATATCTTTTAATCTCTTTCTAGGTGCAGATTCTATTATACCACAGAAAATATTTGTCAATTTAAAAATATCCTTTTCGTTATCTGAATTTTTAACGTTCACCGCACATATGGGTATAAAGTGTACTATTTTATACCAGGATTACCTATGGATTTAAGCTCCTCCATCATTTTCTCCTCAGTGATTGGTAGCGACAGGTTTCGAAATATAATCGATAAGGTGTTTGCTTCTGGATGCTAGAATAAGTGAAAATTAAATTTGTCTTTGTAAAATTGAGTGATCTTTAATTGTCGTTAAATTGATTCGTAGCTGGTCTCCTTGAACTAGATTTTTAAAGTTTCTTATTAATTCTTGATGTTTTAGTAAAGTTACGAAGTGCAAAAAGATCGGTATGGTGTCGCTGACGAATAAGCCATTAACAGTTTTTTCTTCTTTACTCTTCAATAAACAAAAAGGATATTCATTGCACGACGCTTCTGTAAGGACGGTGTCTCATATTATGTTGTACATGCTGTACAGTTTTCATGTGCTCTGTTAAGTCGTCTTGTTCATCTGTAACGTAACTGCACTGATAACATTCCTACTTTTTGTTGGTTTCGTTACTATGCAGTGAAATAGAAGTTTGTTCAGTGCAAATATTCTCTAAAAGTACGGTGTCACTGACGAATAAGCTATTAACAATATTTCCTTCTTTACTCTTCAATGAACAAAAAGTCTGTTCAGTGGAAAATTCTTCTAAAGGCAAATCAAAAAAAAAAACATCAATAATATTTTCTTACCTATCAACATTATTAACGGAAGGGGCAGCGTATGTGTTAAAAGCAGTTGCATTTTGATTGGTTACTATTTCATAAGGCTGTATTTCATAAGGCTGTATTTGATTTTGTGGTACCACTTGGCCGTGTTGCTGATTGTTTGAATAATTTAATTGCTCATTTTCCGTAAAATCTTTGAAATATTTTATATCTGGAATTTTGATGTCTTTTTTTTCTATTACTATAAGATGTTCGGTTGTATTGTGAGCTCAAACTTAGCTACTTATTTGTCAGAATAAAATTGAATGCATTTCTTAATAAAAGAACTCGTTTAATTGGATAGTTGGAACTGAGGAGAACCGTTTCTCTTCTAGGTCCGAATTTATTTGACTAACAACTCTGAGTACCTGTTCTATTGTCCCATGCTGCTCCTTAACGCCGCATTGGTATTCTGAAACTAGTTGCTCTTGATGTAACACTGGATTTATTCTTATTTATATAAGTTTCTCAACTACCTTGGACATGAACTGGCAGCAAGCTAATTGGGCAATAGGAGCTCGCGTTTTTAGGAATTTTACCAGATTTCGTTATTAATATAATTTGGGCCACCTTCCATGGTATTGGGAGGTATTCTAATCTTAGTGCTGCATTAAATAGCGCAGTTATTGTTCTAATGATGTTTTCTGGTTCTAGTACTTTGCGGATTTTACCAGTTATAAGGTCCCAGCCTGTCGCCTTTCTTTGATTGAGATTTTTGTGGATTACATATTTGATCTCCTTTATTTTGAACTTTTTTATTAGCAGCTCCATTTGCAAGGGAGAGTTTATATAGTTGTTTATGACGCCTTCTTCACTAGGAAATGATGTGAACGTCTTTGCTAGATGCTCTGCAAAAGTTAGCGCTTTTTCCTTGTTAGTTCGAGCCCAGCCGCCGTTATCTAATCCTAATGCTGGACTACGTTGTTGCGGGTGTTTAATAATTTTTGCCGTTTTCCACAGCGAGTAGTTCGGTGTCTATGGTTGCTGAGAGACCCTGTAGATGTCTGTTTATACCTGTGTTTCTTTCCTCCTCGAGAAACCTCTTTAATTCTTTCACAGCCTTTATTGCATTATTTTGTGTTTTAAAGAGATTGATGGTCATACTATAAGATTGGTATGCCTCGACGACAACTGCAGTGATCGCATTCTTTTTCCGCTGAATGGCCACTTCAGCATGGTATTGTGAAAACTTGTGAAGGATTTATTATTCCCAAAAGGTTATGTTTCACACATTTTCGTAGGTTGCTAAGATACGATCGCTCAAGGCTTCAGCGGCACCAAATATTGCACAATTCTGACCAGGGTCATTCCTGGTTTGGATGTGATGTAATGTGCGAGTGACATGCATCAACTGAATATAACCTTGGCGCGAGATATGTTTTACGCCAAAAAAATATTTAATATTAATTTTTAAAAAAACATTTATTTATCAAGGCGAAGAATAAAATGTTACATACGTTCGGTACTGATGCAATTTCTAATCTAATTATAAAAACGTGTTATTTGCATGTATAACTTTTGTTATCTAATACGCTAAATAAGATAATTTCAAGATTGATCCTGTTGTAATCATATCAGCAAGTTCATTAACATAACTCTTTCATCCACAAGATAGAAAATCGGGATTTATTCTTTTTTGTTTCCGATTTTTTATGGTTTAATCTTCATGTAATAACAGTAATTGATGTAGTCCAAACACCTCTTCTGTAAGTTGTGCCTTACAATGTTGTGCATGTGCAGATTCTTCAGAAATTGCTACTGCTCTGATTATCGCAAATTGTTCTGCAAGAGTCTCGGTTGATAAATTAATTTCATACTTTTCCATTACGTGTCTCCTTACAGTGCCAGACTAGAGTCAAGCTCAACAGGCTCACACATTTTCGTAGGTTGCTAAGATACGATCGCTCAAGGCTTCAGCGGCACCAAATATTGCACAATTCTGACCAGGGTCATTCCTGGTTTGGATGTGATGTAATGTGCGAGTGACATGCATCAACTGAATATAACCTTGGCGCGAGATATGTTTTACGCCAAAAAAATATTTAATATTAATTTTTAAAAAAACATTTATTTATCAAGGCCAAGAATAAAATGTTACATACGTTCGGTACTAATGCAATTTCTAATCTAATTATAAAAACGTATTATTTGCATGTATAACTTTTGTTATCTAATACGCTAAATAAGATAATTTCAAGATTGATCCTGTTGTAATCATATCAGCAAGTTCATTAACATAACTATTTCATCCACAAGATAGAAAATCGGGATTTATTTTTTTTTGTTTCCGATTTTTTATGGTTTAATCTTCATGTAATAACAGTAATTGATGTAGTCCAAACACCTCTTCTGTAAGTTGTGCCTTACAATGTTGTGCATGTGCAGATTCTTCAGAAATTGCTACTGCTCTGATTATCGCAAATTGTTCTGCAAGAGTCTCGGTTGATAAATTAATTTCATACTTTTCCATTACGTGTCTCCTTACAGTGCCAGACTAGAGTCAAGCTCAACAGGCTCACACATTTTCGTAGGCTGCTAAGATACGATCGCTCAAGGCTTCAGCGGCACCAAATATTGCACAATTCTGACCATGGTCATTCCTGGTTTGGATGTGATGTAATGTGCGAGTGACATGCATCAACTGAATATAACCTTGGCGCGAGATATGTTTTACGCCAAAAAAATATTTAATATTAATTTAAAAAAAAACATTTATTTATCAAGGCCAAGAATAAAATGTTACATACGTTCGGTACTAATGCAATTTCTAATCTAATTATAAAAACGTGTTATTTGCATGTATAACTTTTGTTATCTAATACGCTAAATAAGATAATTTCAAGATTGATCCTGTTGTAATCATATCAGCAAGTTCATTAACATAACTCTTTCATCCACAAGATAGAAAATCGGGATTTATTTTTTTTTGTTTCCGATTTTTTATGGTTTAATCTTCATGTAATAACAGTAATTGATGTAGTCCAAACACCTCTTCTGTAAGTTGTGCCTTACAATGTTGTGCATGTGCAGATTCTTCAGAAATTGCTACTGCTCTGATTATCGCAAATTGTTCTGCAAGAGTCTCGGTTGATAAATTAATTTCATACTTTTCCATTACGTGTCTCCTTACAGTGCCAGACTAGAGTCAAGCTCAACAGGCTCACACATTTTCGTAGGCTGCTAAGATACGATCGCTCAAGGCTTCAGCGGCACCAAATATTGCACAATTCTGACCATGGTCATTCCTGGTTTGGATGTGATGTAATGTGCGAGTGACATGCATCAACTGAATATAACCTTGGCGCGAGATATGTTTTACGCCAAAAAAATATTTAATATTAATTTTTAAAAAAACATTTATTTATCAAGGCCAAGAATAAAATGTTACATACGTTCGGTACTAATGCAATTTCTAATCTAATTATAAAAACGTGTTATTTGCATGTATAACTTTTGTTATCTAATACGCTAAATAAGATAATTTCAAGATTGATCCTGTTGTAATCACATCAGCAAGTTCATTAACATAACTCTTTCATCCACAAGATAGAAAATCGGGATTTATTTTTTTTTGTTTCCGATTTTTTATGGTTTAATCTTCATGTAATAACAGTAATTGATGTAGTCCAAACACCTCTTCTGTAAGTTGTGCCTTACAATGTTGTGCATGTGCAGATTCTTCAGAAATTGCTACTGCTCTGATTATCGCAAATTGTTCTGCAAGAGTCTCGGTTGATAAATTAATTTCATACTTTTCCATTACGTGTCTCCTTACAGTGCCAGACTAGAGTCAAGCTCAACAGGCTCACACATTTTCGTAGGCTGCTAAGATACGATCGTTCAAGGCTTCAGCGGCACCAAATATTGCACAATTCTGACCAGGGTCATTCCTGGTTTGGATGTGATGTAATGTGCGAGTGACATGCATCAACTGAATATAACCTTGGCGCGAGATATGTTTTACGCCAAAAAAATATTTAATATTAATTTTTAAAAAAACATTTATTTATCAAGGCCAAGAATAAAATGTTACATACGTTCGGTACTAATGCAATTTCTAATCTAATTATAAAAACGTGTTATTTGCATGTATAACTTTTGTTATCTAATACGCTAAATAAGATAATTTCAAGATTGATCCTGTTGTAATCACATCAGCAAGTTCATTAACATAACTCTTTCATCCACAAGATAGAAAATCGGGATTTATTTTTTTTTGTTTCCGATTTTTATGGTTTAATCTTCATGTAATAACAGTAATTGATGTAGTCCAAACACCTCTTCTGTAAGTTGTGCCTTACAATGTTGTGCATGTGCAGATTCTTCAGAAATTGCTACTGCTCTGATTATCGCAAATTGTTCTGCAAGAGTCTCGGTTGATAAATTAATTTCATACTTTTCCATTACGTGTCTCCTTACAGTGCCAGACTAGAGTCAAGCTCAACAGGCTCACACATTTTCGTAGGTTGCTAAGATACGATCGCTCAAGGCTTCAGCGGCACCAAATATTGCACAATTCTGACCAGGGTCATTCCTGGTTTGGATGTGATGTAATGTGCGAGTGACATGCATCAACTGAATATAACCTTGGCGCCAGATATGTTTTACGCCAAAAAAATATTTAATATTAATTTTTAAAAAAACATTTATTTATCAAGGCCAAGAATAAAATGTTACATACGTTCGGTACTAATGCAATTTCTAATCTAATTATAAAAACGTGTTATTTGCATGTATAACTTTTGTTATCTAATACGCTAAATAAGATAATTTCAAGATTGATCCTGTTGTAATCATATCAGCAAGTTCATTAACATAACTCTTTCATCCACAAGATAGAAAATCGGGATTTATTTTTTTTTGTTTCCGATTTTTTATGGTTTAATCTTCATGTAATAACAGTAATTGATGTAGTCCAAACATCTCTTCTGTAAGTTGTGCCTTACAATGTTGTGCATGTGCAGATTCTTCAGAAATTGCTACTGCTCTGATTATCGCAAATTGTTCTGCAAGAGTCTCGGTTGATAAATTAATTTCATACTTTTCCATTACGTGTCTCCTTACAGTGCCAGACTAGAGTCAAGCTCAACAGGCTCACACATTTTCGTAGGCTGCTAAGATACGATCGCTCAAGGCTTCAGCGGCACCAAATATTGCACAATTCTGACCATGGTCATTCCTGGTTTGGATGTGATGTAATGTGCGAGTGACATGCATCAACTGAATATAACCTTGGCGCGAGATATGTTTTACGCCAAAAAAATATTTAATATTAATTTTTAAAAAAACATTTATTTATCAAGGCCAAGAATAAAATGTTACATACGTTCGGTACTAATGCAATTTCTAATCTAATTATAAAAACGTGTTATTTGCATGTATAACTTTTGTTATCTAATACGCTAAATAAGATAATTTCAAGATTGATCCTGTTGTAATCATATCAGCAAGTTCATTAACATAACTCTTTCATCCACAAGATAGAAAATCGGGATTTATTTTTTTTTGTTTCCGATTTTTTATGGTTTAATCTTCATGTAATAACAGTAATTGATGTAGTCCAAACACCTCTTCTGTAAGTTGTGCCTTACAATGTTGTGCATGTGCAGATTCTTCAGAAATTGCTACTGCTCTGATTATCGCAAATTGTTCTGCAAGAGTCTCGGTTGATAAATTAATTTCATACTTTTCCATTACGTGTCTCCTTACAGTGCCAGACTAGAGTCAAGCTCAACAGGCTCACACATTTTCGTAGGCTGCTAAGATACGATCGTTCAAGGCTTCAGCGGCACCAAATATTGCACAATTCTGACCAGGGTCATTCCTGGTTTGGATGTGATGTAATGTGCGAGTGACATGCATCAACTGAATATAACCTTGGCGCGAGATATGTTTTACGCCAAAAAAATATTTAATATTAATTTTTAAAAAAACATTTATTTATCAAGGCCAAGAATAAAATGTTACATACGTTCGGTACTAATGCAATTTCTAATCTAATTATAAAAACGTGTTATTTGCATGTATAACTTTTGTTATCTAATACGCTAAATAAGATAATTTCAAGATTGATCCTGTTGTAATCACATCAGCAAGTTCATTAACATAACTCTTTCATCCACAAGATAGAAAATCGGGATTTATTTTTTTTTGTTTCCGATTTTTATGGTTTAATCTTCATGTAATAACAGTAATTGATGTAGTCCAAACACCTCTTCTGTAAGTTGTGCCTTACAATGTTGTGCATGTGCAGATTCTTCAGAAATTGCTACTGCTCTGATTATCGCAAATTGTTCTGCAAGAGTCTCGGTTGATAAATTAATTTCATACTTTTCCATTACGTGTCTCCTTACAGTGCCAGACTAGAGTCAAGCTCAACAGGCTCACACATTTTCGTAGGTTGCTAAGATACGATCGCTCAAGGCTTCAGCGGCACCAAATATTGCACAATTCTGACCAGGGTCATTCCTGGTTTGGATGTGATGTAATGTGCGAGTGACATGCATCAACTGAATATAACCTTGGCGCCAGATATGTTTTACGCCAAAAAAATATTTAATATTAATTTTTAAAAAAACATTTATTTATCAAGGCCAAGAATAAAATGTTACATACGTTCGGTACTAATGCAATTTCTAATCTAATTATAAAAACGTGTTATTTGCATGTATAACTTTTGTTATCTAATACGCTAAATAAGATAATTTCAAGATTGATCCTGTTGTAATCATATCAGCAAGTTCATTAACATAACTCTTTCATCCACAAGATAGAAAATCGGGATTTATTTTTTTTTGTTTCCGATTTTTTATGGTTTAATCTTCATGTAATAACAGTAATTGATGTAGTCCAAACATCTCTTCTGTAAGTTGTGCCTTACAATGTTGTGCATGTGCAGATTCTTCAGAAATTGCTACTGCTCTGATTATCGCAAATTGTTCTGCAAGAGTCTCGGTTGATAAATTAATTTCATACTTTTCCATTACGTGTCTCCTTACAGTGCCAGACTAGAGTCAAGCTCAACAGGCTCACACATTTTCGTAGGCTGCTAAGATACGATCGCTCAAGGCTTCAGCGGCACCAAATATTGCACAATTCTGACCATGGTCATTCCTGGTTTGGATGTGATGTAATGTGCGAGTGACATGCATCAACTGAATATAACCTTGGCGCGAGATATGTTTTACGCCAAAAAAATATTTAATATTAATTTTTAAAAAAACATTTATTTATCAAGGCCAAGAATAAAATGTTACATACGTTCGGTACTAATGCAATTTCTAATCTAATTATAAAAACGTGTTATTTGCATGTATAACTTTTGTTATCTAATACGCTAAATAAGATAATTTCAAGATTGATCCTGTTGTAATCATATCAGCAAGTTCATTAACATAACTCTTTCATCCACAAGATAGAAAATCGGGATTTATTTTTTTTTGTTTCCGATTTTTTATGGTTTAATCTTCATGTAATAACAGTAATTGATGTAGTCCAAACACCTCTTCTGTAAGTTGTGCCTTACAATGTTGTGCATGTGCAGATTCTTCAGAAATTGCTACTGCTCTGATTATCGCAAATTGTTCTGCAAGAGTCTCGGTTGATAAATTAATTTCATACTTTTCCATTACGTGTCTCCTTACAGTGCCAGACTAGAGTCAAGCTCAACAGGCTCACACATTTTCGTAGGCTGCTAAGATACGATCGTTCAAGGCTTCAGCGGCACCAAATATTGCACAATTCTGACCAGGGTCATTCCTGGTTTGGATGTGATGTAATGTGCGAGTGACATGCATCAACTGAATATAACCTTGGCGCGAGATATGTTTTACGCCAAAAAAATATTTAATATTAATTTTTAAAAAAACATTTATTTATCAAGGCCAAGAATAAAATGTTACATACGTTCGGTACTAATGCAATTTCTAATCTAATTATAAAAACGTGTTATTTGCATGTATAACTTTTGTTATCTAATACGCTAAATAAGATAATTTCAAGATTGATCCTGTTGTAATCACATCAGCAAGTTCATTAACATAACTCTTTCATCCACAAGATAGAAAATCGGGATTTATTTTTTTTTGTTTCCGATTTTTATGGTTTAATCTTCATGTAATAACAGTAATTGATGTAGTCCAAACACCTCTTCTGTAAGTTGTGCCTTACAATGTTGTGCATGTGCAGATTCTTCAGAAATTGCTACTGCTCTGATTATCGCAAATTGTTCTGCAAGAGTCTCGGTTGATAAATTAATTTCATACTTTTCCATTACGTGTCTCCTTACAGTGCCAGACTAGAGTCAAGCTCAACAGGCTCACACATTTTCGTAGGTTGCTAAGATACGATCGCTCAAGGCTTCAGCGGCACCAAATATTGCACAATTCTGACCAGGGTCATTCCTAGTTTGGATGTGATGTAATGTGCGAGTGACATGCATCAACTCAATATAACCTTGGCGCGAGATGTTTTACGCCAAAAAAATATTTAATATTAATTTTTAAAAAAACATTTATTTATCAAGGCGAAGAATAAAATGTTACATACGTTCGGTACTAATGCAATTTCTAATCTAATTATAAAAACGTGTTATTTGCATGTATAACTTTTGTTATCTAATACGCTAAATAAGATAATTTCAAGATTGATCCTGTTGTAATCATATCAGCAAGTTCATTAACATAACTCTTTCATCCACAAGATAGAAAATCGGGATTTATTTTTTTTTTGTTTCCGATTTTTTATGGTTTAATCTTCATGTAATAACAGTAATTGATGTAGTCCAAACACCTCTTCTGTAAGTTGTGCCTTACAATGTTGTGCATGTTGCTACTGCTCTGATTATCGCAAATTGTTCTGCAAGAGTCTCGGTTGATAAATTAATTTCATACTTTTCCATTACGTGTCTCCTTACAGTGCCAGACTAGAGTCAAGCTCAACAGGCTCTTCTTTCCCCGCTAATTTTTCCAAGCCCGTTCCCTTGGCAGTGGTTTCGCTTGATAGTGGCTAGGGACAGATAGCTGATGCAGGCCCGGAGGGCCCACGCCCACCCACCTCGCGGCTTTAGGCATAGAAGAAAGAAGAAAGGAAAGGAAAGGGGAAACCACTACCCACCAAAACACCGCCAAGGGAACACCCAACACCTACCAAAAACTAGCGGGGAGGAACTCCCACTCTACATGCAAACTACTAATACTCAACCACATGCGAACAACTAGAACACAATCACCCGGGCCGGAAAATAAAAATGAAACAGCAAGCAACAACAGCCACACCCAATAAACACCAGACAAATAACAACAGCATGCACCAATTCAACCGCTACATACCAAATACCAAAACACCGAGCCTGCTCCGAAACCACACCACACTCATACTAGCATACACACGCAACCAAACCAAGTCCTGCCAGACAAGCCGGCCGCACCAGCCCTAGCCCTCGTCGTCGAGGTACTCAAAAACCATCTTCTTGGCCACATCATTAAGCGCAGAAACGACTTCCGGTTTGGTGTTGACGTCTAATGGAGGCGGCCATCTTAGGTTTTCCAGAAGCGTGACCCTATGAAAGACCTCCCGCGCCGCCACGCGCTTCGGATGTTCGCAGAATTGAATCACATGCTCGACCGAGTCCGAAACCACGCCACATATACACAGGTTGACAACACGCCTCAGATTAAACCGCACAAAATAGGAATTAAACGGTCCGTGACAGGTGACCATCCAAACCGCTTCTTTGCATAGTGGAAAGCCCTGGTCAGACACGCCTGGGAAGATACGGTGTGTGGACCTACCCTTGTCGACCGAGTCCCAATGAAGTTGCCATCTCAGCATTTGTCGACTCTTTGCCGTGCTTATAGCGCTACACCGCGGGATGGGACATTGGACTAAAGTACCGTGGGCGGCCGCCTCCTTGGCATTAGTATCAGCCTCTTAATTCCCAGGAATACCAATGTGCGCCTTTACCCAGGCAAGCTCAACAGTGCGGGTGGAACCCCTAAGCCGCAACAAAAGTTTATATATCTCCAGCGCAATGTTATTCTTGTGGAGCGTAGTAGAAATAGCATTAAGGGCAGCACACGAGTCAGAATTAATCACTGCACTAGACCGCGCCGGTAAATTATACAGGCACCACTCTACTGCCATTTTAATACCCACAAGCTCCGCTTGGAACACCGTGCAGTGGTCCGGTAGTTTGCAGGTACGAACATGTTGCGCGCTACCATTGTCACCCAACACCACCGCAGCCGCGCCAACCCCGTCTCCGGACTTCGACCCGTCTGTGTAAAGTTGAGTGCAACCGGCCTCAGGGTCGTGCGGAATCAAAGCCACCGCATTCCTAGCCGCTGGGTGCGGGAGAGCACCCGGGACGGGCCTCCTCTCAAAACCGGCTGCACCGGCAGATTTCCACACGTCATAAACTCTGGCTACTTCTGCTGTAAGGGGAGGGACCTCCGCGATAACTTCAAGGGCCGCCGTCGGGGCCGTACGATACCCTCTCGTAATGGCCAGGAGAAAAGGCCTTTGAGTGGCGTTCAAGTGCCTGACGATGCGCGAGTCAGTGGACCTTCTGCCCCAGACCCCGGCGCCGTATCTGATAATCGGTCATACGGCCACTCTGTAGATGCTTTTGAGAGTGCTCGGGTGCACCCCCCAGGTCTTTCCGCACACTAAAAACAGCCGGTGAGCAGTGATGGCGACTCGCCCTCTAATCCACTTAACATGTTCTATCCAGAGCAGCTTCTGATCTATCAACACACCTAAATACCTCACAAAGGGCTTCAGGTGTATGGCCTGTCCATTAATACTAATTATCGGTGGTCTCAGCAGGGCCTTGTTGCTTATAAAGACGGTCTTGATCTTAGTGGGGCTGTACTCGAGCTTATTACAGCGGGCCCATTCTTCGCAGGCTCTCCAGTAGTTGCGCCACTTCCCTTCTATCTGCTTGGCCGAAGCACCCTCAAGTACCAGCACCTGGTCGTCCGCGAAAGCTTGAACTAGGCTATCAGACGTGTCCTCCGCCTCTTCTTCGAGACGGCTCATAGCATTAAACCAGTCTTCCATGATAACTAACCAAAGAATGGGACCCAAACACGACCCCTGCGGGCACCCGCGCGTAGTAGCTCTCGTAGTCTCGCTACAAGTGACCGACCGGTCGGAAAGGTAATTCTGGATAATGCGCCCCAGATTAGCCGGACACCCGAGACCGCCTAAAAGCACCAGCAACCGAGGGTACCACGCACAGTTGAAAGCGTTTTTGATGTCCAGGGTAACGAGCAGACAATGGCGTCCTCTGTCTTTAACTCTAGCAATACGATCAACAACCGATTCCAAAGCCATGATGGTCGACCTGGTTTGCCGGAAACCAAACTGTTGTTCACTGAGCAGACCATTGCTCTCCAGGTAAAACGCCAGTCTTCTCGCTAATATCTTGTCCAAGAGTTTACCCGTGACCGGCAGCAGGCAGATCGGACGTAATCCCTCGCCGGAAGGTTTCGGCAGCCAAACTACTTTCCCCTTCTTCCAGATGTTCGGAAACTTACCTAGTTCAAGGCATTTGTTGAAAAGATTGACCAGCCAGTGACCGTCTTGCAAAACGACCCGAGCTACCGCCTGAGTAGGGATGCCGTCAATACCTGGGGCGCTGTTTAGCTTAGCTTCACGGATGGTAGCAACAACTTCGTTGATCGTGATTGCAGCATCGCAGGGAGAGAGCCACGGGCGCTCCGCTTCCTGCCTATCAAGTCTGTGCCCCTCGGCATCCGTATGTCTATCATCCTCCGGAAAATATATGTTAAGAAGCTCCTCCTCGATCTCACTAGGAGTGGAGGCCCACGTGCCGTCCGGTCACTGTAACGATTTCCAGCATCGCTTCTCCTTGATTTTACCGCTCAGCAGCTTAAAGGGCAGACCCCAAGGGTTGGCATTGGAATTCCTTTCACAGAATTCTCTGAACGAGGCAGCTCGCGCTTCCTTGATTCTTTGTAGGTCCTCCTAATCCGTCTGAATTCCTGCCTAAGGTGTTCCCTGCGCTCTGCCCCCCGCTCCATCTGGAACTCGAATCTGGCCAGCTTAACACTCCTTCTCGCCTGTCTAAGATCTTCCGACCACCAACCACCACCCCGGTGGCTGCATCCATATGTCAAGGTCTTGATGGGCATAGACCCCTCACAGGCCGCCAAACACGTGCGCTGGAAATGGTCAGCTTCCGCGTCGATATCCTCGGGGCTGCTTAAAAGCTCCAAATCGACCTGGATAAGCCCAGCCCGGATGATCATGTCAAACTTGTCCCAGTTGGCTTGCTGGTGGATGCATCTATGGGACTTCCTGGCACCAGCTTTGGGAAGCCTGTGCAGAATGCTGAAGAGTACGTACCGATGGTCGCTGAGAGTCTCTTCATCTTCGACGCGCCACTCCCTAATATGCAAAGATCTGGATAACGTCACATCAATCCAACTGGAGCCATTGGTGATCCAGAAAGTGGGTGGGCCATCGGGATCGTTCTCGATGTCCAGCGAGGCCACGGTGATGAAATCTAACAGCGCATCGCCTCTGTCGTCCGTGATCACGCCACCCCACACCGGATGTTTAGCATTAAAGTCACCGACAATCAATAACTCACCGCAAGTGGAGCGAGCCAATTCGCTGATGCGATTAATAATGGGGCCAGCGTCACCTCCCGGAGCGATGTAAACATTAGCCGTGACGAGGGACTTGCCGTTAAAATTAAACTTAACCACCGTTACGGAATCGCAGCACCATTCACTTAATAGAACACCCGGGAAGCCGGTACGATTAATAGTTAACGTTTTAGATCGAGGGCAAACCGAAAACTTTCGTCACGGGTCCACGCAAAACACCCGGTTCCTGGATGAACACTAAATCCACCTCAAACTTCACTGAATTCCTGTGCAGTAGTGCCATGGCCGCCTTGCCACGGCCGACGTTAATCTGGCAGACGCTTAAGGAACTCCGCGAGGCCCACTCCCCATTTACGACCTGATTAGGATTGAGATCCATAATTAGTACGCGATCGAGCCAGCTTGACCTTCCGTTGGTAAATCTGGCACACGCTGTCCGACGCAGCGTGCCCCGTGTCCTTAGCTCCCGCTTTGATGCAATTACAACAACCAAGCCGAACCGACGTGCAGTCAGCGACCTTGTGAGCACCGCTACACCTAGGGCAGGTTTCCTGATCTTTGCAATACTTTTGTACATGACCGTATCCGTTGCAACGAAAACACCTGGTGACCTGTAGACATTCTTCTACCCTAACTTTGACAAGATCTAAGTTCAAACTTCCTTGCTTCATAATTGCCTTGTACGTAGCAGGCGCCACCTCGAAGATCCAGTTCTCTCTAGCTGGGTTGCGGCACTTCCTAATAGCTATGCATTTCCATTCGGTAGCCATGTCTGTGTAGTTTAGGGTGTCCAAAAGATCATGGTTTTGATCTCTAATAGCCATTCGGAGATCATGCACACTGTAACCCGCCTCGATTCCCGTGATCAAGATCCTAGGGTCGGCATTGTCCACTGACTTCACATCTATCCGGTCCTTCTTGCTGGCTAGGTGTTGTGCAAGCTTATTGCGCTGGTCCCTGTTGTGACTCTCGATTATAATCTTACCGTCATTTAAAGCGTTGTGTGCTCCGATTGAGTATATTTGCTGTATTTTTGTTGTGGGTTATTGTAACCTGTAAATATTATCGTGGTTATCTCACGTTGTACATATTTCGTTAATTTAGTATATAATTTGATAATACTTAACTTTATTTCATTATCTGTACAGTTTATTAAGCTTCGATATTGCTCTAACTGTTTTAGGCACGTCATTATTGCATTTATATGGTTATGTAAGTTTGTGGTTATAAAACCATTGTAAATATTAAGTTAGGGCATCTTTGGTGCACAACCATTTTGGTAGGATACCGTGAGTTGGTAGTTGGTAGGTTTGTTTTGAATTTGTAAAAATTCAGTAAATATTTATATTTGCATTGGTTTATTAAATACTAACTACTACATTGTTTTACAGTTTTATCTTCCCTAACTAATTATCAGAGTTAAGCAAATTTATAATTCTCAGAAATGTTTGATAACTGCGGCTTTCGGTTAATCGAACTAGTACTTGGGTCCATTAGCGAAAGATAGGTTTTGCGCAGATTTATTAGTGATTAATTTACTTCTTTTATAGTTGCGTTTTGCAAAATAAGCAAAGATTTGCAAACTCACATTAGCGCAGGAGGGTTAATTATTGAAGTCAGTTATTCATTTAGGGTTTCTTTACATGAATTTTAATTATTATCAATTTAATGGATTTTCCATTTCACATTTGCTGGTAAGTGCAGGAATTGTTTTACGGACACTCGCAATTCCTGGTCCAATTCTCTAAGTAATGTTATTGGACAGACACAAAGTATAAGTCGATATAGGTAGTGGGGGACTAGGTAGGTGGATAATAGGTGCAGCTTTTGGTGCGGCTTTAGTGCACTCGCGTCGGGTCCCCCTCAGATCCGTCGTAACGTCTCCTAACTGGAGTCCGTTCCAGGGGGACACTGCTGCACCTAAATACGTCAAATGCGATCCCGCATCGGCGTGCGGGATACGCTCTCCACCTAACAGCGTAATGCCGGGGTCCTTGACACGCGTCTTTAGTCGGCACTATCTCAAAGGCACTACATTTGGCCGCCGACAAGCTCATCCCGAGGTAGGACAAAAACGCCTCGGTGACCGTGAGCTGTTCTATGGCCCCGCCGACATCACTGGATAACAATATAATGTCGTCGGCGAAGGGTAGGCAAGATACTTGGTCCGCCTCACCTATCTTGAACCCCGGGAGCTTTTCTAGTTCGATTAGGAGGGGCTCTATTACTGCGTTGAACACAAAGGGAGACAGAGGATCCCCTTGTTTTACGCCTCTCCTAAAACACACCGGTACGGTCTCTCCGCCGACCGTTAAGTGTGTCACCACATCCTTCTAAGAGTTCGCTACCAGCTTAGCGGCTCTTTCGTTCATCCCCTTCTTTCGTAGTGCAGGCTTTATAGCGTTGTGGGGGATGGAATCAAATGCCTTGGAGATGTCGAGCTGCACTACGACCAGGCCTTTACGGTTCTTTTTGGCGTATCGTATTACTTCATTTAGGATGTGGACGTTGTTGAAGCACCCACGCTCCGAGACGAATCCCTTCTGTCGCGGGGTGAACCGCACTCTTTCCCGAAATTTCCGGTCGATTATACCCCAATATAACCGACTCAGAATTGAGCCTATAGTGAGGGGTTGGAAGTTCTCCGCTCGGGATAGGTCCTTCCCCCCTTTCGGGATTAATATTGTGCGGTTGACTCTCCATGCCATCGGCTGCCACCCCGACAACATAACTATGTTGAAGAAAAGTTGGAGAGCCCTTCGTACAGTTCGGCCCCCTAGTTGTACTCTTCTTATTCCATCGGGGCCGACCGCTGAATCCGTTTTTACCCGTGATAAACGATCTACTATCTCTTTGTAAGAGATCGGGGTTAGTAGATCTCGCAGAGGTATGGAATCCTCTACATCACCGAAGTCTGGCTGTCTTATGAGGGGTACGGTTCCCCACAGAGATTCGTAAAGATCCCTGACATCATTGACTGCGGGGGGCTGGGCGTCCT
Source organism: Ctenicera cuprea (assembly GCA_958336395.1). Classification (NCBI taxonomy): domain Eukaryota; kingdom Metazoa; phylum Arthropoda; class Insecta; order Coleoptera; family Elateridae; genus Ctenicera; species Ctenicera cuprea. The sequence continues at coordinate 28,108,283 of OY284496.1, forward strand.
CCCGGGCAAAATCTAGTGTTATCCGTTCGGATTTATTTAGCAAGAAGACCTGGATTCTTGTTGTAGAGATCCTGGGTCCTGGCATAGACCTATTTTCGTCTAGCCCTTCTGCCAGACCTTCGTGGCCTGGTGCGGACCTTTCGGTCGGACGGTATACTCTGTATTAGGGCAACTATCTCTCCATACACCATATCGATGTATTCCTGGGAGACAAGGCCTTTTTGTTGCCCCGTATAGTCCAGCGCACCAAGCAGGTACCTTAGTACCGATGTGGAAGCGTCGTCGTTTGGGCGACCGCCCTCAATAGCCGAGGATACGATCTCGTTAACCCATTCTCCAATTCCAAGAAAATCTTGGTCCACATCTTCCACCACAACCGTCGGGATCTCCCCCTGGACCATTGGTTCGACGTTGGGTGTCGGAGGGTCGTCGATGACAGTGTTGGAGGCTTCCGAAGCTTCCCCCAGCGCAGGATCTTCCGGCTTCCCCCACCCTGGCTTCTACTCCTTCCACCTCTTCGTCACAGGAGACTTCTGAGGCGTCCGTCTGTGGGAGCTCCTCCGAGTCCTCAGACTCGGTCTCACCCTTGCTGACCTCTTCCTCCGTCTCCTCTTCCTCCTCATCGGACTCAGTAGAGCTTGAGTCCGGTTGTTTTCGGGCTTGGGCTTTCCGCCTAATATCTCACCTTTTGTCCCGAATTTGGCGCTCAGTTTTTGTTCGGAGCTCCTCGGCAATGCAGATGTTAATATTGCGTTCGTTTGCGTATTTCACCTCCAAGGTCTTAAGTTGCTCTACCTCCTCGGCCGTCCAAACCTGACCGGCTCGATTTGGCCGAGGTCCTCGAGGAGCTCTCTGTGCCTGCGCCTCTTGCATTCTGGCCTGGTTTCTCTCTACGGGGTGCCTGCTCCTTACATGTTGTGTGAGGCCCCGTTTCGTCTTAAACCTTTGTGTGCAGTTTGGACATTGGTGGCACTCTTCACCATCCTCCCTGCGGCCAGGGCATTTAGGCACATGGCAGGCTATGGCATGTTTGCCCCCTGCGTCGTATCGCTCGCCGCACCTCGCACACTCAAACTCCACCACCTTGTTTGGGTGGAGGGATTTCATGTGCTCGATGCGGCCAAGCAGTCGGGGGCAGATGATGTTGCCCTTACCAGCGGCCAGACAGAGCTCGCATACGCCCTGCCCCCAGCCTGACTTCCTTAGCTGCAACCTCAATGGCGTCGCTTTGTAAGAGGCCAGGGTCGATACTTTGCCACCTTTGTTGGAAAGGCGTGCATATGTCCTTGTGCAGCCAACTCTAGTGACACCACCTGACAATTAAGCAGGCTTGAACCCTAAAATAGGGTGGAGTATACTAATGTGATAGCGTTGTGGGGGATGGAATCAAATGCCTTGGAGATGTCGAGCTGCACTAGGACCAGACCTTTACAGTTCTTTTTGGCGTATCGTATTACTTCATTTAGGATGTAGACGTTGTTGTGGAACTATGAACAGACATGTTATGCGCCATTCGCATAAAATCTGTCCAATCGTCCCAATTCAACTGTGTCCTATTTACGTAGTGACTTAAGAAATCTTTTAAAACCCTATGGATGCGTTCTATCGCTCCATTCGCCATTGCGTGGTATGCTGATGTTTGTAGTTTTTCAATGTTAAGTTTTCTACAAAGTTCTTTGAAAAGTTTCGAAACAAAGTTGGTGCCTTGATCTGTAATGAGTTTTTGTGGTGTCCCATGACGAGCTACAACATTGGTGCTTGTGCTACGGTTTCAGCTTTTTGATCTGGTATTGGTATAAGTTCGATGTATTTCGAAAAATGATCGATGAACGTTAATATATATTTGTTTCCTTTATATGATGTTACGAATGGACCTGTTATGTCCATTGAGCAGCGTTCAAACGGTGTGGAAATTACTGGAAAATTTTGAAGAGGTGCTTTCTTGAAATGGTGTGAGGTTTTCCTCTGATTACATAAGTGACATTGTGAAATGTAGTTATTTATGTCGTTTTTCATATTTGGCCAAAAACAACGAGATTTTATTAGTGTTAGCGTTTTGCCTTGACCTTGGTGTCCTACGAATGGTAAATCGTGAAAATCATGCAGTACTTTTTTCACAAAGGTTTTTGGTATAACTAACGCGTGTATAATTCCATCTGATTTGTATAAGATGCCTTCGTTGTCTTGATAAAATCCAAAATTTTCATCTTCCTCCTGTATTTGACTTAGTATAGTTTTACAGAACGGATCTTTTTGTTGTTCCTTCCGAATGACTTCGCGGTCCCATATTGGTGTTGCTATAGTTTCGATCTGCTGTATTGTACCGACAGTTATGTCTTTTTGGTCCCAATTATAAACAACTACTGTTATTGGTGTGTTGTGAAATACGAATTTGATGATTTCAGACACTATAGGCCATTTTAATTTATCTAATCCGTACGCAATACGTGGTAAGGCTAAAAACGTATCTTGATTTTCTAACATACATTCTTTTAGATTGTGTAATGTATACCACAAGGTTTCATACGTTGGTTTATGTAGGTACTTTGTTTTTGTTATTAAATAGTAAATATTTCGCTTTGGTAGTTGTAAATATGCCACTTCACCTAACTTTTTATTTTGATTGAGTAGTAACTCCACTGAACCATAAATTTCTTTAAATTGTGCTGCTATTCCTTTGCTCATTTCAAAATCTTCGGATACGCAGTGTGCTAATGCGTAGTGTTCTGGACAGTGAAACAAATTTCCTTCTTTTTCAAATACGCTGCTGCTAATAATTTCGTTTTCTTTTATAATTTTCATGAAGTCTTGGAATTCTATGGGCGGTTTAGCGTTTGCTATCGAATTTGTTCTTAGATTTTCTTCGTAAATTCTACTTAATGCGTCCGCGTTACCATGTCTTCTTCCGGGTCGGTATATTACTTCGAAGTTATATTCCCCTAAAAACAAGCTCCACCTTGCGAGCCTAGATGTAGGATCTTTAAGCGAAAAATCCACCGAAGTGGTCGGTGATCCGTGTAGATGCTGAACCTCCTTCCATAAAGATAACATCTGAATTGTTTGATACCAAAAATTACAGCTAAGCATTCCTTTTCTGAAACGCTATAGTTTTTCTCTGCTTTATTAAAAGCTATTGGTTTTTCAAACCCATTATGGATTTGGCTTAAAATTGCCCCCATTCCCGTGTTACTAGCATCTGTTGCTAAAATAAACGGTTTGGAAAAGTCTGGGTAGCATAAAACGCTGTCCGATGTGATCGCTGTTTTAAGTTTCTCCATTGATTCTAGTTCTTCCTCGGTGATTTGGAATTTAACGTCTTTTTTCGTAAGGTTGGTTAATGGTGCGGCTAATTTTGCAAAATTTGGAATAAATCTTCTATACCATCCAACTAATCCTAAAAATTGTCGTATGTTCTTTACATTTTTAGGTATTGGAAATTTCTTAACTGATGATAATTTGTCTGGATCCGGTTTAAATCCTTCTTGAGTAATGATGTGTCCTAAATATTTAACTTCTGTAGTTATTAATTTACATTTACTTGGTTTAAGTTTAATGTTAGCTTGTCGTAATCTTTCGAAAACTAAGCCTATTTTACGGATGTGATCTTCAATTCCTTTAGCGCTGTGAACTAAAATGTCGTCCAAGTACGCCCAACAAACGTCTCCTATTAAACCGCTTAATGTAAATGAAATAAATCTTTGAAAGGTCATTGGACTATTGCAAAGTCGGAATGGCATTTTCAAAAATTCCCAGTGTCCATCAGGTGTAGAAAAACCCGTATACTTGATGCTGTTTTGTTCCATTGAAATTTGGTGATAAGCTGAAGTAACGTCAAAAACACTAATTAAAGTTGAGTTTCCTAAATGATCCGTGACGTCTTGTAAGATTGGTAGGGGGAAAACGTCTTTTTTCGTTACTGCATTTAACGCGCGATAGTCGATACACATTCTAATTTTTTCTTCACCATTTTCTTGTTTTTTCACAACTAGTACTACTGGTGCGCTCCACGGTGAGTTTGAAGGTCAATAATGTTTGCTTCTAGAAGTCGATCGATTTCTTTTCTTAAAATTTCTCTCTGAGAATGCGGAATTCTGTATGGACGTTTATTGATTGGTTGTTCATTTTCCAAAATAATTTGATGCGTAATTGTCCGTTGTGCTCGATAGTTGTTCATCACCTTCGCAGAAAATATCTCGGTATCTTCCGATTAATTCGTAAAGTAATCCTTTGACATGATTATCCAAGTGTGAAAAATCAAAATTTTCATCTACCCAATTACTATCAGTTGTTCCAATTTTGTTTATGTTGAAGGTTTTGCTTCTCTCTTCCTTGTCTAAAATTTTTGAAACTGGATACGCGTTTGCTGTATTTAAATTTTTTTGTAAAAATACTTCATGTTTATTTAAATTTATTAACCGAATAACTACTACTTTGGTGTTATTTACTAAAGTATGCGCTGCGAAAACTCCGTTTGTTCCTGTTTGATTGGTTCAAGTTCGATAAAATTTTCTGAAATTTCATCAACATTTTTATTTATAGCTAAACAATTTAATTCAGACCATGGAGGAATAACTAAGTCCTCGGCTAATTTTATTATATTGTTATTTTTATTGAAATCTTGTTTATTTGTGTTAAAGTCCCTAAAATTTGTTAAGTTATTTTGAAAGTTTATTTTGTTTAAGTTTAATTGTTGCGCTGTAGATTCTTGTAATTTGCCGTAATCCAATATGTTAGATCCCGATTGTTGAGTTGCTGCTGTATGTGCTTCGGTCTCTTGAGTTTCGTTTCCATTGTTGGCATGTAAACTTGTTTCTCGATTTATTTCGTAGTTCAGTATTGAAATCAACATAGGGCTTTAACCAAGAAGACTGAAGAAACTTTAAAATGCGGTAAGTTTTTGACAAGACGAGACCGTGAGACAAAGACTGCATTAAATTTTGATAATGTATAACATATTTAGATTTATCATTCAAATTTGGAATTAATTTCGGCATGGTAGATTCAGGAACCGGAGGAACCATAATTTCCGGACAACGGTAAATCATTATGAGGGTCATGAAACTCCGCCGGGTAACGCAAATCAACTTCCAAAACATATCCCCAATCTGAATCATCCCGAATTTCATTAACATCGAAATTGCATATTTCATTTTCCGACAACCAAGAAAATTTAGAATGGGGAAGGTGTTGTATCATGCTGTACCCATATAAGTTCGTAGCATCAAGGTATGCTATAAACGTTTTCGGTAGAGTAGGGTCGTAATCGGGGAGAAAAGGATTGTTCACAACCATCACTCCAACCAACTTCATCACAATCAAACATCCAACCAATCTCTCAATCATCTCTCTCAAACACATGACAACTAATCACACATCCTAATCAACTTTCCAATCTTTCTTCTGAACTTAACGACTACCAATCGCCTTCTACGGTAGAAGCAGATGTTAATGCTCAAGAAATTTCTTCTAATTCACTCTCTTTACAATCTTTATCACCTGAACGCACTCTTTACTCTAATCTTCAACAATTTCCTGCTTTAACAGCTGAATTCGACGTTAACACCCCTATTAAACATAATGTAGTGCATCGAATTAAAACTAACGGTCCGCCAATTAGTGCAGTGTCGAAGACCTAATCCAACACAATTACTGTTTTTAGAAAAACATCTGCATGAACTGTTACGTGCTGGAATCATCGAGCAGGCAGACAGTCCTTGGAGTAGCCCAATACATATGGTATTAAAACCTGATGGCAGCTATCGTGTCTGTGGCGATTACAGGCAGCTGAATGCGGTAACAGTTCCGGATACCTATCCAATTCCCTTCATGCAAGACTTTACTCACAAAATATATGGATCTACAATATTTACTAAATTGGATTTAAAGAAAGCATACTTCCAAATTCCTTTGCATCCAGATGATATGGACAAAACCACAATTACCACGCCTCTTGGTGCATATCGTTACAAAAGACTTAATTTTGGCTTAAGAAACGCTCCTGCTTCCTGGTCCAGATTCGTCCAGAAGATTCTTACAGGGATGTATTACATTTATTTTTACCTCGACGATATATTAATTTTTAGTAAAACCGCGTCAGAGCATTTGCGTCATGTAAAAATGGTTTTTGAACGTCTGACTGAATACGGACTTTTGTTGAACGTTGATAAATGTGTTTTTGGGGTTAGTGAATTGGATTATTTGGGGCACAAGGTTTCATGTAAAGGCATTCTGCCACAAGACTCAAAAATTGAGGCGATAAAGAACTTTCCAATACCAAACGATCAAAAAAAATTGCGCAATTTCATAGGCTTAATAGGATATTTTCATAAACACATTAAGAACTGTGCAAAAATTTTGGCTCTGCTGTATTCTTTAGTTATTCCGGGTAAGGCTTCCACGAAACCAGTTGTTTTGCAAGGTAGGACGTTAGAAGCTTTTTATGAAGCCAAGCAGGCACTTATTGACGCCACACTTCTAGTACACCCTCAAGAAGGAGCTGAGATCAGTATTTCTTGTGATAGTTCCGGAGATGCTATTGCAGGCGTATTACAGCAACTACAAGATGGTTTATACAAACATCTCGCATTCTGCAGTCGATCGCTTACGCCTACTGAAAGAAAATACAGCATTTTCTCACGCGAACTTTTGGCTATTTATTTCGCAATTAAAAAATTTCGATGTTTTATAGAATATAGGACTTTTCACGTGTATACGGACCATAAACCGCTTTGCTCAGCTATCAAAAGTTCGTGCGACACTTATTTACCACGAGAGTTTCGTCAGTTAGAGTACATTTCTGCTTTCACCACGGATATTCGATATTTAAAGGGTAGCGAAAATATTCCAGCAGACGCCAACTCCAACTCGGGTAAAATTGCTGAAACCCGTGTAAGTGGTTTCAGCAATTTTACCCGAGTTGGTTGATTATGATGCAATTGCACATGCGCAGGTTCAAGGTGAAGAATTATTGCAACTTCAGTCGATTCAAAATTTCAATTTTGTCAAAGCACGTACACCAAACAATACGTCAATATGGATCGACACGAGTCGAGGATTGTCGCGACCTTACGTTCCATTGCCATTTCGTTTTGGAATTTTCCAGCGGTTGCATGGCATGGCTCATCAAGGTACTAGGACAATGCAGAAGCTTGTTTCTCGAAGGTTCTTGTGGACTGGTATGAGAAAAGACAGCGGGATTGGGTAAGAAGCTGTTCTAATTGTCAACAGAATAAAATAACACGACACACGAAGACACCATTGCAACCTATAATCGAACCTGATAATCGTTTTGAACAAATTCATTTGGACATTATGACCCTTCCTTCTTCGAATGGTTTTAAATATCTGCTAACAATAGTAGACCGTTTTTCACGTTGGCGCGAAGCAATTCCATTAAAGAGCACCACAACTGATATTATTATACAAGAACTTATCAATACTTGGATCAGCCGTTTTGGAGTTACAAAGATTATTTCTACGGATAATGGTCCGCAATTTATTTCTGCAACGTGGGAAAATTTTTTGAAAACTTTGGGGGTAAAACATATTAAGTGCAGTGTTCAACACGCACAGAGTCAGGGTTTGGTGGAAAGACTTAACCGTACGATTAAACAAGCAGTAAGAACGACGGGGATGGGCGACTGGATAGATAGATTACCATGGATTTTATTGGCTTTGTCGCCCAGCAATTAAAGAACAAGTTCAGGTGTCTCCTGCGGATATTCTATACGGAACACAATTGCGTCTGCCCGGAGATTTTTTTCAAGACGTAGACTTGACGATCGCACCGAGTTAACACATTTTGTTTTTAAATTACGAAAACACATGCACAACGCCAAGTTCTTTTTCACTAAGATTTTTAATAATAGCAATACCTTCGTGCATCAGCGATTAAAGTCGTGCTCACACATGTATGTACGCAACGACAGTCATACGCTAGGCTTAAAGCAAAATTATTTGGGTCCATTCAAAGTGATCTCTCGAACGGAAAAATATATGGTATTGGAGGGCTTCGGTAAAAATGGAATTGTTTCTCTAGATCGCCTCAAACCAGCTTTTTTTGTTTAAGTATTTTTGTTTAGATATTGTTTTTTTTTATTTTTGCACATTTTTTCCCCTTTTTGTTCTGTTTTTTTTTTAGTGAACTGAACTTTTTCGACTCTGCTCTTGGAATCTCAGAAATTGGACACGCACCTGGAAAAACTAGAAGCAACTTCAAGCTAATTTAATTTTATTTTCTATGATGTTCAATTAGTTACGTTACTTGTATTGTTTTTGAAAAGATCAGAAGTTTTTGTTTAGCATGCGCTTCACGTTTGCTGCGTAGTTTTTTTCTTCTGCAAAATTGGGGGGGGGGGGGGGGGGGGTACTAATGTAGCAGCCTTGGTTTTATCAATTGTATTTTGTAACTTAGCGACTTGGTTGCTATTTATGTAACTAAAAACATTCATCAAGTTTATTCTGTAAAAGCTAAACACATTAAAAAGTTCTTCCGCAAACTAGTGTTTTATTTACAACTCTGAACTTAACATTACATAACATTACACTACCCCCTTCCCTAATAATTTCATCCACTAAAAGATATTTACTAAACGAAATATATTTTTCTTTATTCTGCGCTATGACGTCAATCTGTTTATTTTCTAAAGCCATTTGTATAACAAAAAAAAACTGTCGTAACCTAAATTATGGTAAAATATGGGGATAAAATTTGGAACTTTAAAATTTAAATTGCACTGAGAATGGGCCGCACCCCTATAACGACCATCCAAATGAGAATCATCTCGAACTTTGACACCGTCTTCCAAAAAAAGATTTTCACAAATAAAACAAACCGCAGCATTTTGAAACTCTAATAGTTCATCACGATCGAGCGGTAACATCGGTTTCTTATTTTTTCAATGATTTTCGTACAAATATCGACAATCAGATTCTAATCGCTCAATAAAAACGCGAACAGCATCAGGACCGCGAAAAATTTCTAAGTTGGATAGCGAATCATCATGCAAACATTTTATATAATATGCAAACGGGTACGGTTCATGTTCAGCCGTTTTAATAGTAAAAGATTTAGAAGGGGGGGGGGGTTCAGCGGTATCAATAGCTTTCAGTAAAGTTTCAAAATCTGCATAAACAACAAACGGAACTTGCAATTGTTTCTGATAATTTTGAAATTTAAGCAAATTGCCAGGCACCTCATTACCTAGTTTATCAATTCTAGGTATTATCGTGGGTAATGTAATTGCCACTCGTTCACAATCATAACGACAATGACGTTGTAGTTGTTGGAGAGTGTTAAAATAATTTAGACAACCATCACAAAAAAATTTCGCTCCATTCCTGGAATTCATCTGTTTAGAGAGAAGACGTGAAAAATTTTTAATCCAACAGTAATGGTTGTTACCTTTGGAGTCGTTAAGAAGCAATAAATTTACATGAACGTTTTGTTTATTTTTTGTATAATAAAGAGGACCCACAACCTCATCGGTGGTCTTATTATCACGATAAATAGTTTCAACACCATACACGTTTAAGGAAACAACATTTTGAGATTCGAATTTAGAAATGTCTTTTAAGCTCACCGGAAATTCGATCCTTCGAAAGTCGAACAAGCAGCGCCGGATTTAGACTCCAAGGGGCCCGGGACAAGAACTATAAGTGGTCCTCAATTTTCTTTTCAATTTAGATACTCACAGTATATGCCTATTAGTTATATTACAGATTTATATCTTTAACACACATTTCAACGTCAGGTCACCACACTAATGAAACTACACTGCTTACCCAATAAAAATTAACATATTATATTGTTTAATAAATACTATATACCAGAAAAATTAAACAAAATGATTAATATGTATAAAAATAAATTATTAAAATGAAACTTTTCGACATTTTTGATCCGCAAATTGCTTAATAATTTCGTCGAAATCAAGCACGTCTACAATATCGCTTTCCATCGACATTATAGCCAAAGAATTTAAGCGATCTTCAGTCATTGTAGAGCGTAGGTTGCTTTTAATGAGCTTTAGTTTGGAAAATGTACGTTTTCCGTGGGCAAAAGACACATGTAAAGTTAGGTAAATTTTGAGGGCTATATCTACGTTGGGAAAAACAGAAACGATATTTTGCTCACGCAAAAACTTGAAGCAATAAGAACAATTTATTATCGGTCTGTCCTTAAGATTTTTCTTTGATTGGCTCCAATTCTTCATCTTCTCCAAACATGTTGAAGCGGAATCCAGAAGATTAACATCCGGCTCCGACTCCGATGTTAGTAATAAAATTTGAAATCTTTGAACTTCATCTACAAATGATATTTCTAAATCATTTCTGTAAATTTCTTGTAACCTCTTAGCACTTATCTTTAAATCTTCAGGAACATCTTCAAAACCTATCCAAAAATCCGAATCGTTCATTTAAAATAGCATATTTTTCCTTTCTCTCTCTCAAACAAATAACAAGTGTATCTATTATCACATAAAACGTTTCCACCTCAAACTTTTTGCTTCCTTCCAACAACATATCTCCACCTCCTACACCTTCATCAAAAAAAGTCTTCCGTCTTCGTGTTCTTTTAAATTTATAAATGCTATCCGGGAAAATTTCTTTTGCTGCATTTTCTATTGATTCAAAATCATTTCTCAAGTTTTGAACACATTGTTCAAGGCCTTCTAATAAATTGACAGCGGTTCCTAAAACTATTGATTGTGATTGTAAGGCAATACCTTGTTGATTTCTCCTAAAATTTTATTCCACACAATGCAAAGAATTATGTTGTCTAGTTCCATCATTTTATTAAGGGTCGATTGAGCTGTGTGCCGCGTCTCTGGATTTTCTTCCAAATTTTCTGCAATAATCTTCAAACATTCCATGATTTCCTTGTAGTTTGTATGCAAGGCTTTTATTGCATCGGCATGTCTTGACCATCTAGTGTCTCCCAATCTTTTTACTACCAATACCCGTCCTTTGTCATTTGGAGATAAATATTTAAGCAGTAACTCGCACCGATGAGTGGACGAAGAAAAAACGTTATATAAAGTTTGTACAACACCAAAAAACTTTACAGCGACTAAACTAGCTTTAACAGCACATTGACCAACTAGATTCAACGAATGGGCCGCCCACGGTACATAATCAGCGAGAGGATTTTCAGATAGTATAAATGCTTTCACACCTATATACTTCCCCGACATATTACTGGCGTTGTCATAAGATTGCCCCCTACAATCTTGAATATCTAAATGGTATTCTTCCAAAGTCTCGATTATAACATTAGCTAAAGATTGCCCTGTATGTCCATGAATTGGCACAAATTTTAGAAACTTTTCCACGGGACCACCCTTTAATTTGTCAACATAACGTATGGTAATTGTTAACTGGTCAACATGGCTTACATCTGCTGTTGAATCAACGGATATTGAAAAATATTTTGCCGATTTAATTTGACCAACAATTATATCTTGAACTTTTTTCCCCATTATACCGATAAACTCTTCACAGATTTGTTTGGAAAGGTAAGAATGCGTACCTGAACCTTTGTTTCCATATTTTTCAAGGTGTTGGCTCAAGAATGGATCAAATTGGGCTAACAGTTCAAGCAAACCAAGATAATTTCCATTTGTCTTTGAACCAAATCGTTCAGCACTTCCACGAAACGGAAGGCCACGTTCACACAAAAATTTAATCACAGCTACTACACGCTGTAATACGTCACACCAGTACTTTCTTTCACTTCGAATCTCTTCTTCAAGATGATAATCTATACGACCCTTGGTGTGGCATCTTCTTAAATAGTTTTTTATGCATTGCTGATGTTCTTGACTACTTTCATGTTCAGTGAGACGTTGTGATACATGTGTCCAATCATTATATCTCCTTTGAGTTGACAGAGCATAGTTATAATTTTTACAAAATAGGCGGCAATAAAAACAGTAAATTGACCCACTCGATGGAGAATACAAAATAAATTCTCGTTGAACTTTTTCTCCATTTTTCATTACGCGATACATCAAACTTTTAGTAAAAGTACGCGAAGTTCCTGAAGAATCAACATTCCTTGAGGCACTGAAATCGGTATTGTCTTCCAAATTTCTACATGAATTCGAGCCTTTCTCACACCACTATTCCTGTATAAATTCCTATCAGTTTCATAAGGCCATAGACCTGGGTCGGTTGATTGATAAGAGGGCTGTTCGATTTGCATATCCATTTCGTCAAAATTCATTTTAGTGGAGGAAGCATTGGTGTCATCACTGTCATCGTCATCTTTATTTTGATTTTGGTAGTCGTTATTCACATCAGAGTCCTTAGAATCTTCAGATACATCGGATGAGCTGCTTTCTTCTTCGCAGGATAATACAATGTTCGTATTTTGTTCTAAGGTGTCTTCTTTAAGTCCAATATCGGTAACGTTAACTTCTTCTGTCATTTTTCTACTCAGATCAGACTCAGCTGCTGTATTATTGTTATTTCCATTTCTTTAATTTGCAATTGTACGGCTTCTTTTCTCATCTTCGTTTTCTTTTTGCACGCGCCTGATTTGTATTTCTTCTTAGGAGGAGCCATAACTCTTAACTACACACATCATTCTTAATAACTAAAATAAATTTAATAAAATCATTTTGTTACCTTTTAAAATTGACCAATTATAAAGTAGCAGGTCAATCAATATATTTCTAAATAATGAAGCTCTGCTACACTTACACTGTTCACAGTTCAATTTATTTCAGTGTTATGGGCAAATACCTAGATTTTATTGTATACATTATTTATTGCACAAAATACCCCACACGTGCATGTGCATGGTAGCGCGGCTTCATTCAAACATATCGCACTCGTAAATTATCATTTTTATTAGGTATCTCCCGTAAGAGGAGCTGCTGCCTGCTGGACGTTAATTGCAACAGGCTCCCGACCCGAACAGGCTTCTTGGAATAGATAACAATAAGAATAATTCTTGATATTATTTAGAGTTGGCAATCTGGTTTATATCTCGCATTTCCCATGAAATATTCGATTTAGGTTTTTATTGTGAATCGCCAGTGGTGGGCCCTGGACATTTTCACCTTAGTGGTGGGCCCTGGACATTTGCACCTTTTGCCCTGCCCCAAATCCGGCCCTGCGAACAAGTCGTTGAAGTGCGGGTACGAAGAGGTGCGATAGGTGCGGCCGGTAGGTTGAGCGATGGCGGAGGCCCAGGCAAATTGGTCAAATTGATATGTGTCGGACGTCTTCTTTTTGTAGATGAAATATTTGTTACTGACACAGGACACATTAACTTGTTCGAGGTCACCCACCACTGGTCCCCTGTGCTAATTTTCACTTAATTATTGGTATCATAATCTGAAGAGGAATTCAAGTTTTGAGGTAATCTTCGTTTCAATCTTCTATGCAATCCTCTCCTACCGATTGAGTAGTAGACAGCTGCTGGACAGCTGGTAATATTTTTGAAGAATCGTTGTGTTAACGTCCTTATGAAATTTTCGACATAAGGCACGCCTAGTTCGTCATCTAAGTGTCGATTTCTAATGTACCACGGAGCGTCTACCGCGATTCGGAGTATTTTATTTTGTAATCTCTGTAGCCTGTTTATGTTGGTTCGTGAAGTATTTCCCCAAATAGGAGATGCATAAGTGAAGGTGGGTCTTAAAATTCACTTATATAAAAGTAATGAGGTCTCCTGACGTAGCTTTGATTTCCTATTGAGCAGCGGGTAGAGCAATGTTAGCTTAGCACGAGTTTCATTCACCTTTTTGAGAACGTGTGTTCTCCAAGTTAGTCTTTGATCTAATTGCATTCCTAGGTATTTAACCGATGAATCGTCGAAGTTCCATGCAATACGCTTGTTATTTATTATTATGTTTCGAGGGTTGTTAATTCTTCTAAGTGTGAATATTTTGGCTAAACATTTTGTAGGGTTTAATTGAATAGCCCAATTATTACACCATTCAGTTATAATGGTAACACTACTTTGAAGATCTTGCACTGCAGTATTAATATCCCAGTTTTGAGTGATCACCGCAGTGTCATCTGCATACATAGCCAAGGTAGACGAGGGTATATCATTCACGTAAATGTCGAAAAGTACCGGCCCCGGTATTGAACCCTGAGGTAGTACTCCAGCTAAAATGTTGTAAATAGGTGAACAGTATGAATTTACTACTCGCACATTAAAGGTTCTTCCTATTAAAAATGATTTCAGTATTAGGACTAAATAGCTCGGTATGTTGGTGAATAGCAATTTGTGCAGTAGCCCTTGCAGCAATACCCTATCAAAAGCCTCCGTGAAATCTAGTAAGACTGCAGCACTATATTTCTTTTTTTCAAATCCTTCTATTGTCTCAGAGAGTCGCTGAAATTGATGACATGTTGACTAATGTTTCCTAAATCCAAATTGGAAAGAGGGAATGCTTTCTAGAGAGTTAAGGTGTATATTCAATCGTTGAAGAATAACTTTTTCAAATACCTTTGATAAGGTGCATAGTAAACTTATTGGCCGGTAACTTGTTAACTCGGTCAATATTTTTCCAGTCTTGTGAATCATTCTTATTTCTGCGTGCTTCCAGCATTTCGGAAAGTATGCCATTCTAATACATGCGTTGAAGCATGATGCCAAGAAGGCTAATGCTTTTTTGGGTAATTTTTTTAGTACTATGTATGTTAGGAATTAAAATCGTACCCAGGCGATTTTTTGTTCGGTAGGCCTGTAATGATGTGAAGTTCCCTTGGGCTAGTAGGTTTAAATTCGCCAGATTCTTTGGGAAAGTTGTTTTCTATGTTGTCTTCAATGGCTGTCACTATTTCCTTATTATGCACTTTTGTGGTGAACACTTCGGCCAAGTATTGTGCGAAGACGGTACTTTTTTGTTCAACGGTGATATAGTGTTCATTATTAACTGTAATGGGTGATGCTGTTGAAGGTTGCCGCAATACTCTTTTAATTGATGTCCACATAGTAGGGTCCTTGGGTTGTAGTTCCTTGATGAAACGCTGGTAAGAATTCAATGGGTAACTGTTTAATTCCCACTTCACTTTGTGCGGCGCTAACTGATTAAGTTGGTGTTTTAATTTTGGTGTTGTGGTTAATTGCCATTGGCGCCGTATTTTATGTTTTTCTCTAATCATTTTTAAGATATGCGGGGCTGGCTGCTGCCAGGAGTTATTTACTTTAGTAACTTTGCTTATCGATTGATTGATAGCAGTTTTGATTACTGCAGTCAGTTGATTTATAGCTCCATCAATTTCATCAGTATTATTTAAGTAGCTAGGGCAGATTAGGGTAAGTTCTAGTAGTTCTTGAAATTGTTCCCAATTCACATGTCCATTTATTAGCCTTGGTAGAATACCAGCTAGCTTCGGCATGTTGGAAAAGGAAATTATGACTGGGGAATGATACGAATCCAGTTCTGGAACTACTACCTGGGATATGGGTCTATTAAAGTTTTTAGCAATTACTATGTCTAGCACGTCGGGATCGTGATCCTGCCTGCTGGGGTAATGAGTAGGTTCATCAGGTGCAAAAATGTGTGCAGCGAGTTGAGTACTGATATTATTTAGTTTCTTTCCACTTGGGTTATTTTTTCTACACCCCCATGTTACATGCTTGCTATTAAAATCTCCGATCATGAGAGTAGGGTATTGACTGTTTAATATTTGTTGAATATCTCGATCAACTAGTTTTTTATTTGGTTGCTTGTAGATTGCAACTATGTTTAGGAAGGTGTAATTAGACAGTTCAAGTCTTACTGCTGTCGCCTCCAGGGACTGAATATTTGTGTAGGTTATAGGATAGGCTACTCGATTTCGTTTTACAAATATTGCGACACCTCCTGAAGCAGTCTCTGTCAGCGTGATAGGTGTTGTATCCAGGAATACGGAATTTTTCTGTTTCGATTAGGTGCGTCTCCCTCACGCATGCAATATCCACACTGTATCTAAATAGGAATTCGATAAATGCAGATCTTTGCCTTTTGATGCCGTTTGCGTTCCAGTTGCACATTGTCAATGTAGTAATTAAAGGTTGTTTATTTGCCATTGTTAGATGCAAATAACATTGGAATTATTGATAACAGAAAATTTTTAATTTTTGACATGTAGGGGGTAATTAGTTCTGTTAGCTTATCTATGTTACCTATGAAGGAGTGAGTTTCAGATTCTTCTTGATTAGGAATTTCATTTGATTGTCTTCGCGGCCTGCATAATTACCAGATAGATTGTTATTTTTAAGATGGTCTTGTTTTGAAGAGATTTATTCTTACCAGCATTTTTTTCGTTCTTCTAACTACAGCGTTTTTTGTTGTACTGCTTTTAATTCTTGCGTAATTTATACACCCCTTGTAATTAACGGCGTGTTCTTCTCCGCAATTTATGCATTTGGGTTTAACTTCTTTTGGTTTTATGCATTCCGAGTAGTGATGTAGCCCAGTACACTTCACGCACCGAGGTTGCAGTCGGCAATAGTTTTTAGTATGACCATACCTCTGACAAATAGTACACTGAGGTATATCCTTTGTTTTACGTTTTGGCTCCACGATTATTACGCAATGGCATAATCTGTCTAAATTAAAGATTTCATTATTTTCCTTAGTGTTCTCTAGTTCGACTATACACAAGGCAAAGGTAGTTTTTCTTTATTCGGAATTCCAATGACTTTCAATGGTTGGTATTTTTCCTTAATCAGCTCTGTTTTAACTTCCTCTTCAGTAAATGAGATTGGTATGCCGCTACACACAAGTTGGGATTCTCTGTGCTTTGAAAAGTGTGATAATGTAATTTTTGAACGTCCTAATATTTTGTTAGTTTACGAAAATCTTCGATATTTGTTAAGTTAATTCTTAGCGTCTGGCCTTTATGAGTATTAGTAAATTCGGATTTCACTATGGTTTTAATATCTTGGAGTACTCTTTGATAATTTGTGGCTTCGTGCAAGTAAATCGGAGGAATTTTAGGCACTTTGTTTTTGAGTTGTCATCATCAGCTTTATTTGAAGTTTCGGAATTACTTTGTGTGCTACTTAAGTAATGGAATTTGTTTTGACTTAATAATGTTTTTGTGTCAAATAAGTATTTTTTATTGTAATTGGTTGACGGAGGAGATGTTGCTGGCCTCTTGGGTATGGAAAGACGGTTAACGGGAGATTGTGAGTTATTATTTACCTGACTATCGCTTGTTTGACTGGGTTTATTTGCCTCGTACAAGGCTTGTTCAGTTATCTGCCGATAAAGAGTGCGGAGGTCTGGCTCGGGTTGCATTTCTTTCATTTCTGTGTCTTTATTGGGAATTTGGGAAATGTCTCCATAGTGTATTATTGTTACTTCTGGTTCGACATGTGAAATTATTTCGGGATCCATATCACTGTCTTATTATTTAAGTTTAATTCAATAATCACTTGGTGAAACTAGTAAATTATCTACGGGCCCGAACCCGCAGAAATTAAATCTGAAATCGCTATTAGCACTTTAAATTAAATTTGCATAACACTGTTTCGAACACGTCCGCTCGCAGCGTGGCCTTATTCGGAACTCTCATTTTTATTTATGTGCTGCTTGCTACGTTTAAAATGTTTACCGTGTTAAACCACCATCATATTTTATAAAATTTTAGGAATCTGTATTTTGTTTCCTATGAAGTTTAATAGGACGAAATTTCAATTGTGGTTCTTGAATTGACAATCCGAGACATTTTAGCAGACGCAGCCTTTTCAAAAAATTAAGCCACTGTCTCTTATATTTCGAAAGTCACGGTTTTGTTAGTTTGGGTAATTTTTATTAGCTCATATTTAACAATCAACTAAATATTTCAGCTAGCAGCGAATATGGATTGGCTGCAGTACATAACATATATTGCCGACCACTATCAAATTTCAATGTATATTCGTTGGCGTACGCAAAATTATTAGCTAAAACTGACTCGACTAATAAAAATTTGTTAAAACTGCTAAGAGTTTTTTTCTGTGTATCGGAATTTGTTGTGGTGAATTGTAAAAAGAGAATATGATTGAAAGGTGATCTAAATCAAGTTCATTTTAAATAGTTTGAGATATGGGTTTACTGAAGTTTTTGTGTAAAATCACGTCAAGGGCGTCTGGTAGGGAAGGGCAAATCGGCTCAGTTCTTCGATTTGGATCACTGGCTCTGTCACTTAAATGAGCCGGTTTATTGAAGCGGATCAAATGAGCCGAATTACGCGTAAATGGTTAGACTAGGAACCGACAACCGAACCTACATTTCCTTTGT
The DNA here is from genome assembly GCA_958336395.1 of Ctenicera cuprea. Taxonomy (NCBI): domain Eukaryota; kingdom Metazoa; phylum Arthropoda; class Insecta; order Coleoptera; family Elateridae; genus Ctenicera; species Ctenicera cuprea. The sequence continues at coordinate 28,126,519 of OY284496.1, forward strand.
CCCGTCTACACGTTCCGTGTATTTTATATATAAATATTAGGTGATTCCCTAAATTTACGATGAATCTGCTGTGCTCAACAGTCGTGTAGTCAGTTGCCACAACTTACTAATACTTTTGTGCTGGTCTGCGCTGTACCACTTTGTTACCCAGAACAATACCGGACTCGACTAAGCCGTTAGTGTACTCCTGATTTCGAGTGCACTTGGCACATCGCGCTTCTTGTTGGCAATAGTTTCGCGTGTGTTCATAACGTTCACATCGTTTACATTGGGTAATATCTTTTAATCTCTTTCTAGGTGCAGATTCTATTATACCACAGAAAATATTTGTCGATTTAAAAATATCCTTTTCGTTATCTGAATTTTTAACGTTCACCGCACATATGGGTATAAAGTGTACTATTTTATACCAGGATTACCTACGGATTTAAGCTCCTCCATCATTTTCTCCTCAGTGATTGGTACCGACAGGTTTCGAAATATAATCGATAAGGTGTTTGCTTCTGGATGCTTGAATAAGTGAAAATTAAATTTGTCTTTGTAAAATTGAGTGATTTTTCTGATCTTTAATTGTCGTTAAATTGATTCGTAGCTGGTCTCCTTGAACTAGATTTTTAAAGTTTCTTATTAATTCTTGATGTTTTAGTAAAGTTACGAAGTGCAAAAAGATCGGTATGGTGTCGCTGACGAATAATCCATTAACAGTTTTTTCTTCTTTACTCTTCAATAAACAAAAAGGATATTCATTGCACGACGCTTCTGTAAGGACGGTGTCTTATATTATGTTGTACATGCTGTACAGTTTTCATGTGCTCTGTTAAGTCGTCTTGTTCATCTGTAATGTAACTGCACTGATAGCATTCCTACTCTTCGTTGGTTTCGTTACTATGCAATGAAATAGAAGTTTGTTCAGTGCAAATATTCTCTAAAAGTACGGTGTCACTGACGAATAAGCTATTAACAATATTTCCTTCTTTACTCTTCAATGAACAAAAAGTCTGTTCAGTGGAAAATTCTTCTACAGGCACCGTCACTGTCAATTAAACCATCCATAATATTTTCTTACCTATCTACATTATTAACGGAAGGGGCAGCGTATGTATTAAAAGCAGTTGCATTTTGATTGGTTACTATTTCATAAGGCTGTATTTGATTTTGTGGTACCACTTGGCCATGTTGCTGATTGTTTGAATAATTTAATTGCTCATTTTCCGTAAAATCTTTGAAATTTTTTATATCTGGAATTTTTATGTCTTTTTTTTCTATTACTATAAGATGTTCGGTTGTATTGTGAGCTCAAACTTAGCTACTTATTTGTCAGAATAAAATTAAATGCATTTCTTAATAAAAGAACTCGTTTAATTGGATAGTTGGTACTGAGGAGAACCGTTTCTCTTCTAGGTCCGAATTTATTTGACTAACAACTCTGAGTACCTATTCTATTGTCCCATGCTGCTCCTTAAAGCCGCATTGGTATTCTGGAACTAGTTGCTCTTGATGTAACACTGGATTTATTCTTATTTATATAAGTTTCTCAAATATCTTGGACATGAACTGGCACCAAGCTAATTGGGCGATAGGAGCTCGCGTTTTCAGGAATTTTACCAGGTTTCGTTATTAATATATTTTGGGCCACCTTCCATGGTATTGGGAGGTATTCTAATCTTAGTGCTGCATTAAATAGCGCAGTTATTGTTCTAATGATGTTTTCTTGTTCTGGTACTTTGCGGATTTTACCAGTTATAAGGTCCCAACCTGTCGCCTTTCTTTGATTGAGATTTTTGTGGATTACATATTTGATCTCCTTTATTTTGAACTTTTTTATTAGCAGCTCCATTTGCAAGGGAGAGTCTATATAGTTGTTTATGACGCCTTCTTCACTAGGAAATGATGTGAACGTCTTTGCTAGATGCTCTGCAAAAGTTTGCGCTTTTTCCTTGTTAGTTCCAGCCCAGCCGCTGTTTTCGAATCCTAATGCTGGACTACGTTGTTGCGGGTGTTTAATAATTTTTGGCGTTTTCCACAGCGAGTCACTTCAGCATGGTATTGTGAAAACTTGTGAAGGATTTATTATTCCTAAAAGGTGATGTTTCACACATTTTCGTAGGTTGCTAAGATACGATCGTTCAAGGCTTCAGCGGCACCAAATATTGCACAATTCTGACCAGGGTCATTCCTGGTTTGGATGTGATGTAATGTGCGAGTGACATGCATCAACTAAATATAACCTTGGCGCGAGATATGTTTTACGCCAAAAAAAATATTTAATATTAATTTTTTAAAAACATTTATTTGTCAAGGCGAAGAATAAAATGTTACATACGTTCGGTACTAATGCAATTTCTAATCTAATTATAAAAACGTGTTATTTGCATGTATAACTTTTGTTATCTAATACGCTAAATAAGATAATTTCAAGATTGATCCTGTTGTAATCATATCAGCAAGTTCATTAACATAACTCTTTCATCCACAAGATAGAAAATCGGGATTTAATTTTTTTTTGTTTCCGGTTTTTTTATGGTTTAACCTCCATGTCGATAGGTTTTTCTGAATTTTTAACTTACTTGCAGATGTTTGGATTTAGGTTATATTTATATTACACAAATACAATAATCAATAATACAATTATATATAGGTATATGTTGTTGGACTTTCTTTCTATATATGGGACGTTTTCATAGTCTGCCGCATGCTCGGTGTCATCCTTTCTATGTTTTGCGTGATTGCAGTTTATACATTTGTATTCGCCATCTTTACTAGCAAATTCTCTTGTCTCATGGTGTTCTGAGCACTTTCTGTAAAATTCGCTGTTTCTTCTTCCCCCCCCAAACACCTATGATTTTTGGTCGTGATTCTTATGTTACAGCGTTTTAACTGGAAATTACTTTACTAGAATTTCTTCTAATTTTTCTTGTCAAATTCCGTGACTTAATTCTAGCTCGGATGTAGCCATCTCTTGACTCGGATCCAACGACAGACATGCTAGCCTCTGTCACCAGTTTCACACAACGTTCCACTGATTGAGTGTGACAAGGATATCTTAAAAAATTGAGCACTGACGTTTGCTCTTGCCCAATAAGCAACTGCAACTCTTCGTCAGATTTGTTTCATAAAATAGGAGGCTCAGTTATTTTTGTGGTCTGCCAGTTAATCATGTCAATGTAGTCCGTGGCTTTGAAGTTCAGCAGTGGAATTTTGAATTCTCTAGTAGCATTCTTCGATTGGCTCTAGATTTAAGGATACGCCTCAGTCCTAGCTCTCGTACGTGTCGTCTATCATCAGTTACCATACTCAACAAAATATTCTCTGGATGAGCAAAATAAGCATTCCTTTGAATTTCGGGCTCTACTATTTTCTTCAAATCTTTACTCAAGTATCTGGTCAAATTGATACTCATCCAGGTATGACGAGCCCCGTCTTTACAAGATGGATGTACTAACATTTTGATTATGGCATCTACAACTACAAGAACTTGTCTTGAAGATTACAACTGGGCTCTTATAGGACTGGCAAAAACAAACTGAGAAAGCAAACATCCAAAACGAATAAAAGAACTAAAATTAATTGTTTGGGAAAACGAATTAACAATGTGTAATAAAACTACATATAATAAATCTCTGCCTTTATTTACTGTAATTAAAAACCACTTCAAACACCATATACAGGAAATTGATTATAGCACACTAAACCATGAGCTACCCCATGCCAAACAGGCTTGGACTGAGCTGTGTTATCAAGCCAGAGCCCGGTGGGGACAATGACTTATGTGGCCGGAAAACGAAATACTTAACATAAAAAAAGCTGTGTTGTTAATTTGCAATATTCTTTAATTTTCATTAAATCTGAATAATCATTAATTTTTTAAGAAGCTTATTAGTTATCCTTTATGATCATACATTATAATTATTGTTACATTGACTTACTGCACTTCAAACACCATATACAGGAAATTGATTATAGCACACTGAACCATGAGCTACCCCATGCCAAACAGGCTTGGACTGAGCTGTGTTATCAAGCCAGAGCTCGGTGGGGACAATGACTTATGTGGCCGGAAAACGAAATACTTAACATAAAAAAAGCTGTGTTGTTAATTTGCAATATTCTTTAATTTTCATTAAATCTGAATAATCATTAATTTTTTAAGAAGCTTATTACTTATCCTTTATGATCATACATTATAATTATTGTTACATTGACTTATTGTCAAACACATGAAACACCCAAAATAAAATTTTTTTTTAACATATACTGCTACTCCTACAGTTTATCAATTATTCTATAAAAAAAAATTTTAATTTTTTAAGTTACATAAAAATTGGGGGTTTATTCCTCAATGGACCCAATGGACATTAAGCAACATATATATAAAACAGTTTATTATTATACACAGATTAACATTGATTTACACACCATGAAATAGGGCAAAACAGTTTCTTTTTTTTGTTATACATACATAAGTATTACATTTCGCACCAAAAAATGCTGTTTTTAGTCCGCATCCTGGCAGCTTACATCTCTGGCGTTGTTCTTTTTCAGTGGCCCAATGGCCATCGCAACGAACATCATATTGTGGTATGGGTGCTGTTGGGCCTCTGTGTCTTTTAGAGGCAAATTCGACATCCACATTAGATGGTCTACCACGCTTATTTGTTGTTTCTGCCTTCATGCATAGAGCTTGCCCTACCTTGCTTCTAAAGGCCAGTGAATCCAAAATATCTTTATTTGGTAACCCTTCTGATTTCCTTTTGCCACACACACACACAAACACACATACAAAAACACCGCGCCTTTCTTGGTTTCGGCGTTTTCTGAAATGTACATGTATTAACATAAAAAATAGTATTAATCAAATGCTAACCTGTACACCCAAAGCGTTTTCCTTTGCCATTTCAGCGCCGAAGGTTCTTGGTATTTCAAGTTTTTCATGTCGTTCTTCTACAAACTTTTCTTTATTCAAAACGCTTTTTTTTAACTTCGAACCTCTTTGTTCGATTTCAGTATTTTGGCCTTTTAGTGCAATATTTGCACTTTGAACATCTTGACGACGCCTAAAGATTTCTGCCAGCTCTTGTGTTTTTACTTCAATAAGCCTCTTGTTTATTGATGATTGGTTCTCATATCTACTTTTTTCTGTATCATTTTCTTGCTGATACACACCATATGTAGAACTCTATACTAACATTTTGATTATGGCATCTACAACTACAAGAACTTGTCTTGAAGATCACAACTGGGCTCTTATAGGACTGGCAAAAACAAACGGAGAAAGCAAACACCCAAAACGAATAAAAGAACTAAAATTAATTGTTTGGGAAAACGAATTGCAACAATGTGTAATAAAACTACATATAATAAATCTCTGCCTTTATTTACTGTAATTAAAAACCACTTCAAACACCATATACAGGAAATTGATTATAGCACACTGAACCATGAGCTACCCCATGCCAAACAGGCTTGGACTGAGCTGTGTTATCAAGCCAGAGCCCGGTGGAGACAATGACTTATGTGGCCGGAAAACGAAATACTTAACATAAAAAAAGCTGTGTTGTTAATTTGCAATATTCTTTAATTTTCATTAAATCTGAATAACCATTAATTTTTTAAGAAGCTTATTACTTATCCTTTATGATCATACATTATAATTATTGTTACATTGACTTAACCCCTTATTGTCAAACACATGAAACACCCAAAATAAAATTTTTTTTGACATATACTGCTACTCCTACAGTTTATCAATTATTCCATAAAAAAAAATTTTAATTTTTTAATTTACATAAAAATTGGGGGTTTGTTCCTCAATGGACCCAATGGACATTAAGCAACATATATATAAAACAGTTTATTATTATACACAGATTAACATTGATTTACACACCATGAAATAGGGCAAAACAGTTTCTTTTTTTTGTTATACATACATAAGTATTACATTTCACACAAAAAAATGCTGTTTTTAGTCCGCATCCTGGCAGCTTACATCTCTGGCGTTGTTCTTTTTCAGTGGCCCAATGGCCATCGCAACGAACATCATATTGTGGTATGGGTGCTGTTGGGCCTCTGTGTCTTTTAGAGGCAAATTCGACATCCACATTAGATGGTCTACCACGCTTATTTGTTGTTTCTGCCTTCATGCATAGAGCTTGCCCTACCTTGCTTCTAAAGGCCAGTGAATCCAAAATATCTTTATTTGGTAACCCTTCTGATTTCCTTTTGCCACACACACACACAAACACACATACAAAAACACCGCGCCTTTCTTGGTTTCGGCGTTTTCTGAAATGTACATGTATTAACATAAAAAATAGTATTAATCAAATGCTAACCTGTACACCCAAAGCGTTTTCCTTTGCCATTTCAGCGCCGAAGGTTCTTGGTATTTCAAGTTTTTCATGTCGTTCTTCTACAAACTTTTCTTTATTCAAAACGCTTTTTTTTAACTTCGAACCTCTTTGTTCGATTTCAGTATTTTGGCCTTTTAGTGCAATATTTGCACTTTGAACATCTTGACGACGCCTAAAGATTTCTGCCAGCTCTTGTGTTTTTACTTCAATAAGCCTCTTGTTTATTGATGATTGGTTCTCATATCTACTTTTTTCTGTATCATTTTCTTGCTGATACACACCATATGTAGAACTCCATACTAACATTTTGATTATGGCATCTACAACTACAAGAACTTGTCTTGAAGATCACAACTGGGCTCTTATAGGACTGGCAAAAACAAACGGAGAAAGCAAACACCCAAAACGAATAAAAGAACTAAAATTAATTGTTTGGGAAAACGAATTGCAACAATGTGTAATAAAACTACATATAATAAATCTCTGCCTTTATTTACTGTAATTAAAAACCACTTCAAACACCATATACAGGAAATTGATTATAGCACACTGAACCATGAGCTACCCCATGCCAAACAGGCTTGGACTGAGCTGTGTTATCAAGCCAGAGCCCGGTGGAGACAATGACTTATGTGGCCGGAAAACGAAATACTTAACATAAAAAAAGCTGTGTTGTTAATTTGCAATATTCTTTAATTTTCATTAAATCTGAATAATCATTAATTTTTTAAGAAGCTTATTACTTATCCTTTATGATCATACATTATAATTATTGTTACATTGACTTAACCCCTTATTGTCAAACACATGAAACACCCAAAATAAAATTATATATATATATATATATATATATATATATATATATATATATATATATATATATATATATATATATATATATATATATATATATATATATATATATATATATATATATATATATATATATATATATATATATATATATATATATATATATATATATATATATATATATATATATATATATATATATATATATATATATATATATATATATATATATATATATATATATATATATATATATATATATATATATATATATATATATATATATATATATATATATATATATATATATATATATATATATATATATATATATATATATATATATATATATATATATATATATATATATATATATATATATATATATATATATATATATATATATATATATATATATATATATATATATATATATATATATATATATATATATATATATATATATATATATATATATATATATATATATATATATATATATATATATATATATATATATATATATATATATATATATATATATATATATATATATATATATATATATATATATATATATATATATATATATATATATATATATATATATATATATATATATATATATATATATATATATATATATATATATATATATATATATATATATATATATATATATATATATATATATATATATATAAAATATATATATATATATATATATATATATAAAATATATATATATATATATATATAAAATATATATATATATAAAATATATATATAAAATAACTGTAAATAGAAGCAACCTATAAAGTTATAACAGAACTAATAGTCTTTGGTTACAGTTTTAATGCATTTTATAATGATTTCCGCAATTCTTCTGATTTTGAGGTGGCTTGAAAGATACGTTACGGAATTGACGATTTTCCAAATATCTTTAAGAAAAACATATGTCAATGACTTTTAGAAGCAGTATCTTTCGTGACCAATATAAAAATAATATACTTTGAGGTTTTGGCCAGCCAATCAGGCCAAAAAATACAGTGGGAAAGCACTTTTTTTTTTAATTTTTACAAGTGTAATTCTCCCCTTATGTGAGAATGAGCCTTAAAACGAATTAAAAATTTTAATAAATTTTAATAAAAGATAGAACACTAAAAACACGATAACAATTTTATTAAAATACGGACATATACAGGGCACACAGAGTTACTGCCGTCGCTATCACTGAGCCCCACACCCACCAACGAAATTCCGTATTTAATGCTGCGACGTATTCTGAAATATACATGTATTAACATAAAAAATAGTATTAATCAAATGCTAACCTTGTCTCGCCATTTCTTTTCCGAAGGCAATTGCCACCGGTCTTCTAGCGTTCTTAAAGTAGTCCATCACTTGGTGCAATGTGAGCCCTGTTCTAGCTACCAGGTCCGCTTTTTCCTCCTGGGTCGGATGGGGATTCTCTCTGTGTTCCCATAACCACTCTATTAATACTTGTTTGGCTTCCCTCGGCAGTCGTGCCTGACCGTGAGCCTCGTCCACGGCCATCATAATATTGTTAACTGCTTCTTTTCTGAAATGTACATGTATTAACATAAAAAATAGTATTAATCAAATGCTAACCTGTACACCCAAAGCGTTTTCCTTTGCCATTTCAGCGCCGAAGGTTCTTGGTATTTCAAGTTTTTCATGTCGTTCTTCTACAAACTTTTCTTTATTCAAAACGCTTTTTTTTAACTTCGAACCTCTTTGTTCGATTTCAGTATTTTGGCCTTTTAGTGCAATATTTGCACTTTGAACATCTTGACGACGCCTAAAGATTTCTGCCAGCTCTTGTGTTTTTACTTCAATAAGCCTCTTGTTTATTGATGATTGGTTCTCATATCTACTTTTTTCTGTATCATTTTCTTGCTGATACACACCATATGTAGAACTCTATACTAACATTTTGATTATGGCATCTACAACTACAAGAACTTGTCTTGAAGATCACAACTGGGCTCTTATAGGACTGGCAAAAACAAACGGAGAAAGCAAACACCCAAAACGAATAAAAGAACTAAAATTAATTGTTTGGGAAAACGAATTGCAACAATGTGTAATAAAACTACATATAATAAATCTCTGCCTTTATTTACTGTAATTAAAAACCACTTCAAACACCATATACAGGAAATTGATTATAGCACACTGAACCATGAGCTACCCCATGCCAAACAGGCTTGGACTGAGCTGTGTTATCAAGCCAGAGCCCGGTGGAGACAATGACTTATGTGGCCGGAAAACGAAATACTTAACATAAAAAAAGCTGTGTTGTTAATTTGCAATATTCTTTAATTTTCATTAAATCTGAATAACCATTAATTTTTTAAGAAGCTTATTACTTATCCTTTATGATCATACATTATAATTATTGTTACATTGACTTAACCCCTTATTGTCAAACACATGAAACACCCAAAATAAAATTTTTTTTGACATATACTGCTACTCCTACAGTTTATCAATTATTCCATAAAAAAAAATTTTAATTTTTTAATTTACATAAAAATTGGGGGTTTGTTCCTCAATGGACCCAATGGACATTAAGCAACATATATATAAAACAGTTTATTATTATACACAGATTAACATTGATTTACACACCATGAAATAGGGCAAAACAGTTTCTTTTTTTTGTTATACATACATAAGTATTACATTTCACACAAAAAAATGCTGTTTTTAGTCCGCATCCTGGCAGCTTACATCTCTGGCGTTGTTCTTTTTCAGTGGCCCAATGGCCATCGCAACGAACATCATATTGTGGTATGGGTGCTGTTGGGCCTCTGTGTCTTTTAGAGGCAAATTCGACATCCACATTAGATGGTCTACCACGCTTATTTGTTGTTTCTGCCTTCATGCATAGAGCTTGCCCTACCTTGCTTCTAAAGGCCAGTGAATCCAAAATATCTTTATTTGGTAACCCTTCTGATTTCCTTTTGCCACACACACACACAAACACACATACAAAAACACCGCGCCTTTCTTGGTTTCGGCGTTTTCTGAAATGTACATGTATTAACATAAAAAATAGTATTAATCAAATGCTAACCTGTACACCCAAAGCGTTTTCCTTTGCCATTTCAGCGCCGAAGGTTCTTGGTATTTCAAGTTTTTCATGTCGTTCTTCTACAAACTTTTCTTTATTCAAAACGCTTTTTTTTAACTTCGAACCTCTTTGTTCGATTTCAGTATTTTGGCCTTTTAGTGCAATATTTGCACTTTGAACATCTTGACGACGCCTAAAGATTTCTGCCAGCTCTTGTGTTTTTACTTCAATAAGCCTCTTGTTTATTGATGATTGGTTCTCATATCTACTTTTTTCTGTATCATTTTCTTGCTGATACACACCATATGTAGAACTCCATACTAACATTTTGATTATGGCATCTACAACTACAAGAACTTGTCTTGAAGATCACAACTGGGCTCTTATAGGACTGGCAAAAACAAACGGAGAAAGCAAACACCCAAAACGAATAAAAGAACTAAAATTAATTGTTTGGGAAAACGAATTGCAACAATGTGTAATAAAACTACATATAATAAATCTCTGCCTTTATTTACTGTAATTAAAAACCACTTCAAACACCATATACAGGAAATTGATTATAGCACACTGAACCATGAGCTACCCCATGCCAAACAGGCTTGGACTGAGCTGTGTTATCAAGCCAGAGCCCGGTGGAGACAATGACTTATGTGGCCGGAAAACGAAATACTTAACATAAAAAAAGCTGTGTTGTTAATTTGCAATATTCTTTAATTTTCATTAAATCTGAATAATCATTAATTTTTTAAGAAGCTTATTACTTATCCTTTATGATCATACATTATAATTATTGTTACATTGACTTAACCCCTTATTGTCAAACACATGAAACACCCAAAATAAAATTATATATATATATATATATATATATATATATATATATATATACTTTTATCCAATGGACGTTGTGACATCAGAGCGCAAAAATTTTCCTAACTCTTCGACATCCAACAACGTTGTGACATCCAAATTCGGATGTCACAGCGTTTTCTATGCTAAATTCTCTTGTTGATGTAAGGGGAGGAGCTAGAACAAATTCCAGATGGATGTCAAAAAACGGTTATTTAAAATCAAGATGTATATTTTAGTTACGCTGTATATAGCTAAGAGGGCGCGCGTGAGAGCTGGTGCTGTATATTTTGTATACAACTGGCGTCTAATCTGAGCCATCTCTTTGACGTCCGGGTATTGACAGTGTATATTGTTTCTGGTTTGGCGCACGCTTTGGCATCTGAAACTTGGCAACAGTGGGTCTGTGCCGAGTGCCGTTAAATCTATCATAAACACAAAGCAGTGTACGACACGTGCTTGTTGTTTTGTGCTTTTAGTGGAAAAGTAAACGTTTACGATATTTTTTTTTGAAATTCAAACAATATGTAATTTTTTAAAACTATGATTAAAAAAGTTTATTGCTTATTTGCAACTTTGCTACCATAAGACAAAAAAATTAATCATATCGAGTACTTTGCCTATGTTTTGCTTTTCATATTTCAGTTAATGGTACAAATTTTGATCTGGGTTGACTATAGAGAAATTGATCGCATTTTATGCAAAATTTGTAATTTCTTACTAATGCATCGAATTTAGTTCAAACTCTGAACAAACGCCCGTTGCGTTGGACAAATTTCTTTTCGTAAAAGAACACAATCAAATATCAAGTGGCGTAGCTATCATAGCGCCAGCAACCGCAAGGCGGCGGGGCTCCGATGACCAGGGGGGCCCCGTCCCGCAAAGTTCACAGAAAAATAATAATTTTATAATGTTGATGTTTTCTACAATACTTTGTTTTAATAGTTCCATAATAATGAAATTATTATTTTACTTCGTCCCTTATTTTATTACTACTTATTGCTTAACTACCTAATAGGTTACCAGACAAAACATTTTGTTTTTCAATTGCGCTATTGCGGTGTAATTAATTTCAGTATACCGATAACCGAATCGTTCAGCCGATCAAGTTACCAGTTGTCGCCTGTCGGAGAAAAATACAAAGAAACATGTGTACTTTCCCATAAATTACTAGTTCAGACAGCAACTGCTTTATTGCTTATTTTTGGTTTTATTGCTCTTCGTAACAATTCAGAAAGAAATAAAATAAATAGAATAAACAAGGATAAATTTCAAATTTTGTCCTACAATGTTTTTCAGTTCTCAGTCGTTTCAGTTTATTTCGGATTTCGGAAGTCCGCAAAGCAAAGCGCTTCGGGTGCAGTTTAAAATTTGTTTCATTTATGCGTGATTAATTAAAAAAAAATGTTCCTCGAATTTTATTATTATGTTATATAAATTTAAATGTAATCCGCAAATGCTTCGTTATCGAGATACAGGGTGTTAAAATTTAATTTTTTTTTGCGTTTTATCGTTTTTTTCTGAACAGCCTGTAGGAAAGTCGATGAAAATGTCAAGGTAAGTATTACTTAAAACTAGGCTTCATTCACAGTGAATCATATTTAAATATAAAATTCCAGTGGCGTAGAAAGAAAATGAAGTGCCTCCTGTTTCAAGAATATTTGATACGCCACTGGGATTCTTTAAATTTTATTTGCGATTATGAAAACTACCTTCAATTTAAAAATAAAATATTTTTGCACAATTTTGATAGGATTAGCGATTTTCTTGTAATTTCAATTTCAGGTTTAGAAATGCACCTTTAAAAAGCAAAAGCATTACCAATTTCAACTAAAAAAATTTACAATACGTACCTATTGTCGATTTCCGCTTTTTTTATTAATTATAAATCGCTTATTTTTATAAAAAAATATTTTGCTTTTGTTTTTTTTTGTTAAAAATTGCATTGAAATTAAATTTGAAATTACAAGAAAACTGCTAATACTATAAAATTGTGCAAAAATACTTTTTATTTGTAAATTAAATAAAGTTTTTATAATGAGTATCTGTATATAAAATACTTAATCACTTTAACAATATCTAGTTATTTTAACCTTATACGTATTTCGGCATTGCCATTGTCAAAGGTTATTATGAAAAAGTAAACAGTTAGTGTTGTTATAGCAATAGAACTTTTTTACTTATCTTGGTAATCGTCTGCAGATGACTTGATGTCTCATTCCAAAATGTCCAGTAGAGGAGAATTTAGGAGATCAATTTGCTCATTCATTAACGGTACAGTTTTTAAATGTTTGTGAATTTCAAAAGCTTCTAGTATATCTAATTTACGTTTATCATCACAAAAGTGTAAACATTTTTTATGATGTTATTAGATGTCATTGAATGATTGTGTTCTAGTAAGTGTTTAGCGTAATTGGATTTATGTGGGTGTTTGTATTTGTAACAACGTACGTGTTCTTTATACCTAATATCAAAATTTCTAATTGTCTGGCCTATTCACTGTGTCCATAAAGTAACCCCCCCCCCCTAACTAACTTTTGAACGACTTAATATTTTACTAAAAAATTTGGTGTGCTTTAATGGGAAATTAAATACCATTTTTTAGCTCATAATTAAATAATGTATCATTCAAAATGGCGGCTGGGTGCCATTTTGAAATTTTTTTTTAAATAGAAAAGGGGGTCGAGTGGCACCTCATTTGAAAGGTCTTTTAGTTCTGCGTCTGATCCTAGAGTTTCAAAGAAAAATATTTAGCCATAACAAAATGACAAACGTTTGAAGTAAAGAAGTCTATTAAAAAAACTAAGAATTAAAGCAAAAACAAATGAAATTAAGTGTTCGAAATGTTCACCATTCACTTCTTGGCACATTAAAAGTCGGTTATGACATTCCTGCCTTACATTTTCCTAAGATTCTGGAGTGATATTTCTGCAAACTTCTGTAATGCGTTTTTTACAGAAATGTCATAACCGACTTTTTATGTGCCAAGAAGTGAATGGTGAACATTTCGAACACTTAATTTCATTTGTTTTTGCTTTAATTCTTAGTTTTTTTTAATTATTTTTAATTTTTTTTAATTAGTTATGGCTAAATATTTTTCTTTGAAACTCTAGGATCAGACGCAGAACTAAAATACCTTTCAAACGAGGTGTCACTCGACCCCCCTTTCTATTTAAAAAAAAATTTCAAAATGGCGCCCAGCCGCCATTTTGAATGATACATTATTTAATTATGAGCTAAAAAATAGTATATAATTTCCCATTAAATCACACCAAATTTTGTAGTAAAATAATAAGTCGTTCAAAAGTTAGTTAGGGGGGGGGGGGTTACTTTATGGACACAGTGTATAAACCGAATTACAATGCGAACAATTTAATTTGTAAATGCCTGATTTTAGCAAATCGGCTGTTTTTGATTTTGCATTAAACAAAGTGTTTAAGATGTTCCTAGTTGTTTTAAAGCTTACTTTATATTTATTTGTTTTGTTTATAATTTTAGCAATTTTTTCTGATTTGTCACCAAAATATGGGATCGAAGCATATTTAATTGTATCGAACGAAGTTAGGGTATTTGGATAAATTTTTTGAATGGCTAATTTATAATCTTTTTCTTTAATTAATGTATTACTGTATGCAATTTGTTTAATTAATTAATAATTGAAATTTCTCTATTATAATTAATTTCATCTAAAGGGACCGTCAAAGCCCTATGTATCAGGGACCTGTATGCTGCTAATTTATGTGTTTTATGGTGACAAGAATCGTGTGGTATTGTAATGTCTGTTTGTGTAGGTTTTCTATAAACTGAGTACTCAAATTTATTAGTTGAATTAATTTTTATGTTTAAATCTAAAAAGTTAATGGATTTATTTTGTTCAGTTTCTAGTGTAAATTTTATGTTTGGGTGCAAGCTGTTAATACAAAGTAAAAATTCATTAATTAAATCAAATGAACTATTAAAACATGCTAAAATGTCATCAACATAACGAAACCAAAATATAACTTTCTCAGATTGATTTGATTCGAATATTTGATCTTCTAGATTTTCCATAAATATGTTAGCTAAAAGAGGTGAAACTGGACTTCCCATGGGTAAACCATCTTTTTGGAAATAAATTTTATTATTAAAAGTAAAATAATTTAGATTGGTGCAAAGTTAAACAAATTGCATACAGTAATGGTTATAATACTAAACTTATTGATACATTAATTTAAAAAAAAAGATTATAAATTAGCCATTCAAAAAATTTATCCAAATACCCTAACTTCGTTCGATACAATTAAATATGCTTCGATCCCATATTTTGGTGACAAATCAGAAAAAATTGCTAAAATTATAAACAAAACAAATAAATATAAAGTAAGCTTTAAAACAACTAGGAACATCTTAAACACTTTGTTTAATGCAAAATCAAAAACAGCCGATTTGCTAAAATCAGGCATTTACAAATTAAATTGTTCGCATTGTAATTCGGTTTATATAGGCCAGACAATTAGAAATTTTGATATTAGGTATAAAGAACACGTACGTTGTTACAAATACAAACACCCACATAAATCCAATTACGCTAAACACTTACTAGAACACAATCATTCATTGACATCTAATAACATCATAAAAAATGTTTACACTTTTGTGATGATAAACGTAAATTAGATATACTAGAAGCTTTTGAAATTCACAAACATTTAAAAACTGTACCGTTAATGAATGAGCAAATTGATCTCTTAAATTGTCCTCTACTAGACATTTTGGAATAAGAAATCAAGTCATCTGCAGACGATTACCAAGATAAGTAAAAAAGTTCTATTGCTATAACAACACTAACTGTTTACTTTTTCATAATAACCTTTGACAATGGCATGTAAACATGCCGAAATACGTATAAGGTTAAAATAAATAGATATTGTTAAAGTGATTAAGTATTTTATATACAGATACTCATTAAATATGGACTTTAACGAAGTAAAGCTAGAATTGATAAATAAAGTTTTTATAAACAAAATTTTAAAAATCCAAGTGGCGTATCAAATATTCTTGAAATAAGAGGCACCTCATTCGGTTTCTACGCCACTGGACTTTTATATTTAAAACTTGATTTACTGTGAATGAAGCCTAGTAAGTTTTGAGTAATACTTACCCTGAAAACTTCATCGACTTTCCTACAGGCTGTTTAGAAAGAATCAATATAACGCAACATAAAAATTAAACTTTAACACCCTGTATCTCGAAAACGAGGCATTTGCGGACCTATGTTTGTGGGAACTTTTTATCTTATTTTTGTTGATGCTACATGCCCTTAAAGTTTAGGACACTATTTCATTAACACAAATAACGATTAAGAAACAAATTTGAGTTAATATTTTCATTTTAGATAATTCATTTTGCATTTGTAGAAATTATCATTGGGGAGAAACACTTTTATTTAGAAAACACATTATTTTATTAATGAGTTGATTTATTGAATTGTACCACATTTTTTATTAAAATAAAGAAAGCTTCATAATATATTGCCGAAGTTTCAGTCATGTACCTCTTTTTAGCTGGAAAAGTCGCTTTTGCACTTCAACAGACCCTGTGCCTCTTACAGAGCCTTTGTAAAAATGGCAACTCTGCAAGGATGTTACAAGGTATGCATATTTTTGACGGATGTCAAAAGAAACACGGAATAAAAATGTATATTCAATATACAACGGATGTCAAAGAGATAGGACCCATATTGTTTTAATTTGGTGTATGGTTGATTTTTTTTCTTACCAACAGCGCCTTATAGTTAATTCCTGAAATGCATGTTTTTCTTTTGTCTTTATCTCTTTTCTTAAGGGTGGATGTCAAAGCGTCAAAATTTTTACTGGATGTCACAAGATACGATGGACGACTATATATATATATATATATATATATATATATATATATATATATATATATATATATATATATATATATATATATATATATATATATATATATATATATATATATATATATATATATATATATATATATATATATATATATATATATATATATATATATATATATATATATATATATATATATATATATATATATATATATATATATATATATATATATATATATATATATATATAAATTCTTCCCTATAGTGCTCTCTGCGCTCCGCATCCCGCTCCATCTGAAATTGAGTCCTGAGCCATCTAACATTCTATTTCGTCTGGCTAAGTTCTTCTGACCACCACCCAGCACCGCGGTTAGTCCACTCCCCATGATCTTAACAGGCATAGAGCTTTTGCATGCCGCCAAACATGTGTTTTGGAAGTGTTCGGCCGCTACATCCAAATCCTCGGGCCTGTTCAAACCCTACAAATCGCACTGGAGGAGCCCTTCCCGGATTATACTGTCGAACCTGTTCCAGTTGGCTTTCTGGTATATAAATTTACGGGTCTTCTTGACAAGTCCTTCGGGAACCCTGTACAGAATGCTAAAGAGAACATAACGATGATCGCTGAGGTCTCCTGTTCATCCACCCGCCATTCTCTAACGTGCAAACCTCTGGATAGCGTGACGTCAATCCAGCTACAGCCATTGGTGGTCCAGAAGGTGGGTGGACTATCAGGGTCGTTCTCTACTTCCAACGAGGCCGCAATGATTAGATCTAGCAAAGCGTCGCTTCTGGCGTCTGTATTCTCACCACCCCAAACCAGGTGCTTGGCGTTCCAGTCACCAACGGTAAGAAGCTCTCCGCGGGTGGTACGGGCCAGCTCACTCACACGATGAATAACGGGCCCTACGGGCCCCCGGAGCGATGTAAACGTTGACCGTTGTGAGACTCTTCCCGTTAAAATTAAACTTGACCACCGTCACCGAGTCACAACTCCACTCGCACAACAGAACCCCCGGAAGGCCGGTCCGATTAATGGTCAGAGTTTTAGCCCTGGGGTTGAGCCGAAAACTTTCGTCCCGGTTCCACGCAAAAGCACCTGGTTCCTGTAGGAACACTAGATCCGCCTTAGTTTGTACTGATCTACTATGCAGTAGAGCCATCGCCGCCTTGCCACGTCCGGTATTAATCTGGCAGATGTTCAGAGATCCCCGTGACGATAAATCCCCATTGCCCGCCTGCTCAGGAATAGGAACCATAATTTGTACGCGAGCGAGCCAGCTTGACCTTCCGTTGAAAAATCGGGCACATGCTGTTCGACGCAGCATGCTCCGTGTCCTTGGATCCCGCTTTATTGTAGTTGCAGCAGACAAGCCTAACCGAGGTACAATCAATGGCCTTGTGAGGTCCGCAACATCTAGGGCAGGTTTCCGGGTCTTTACAGTACTTTTGAACATGTCCATACCCATTGCATCGGACATTCCTCCACCCTGACTTTGACCAGATCTAGGTTCAGACTACCCCTTTCCATTAAACCTTTAAACGTTCTTGGCGACACCTCAAAAATCCAGTTTTCCCTGGCTGGGTTCCGACATTTTCTTATAGCGATAAATTTCCATTCTGTGGTCATATCTGCGATGTTTAACGAATCAATCAAGTCGTGATTTTGGTCTCTAATAGCGATGCGGAGATCATCAACAGTGTAACCCGCCACAATCCCCGTGATCATAATTTTAGGGTCCGCATTGTTCACGGACTTTACTTCGATCCTGTCCTTCTTGTTGGCCAGGTGTTGGGCCAGCTTGTTAAGCTGTTCTCTGTTGTGGCTTTCAATTATGAGCTTTCCATCTTTCAGGTTTCGTACAGCAGCGAAGGCTCCGCCCACCTGTTCAAGGTCTATTTCCTTTTGCAGTTGCTTAACTGCCACTTGGTGATGGGGATCTTGTCCTGGGCTACAACCTGCTGCATAGGCTGAATGGGTCGCTGTCTGAGTTGTTGCTGGGATCCATTATGTTGCTGGGTCTGCTGGAGGGTAGGCCATTCAGGATCATTGTAATCTGCACGACCAGCAGTAGGCGCCTTTTTGTTTGCCGTCTGGGGTAATATGGCGAGATTCATCTTCGAAATCTCGAGCTCTAGCCCGAATTTGACGATTGTATAAACGGTAATACATATTAGACAATAATTGTATAAACAGTAATACATATAAAACAAAAATTTCAGATAATACATCATAATAATCAACATTAAACATATTTATGTAAAGATAAAAGGACAAAACAAAATATCAGTTGCAATTAGAGAAGGATAATTCATAATAATAATATATAATTACGGATACAAGATAAATACATTCAGTCCAAGCGGATTAATTGCACCTCAGATAAGAAAAACACACACCAACATATCATAAACTTGAACTATGAGCTTCGAACTTTAACTGCACTAGGTGTAGACGCGCACATATATCGACCATCAGTACACCCCTACTCTCTACCTCTATCAAAGGTTCTCCAGGTGACCCGAGAGAATTGTTCATGGATTTTTATACTGCCCGCAATCACTCCAAGAATCAAGCTCCTCCGATCACCCAGATTGCCCTCAATTTTGGTAAAGAGTTTCTCGTTCCGGTGACACCAAGTCCCCCGAGCGCCGATAATTAGTGGATAAATGAACAGGTTTGGATATGCAGGATATTTATTAGCGACAGCTTGCTGGAAATTTAAAGTGCTGTAGTAGCTAATTTTGGTATTGAAGCCAACGTCTAAACTCCTCGGACCTTCCCAATGAACGGCAGCATCAGAGATGATTAGGTCGCCGCCCTTCTTAAGGATAAGATCCGGCTTCCTCCCAGTACCATCGGTACATCGGATGTAAGGCTCCACATCGACCGACCAGCCCCTGTTTTCTGCTATTTGTTTTAATACATTAACTACGTGATCATGTCTTCTGATCCGAGGCCAATGAGTGATCGGGCAGGCTTGCAGGACGTGAGAGAGCGACTCAACCCTTTGGCATCCAGCCCTGCATCGCCTTTTAAGATGGGGCGCGCCCATCGTAGGCAAAGTGTTACTCCTGAGAAGCACAGCCTTTACGTAGTCACCCCCCTGCCCTCCAAAAGGCAGGAGGATGATCT
Organism: Ctenicera cuprea; assembly: GCA_958336395.1. Taxonomy (NCBI): domain Eukaryota; kingdom Metazoa; phylum Arthropoda; class Insecta; order Coleoptera; family Elateridae; genus Ctenicera; species Ctenicera cuprea. Next base: position 28,146,636 of record OY284496.1, read on the forward strand.
ACCCAAGAGCTGCTGACAGCTGCTGTACTTCCTTGAAGTAACCCATTGCCCGATGTCGAGTTATCAAGAGCCTCTCTCCACTTTCTACGAACCTGCACCCTACTGTTGACCGACACGTCGCTTCTAGCGAGACCGTTGTTAAATTTATTGAATAGAGAAATACCCCAAGAGGAGTTCAAAATAGCAGTCAAGACCTGGTCGGTCGACAATTTGAGATTCACAATCCGATTCTTGAGTGTCAGCTGGATGTTATCCTCCATACACATCAGCCCCAGGCCACCCCCTCTAGTGTCCGCGTAAAGGACACTATTGGGGGTGGTCCGGGGCAAATGCAGTACCTTTCGGACGGACATCCTAAAAATGTTATCTACATTACGTAGATCCACTAGATTAATGGTTGGTGTTTGGAGTTGAAACATGCGGGGTAAAAAATATTTCTTAATTAAACAGAGTTTCTGATAGGGTTTTGAGGGGGGCCCTTTCGATCCTCCCCAGCTGCACCAACATCAGAGGCACGTCCGGCCTGCCCACACCAAGATAGCCATAGCAATAACCTAGGTATTTAAAATGGTCTGCGACATTAATTTGCTTAAAGGGTGACCCTTGGACGTAAAACCTGGGTGTACTGAAAGCAAATAGTTTTTTCTTTGAGGGAACTACCCCTAACGACAGTGCAGTACATTTTGAAGGATTAAGCGCTAATCCGCGCAGATCAAAAAATTTTGTGGCCATCCCTAACAATAGTTGTGCTTCAGAAACTGAATTGGCAAAAAGAGCTAAGTCGTCAGCAAATGCTGCGACAGCCAAAGTGACATCAGGGGAAAGAGGGATACCCCCTCCCGAAAGCTGAAGTTTACAAATAAGTTCGTCAAGCACAACATTGAAGAGAAATGGTGATAATGGATCGCCCTGTTTGACGCCGCGAGTTATTTTAATACGCCCGGTCTTAAGTCCAAGGCAGGACACGGTGGTATAACATTCCTGATAACCTTCCAGGATAAAGTCTATCGTTTTCTGGTGCAGGCGAAACCTTTTCAAGTCCCTAATGATGGATGAGCAGGACAGGGTATCAAAAGCTTCCCTCAGATCTAAGGTGAGAATTGAAAAGGGTTTGATTAATTTTCGTTGTTGCTTAATAATGTATTGAATGCACAGATTATTCGCCAGGCATCCGTCCATTCTGACGAACCCCCTCTGGCCACTATGTAGAGGCAACACAGACAGACGCTTTCCCATAATTTTATTAATTACTCGTAAAAATACGGATGATACAGTTATGGGCCTCCAATTGTTAATATCCCTGGTATCACCGGTTTTGGGGATCAGTATAGTCCTACATTCCTTGAAAGACGGTGGAATGTAGGAATGGTAAACCATTCCATTAAACAAAATAATCATTTTGATCTCCGGAATTTTCTTTAAATGCGATATTTTAAACCGATCAGGGCCGGAAGTTCTGATTTAGTCCCAGTGATAGCCAATTGAAGATCCTCTTTAGTAATGGGTTCGTATGTCTGCCCTGACTCCCCACGGTAATCATAGATGGGTTCGTCATCCTGGATGTCATTTGCACTTAGGACAGATCTATATGTGTCTTGTATGACGTCTAGACTAGGCACCTGACCAGGACCCAATTCCTGGATATTATCGATTATGTTGTTCGCAAGTTGGGTGCGGTTGTTTTTGAAAAGGTTTTGAGCTTTTTTAAAAGCATACGCTCTGTCAGCCCCGAGTTTTTCACGCGTTGATTAGAAGGGTTATTATTCGCACGTGGTTGGAATTTTCTAATGAGATTCTCTGACCATTCTCGAAACTGCTCTCTAATAGAGAAGTCAAGTTCAAGAAATTTACTTAATATTTCGGAGTCGTCGGGATCCAGGTCCGGCAGCAGTGACAAATCTCGAAAGAAAACAAGAATAGGATCCTGTCCTGTATCCTCGGAGAAGACATAATCTTTTGAGCTATCTGAATTATGAACAGAAGAATTAGCAGAGGTAGAAGCAGGGGATGAAATTGAGTGAGATCCATGGGAACGTGAAGAGTATTTGGATCGGGGAAGGGGGCTAATACTTAGGGCAGTAGAAGGAAGGGGAACGAGTAAGGAATGAGGAACAGGGTTAATATTGGCTGAAGTGGAGGGTTGGGGAGATATCGGCGCACGGTTGGTTCTCGATCTCGTCCTCGGGGTGTACCTATAATTGGCATATACCTCAGGGTTTGCCGTATCCGGGGTGTTATCGTGTTCAGGAGGTTCCATTTGTTCTGACGAGCTGGAATTTTTCTCAGCTTCTTCGCAGTCCGCAATTATTTTTGCGAGAAGGTTTTAATATTCATCCTTCCTCCTTTGGTTCTTGATGTTGTCCACTTTCCTATCAAATATGCTGGCCAAGTGGAGATTGATATGTAGCCCCTCGAACTTAGCTTCTTCTTTGGCCATTTTCAATATTTCCAATCTGGACCACGGTTGGACCTTGGGGATACCCGCCTCTTGCTCCATCTCTTGATTATAGTTGTGCTGATGGGCTAGTCGTTGGTGCTGGCGCATCCCGGCGTAGCTGTTAAACTCCCTCTTGCAGTCCTGGCATTGATGTCTGTCTAACCTTTGGTGGTCGATTCCTGTACAGAATCTTCTTTGGTGTTGTAGTAGGTCTTTCCTATTGGTATATGATTTGCCGCAAGGGCATAAGTGCAAGTCTTGATTCTCGCGGGGGGGGGGGGAGGTGGCATAGTGGAATGCTTTTCTCACCAGCCTTTAAACTTATGGGTAGTCTTACTCTCCTTTAAACACCCTTTCCGGTAGAACAACTCTCCTAAACGGGCTCAACAGAGCAGGCGGTGCCCCAAAAGAGCGGAAAAAAAATTATAGTTGAAAATGGACTTTAGTTAGTTACTCCCGTTTACTTAGAATTTTTATGATTTCGGACACGGAATATTTGAGAATTTCCACTTAGATTAGGATCTGTCGTACACTCTTGCACTAACAGCGATGAATTTAAAATGTTAAAACTTCGTAAATTTAGGCTTTTTAATAAAATTGGTAATTAATAAATATACTATTTAAAGGCGGATATGGAGAGTCATGGTTACTCCCGCCGTCTACCCGCGTTGACATTCAGAGCACTGGGCAGAAATCACATTGCGTCAACATTGCGTGACCCCGGTCCGTGCCAGTTCTGAGTTGACCGTTGAATGGCGGCCGAAGAGGTACACCCGGGATCGACAGGAGCCGACCGCCGAGGCCACGTAGCAAGGAAGTTCCGCGGGAGGCCAAGGCACGGGACCGAGCTCGGATCCCCGCCCGACGCGAACGCCGACGGAGACGCGTGTCATCACCTCGCCCAGGCCCGGCACGTGAGCCGGTACCCGCTTCCTGACCAAGCCCGACACGCCCCGATCCTCAGAGCCAATCCTTATCCCGAAGTTACGGCTCCAATTTGCCGACTTCCCTTACCTACATTATTCTATCGACTAGAGGCTATTCACCTTGGAGACCTGCTGCGGATATGGGTACGAGCCGGCGCGCCTCCTCCACGTCGCCCTCTCCTGAATTTTCAAGGTCCGAGGGAAAGATGCGGACACCGCCGCAACTGCGGTGCTCTTCGCGTTCCAAACCATATCTCCCTGCTAGAGGATTCCATGGAACTCGAACGCTCATGCAGAAAAGAAAACTTCCCGCATCTCCCGACGGCGTCTCCGGGTCGTTTTGGGTTGCCCCGACGAACACTCTTGCGAGGGCCCGCCCGACTTATTAACGGTTCTGCTGCCGGGTTCCGGAATAGGAACCGGATTCCCTTTCGCCCGTCGGGCGCGACTTCAGCAACATTTATTTAGTGCGATAAGCGCGCCTTCATCGACATCGGCTTTCGCCTAGGGCTTAGGATCGACTGACTCGTGTGCAACTGCTGTTCACACGAAACCCTTCTCCACGTCAGTCCTCCAGGGCCTCGCTGCAGTATTTGCTACTACCACCAAGATCTGCACCGACGGCGGCTCCAGACGGCCTCGCGGCCAGTCCTTCTGCGCTCACCGCCGCGACCCTCCTACTCGTCAGAGTTTCATGGCAGCGCGCCGAAACGCGCGGCCTCACATGCCGCTGACGGCGGAGTATAAGCACGACGCTTCAGCGCCCTCCATTTTCAGGGCTAGTAACTTCGGCAGGTGAGTTGTTACACACTCCTTGGCGGATTCCGACTTCCATGGCCACCGTCCTGCTGTGTTAAGTTAAGCAGCGGACTAGAGAGGCGGCGGTCCTAGCTGAGGGCGACGGGCGCGAAGTATTAAACATCACAATCGAGGAAATTAGACGCTCGATAAAAAGATTTCACCCAAACAAAGCAGCGGGCATCGACGGCATCACCGCGGACGCCGCGTCTCGCGCCTTCGAGCTGGCACCGACGCTCTTCGAGAGCCTATATAATAAGTGCTTTAAATTCCGAGTTTTTCCTGGCGGCTGCTGGAAAGTTCACCTTATGCGATTGTAACAGGGAAAATTTAAACACAAAGATAAGTGTGCGTTTAATTCGCCATGTTTGTGAATTTTTTAAATTTTCGACAGTCAACGAAAATTTAGTTCACGAAGGAGGCGCACGCGGCTCTTCAATTCACGATTTTCGCAGCATGACCGCGCCGGTCAACCAGCCCTGCCAAGAAGGGGGGAGCTACGATTTTCGTGCGCTGCAATGTTATGTGGGTTGCCTATAAAAGCGTTTGAAGACCACAATTTAAAACAGAATCTGACAGAGCCTGCCTGCGACTGCCAGCAACTAGAAATTTAAAAAACAGAACCTGCCTGCGACTGCCAACAACTAGAAGTTGAAGACAGAACCTGCCTACGACCGCCGACAACTAGACGTTAAAGACAGAGCCTGCCTGCGACTGCCAACAACTAGAAGTTGAAGACAGAACAAGACAGAACCAGCCTGCAACTACCGACAACTACAAGTGCATTGGTTTTGCATAGTTTGTTAGTATAACTTAATTCAAATTTAAATTGAATTAAGTTCAGTAAAGTCAATAGTTAAAATATAATTTGAGTTCATACCGATCAGCCAGTACCGTTACAGAAACCACTGTACTTGTTAACAAGCGATTATAACTACTGTTTTTTATTTTCAATTGTTTCAGCGAGTCCAGTGTACCAGAAACCAGTCCGACCAGTTATTTGAATTCAAGGGATCCAACGAGGCAAGTATTAACCTACGTGCCTATGTTCGGTAATCGCCTGCAAGGTAGAATTCATTTAATAAACGATCCAGAAACGTTTAAGCATAAAGCATTGTATTCGCGGTACAGCGAAGTGGTTATTACCTGTTCAAATAAATACGGCCAGAATTCAGTAAATAAATCACAAGTGAGGAACGTGTAGATGTTACTCTGGTGTTTTATATCTCCCGGTGGCTGCAATCAACCCGAAATTCGCATGCGTAGGAATTTGTGATTCGAGTTGGTTTGTCACCCTTGTTTTAAATAATTATTTGGGCCAGGGCAAGCGAAGGTGTGTCCGCTCAATGATTGTTTACAGGTGATCTAAAAGTAAGATTTACCGAAGTTCAATTTACAAAGTAAATTGCATTCATTTCCCCCCCCGAAACAGAATATAAATAAGCCGAATACAGTAAACCACTCAGCTGACTAAGCAAAGACAAGGTCAATTATAAATATAAACCCGTTGGGGTAAAGATTAATGCAGGGGCGAATAATTAGGCAACGTAAGTTCATACCTGTAGTGTTTTAAATCCAGTCATCGTTATTAAAGATACTTGCAGGGCTAGTTTTTGTACACATAAGCGACACAGAAAGTCACAGTAAACGTGGTGTATAATGTGGAAACACCCACTAACGTTATATTCGCTTCATTGTGTCGCAAATAATGCTTATTTGCCTGCTTAGCACCCATTCCGTTCACCAGTGACATTTTGGCATTGTCAAGAGGTTAAGATTACAGTTCGAAGGCGCAGGTGCATCGAATCCAATTCTCACCCGACCTAAACGCCAACCCAAGAAATGTGTATTTAACAATATTATAAATTTGTTTCTTTATTATACTTTGTAGACAATAAGTAAATTTTTAGTAATAATTTATTGATGTACATAGTTATACAAATTATAATTATTTTACACCCGTTAATGAGTTGCAGTCTAATTTTATTTACTAGTAAGGGATTACCGTTGAACCTTGGACAACTCCATGCAGCTATCCGACAAAAATATAAATAATTTAGCGTACAGCAAACCACCCAGAGGTTTGAAACGTTACACGATTCATACCAAAACCGCTGAAGAATGACCCCGCGGATCCACGCAGCTTCAGACCAATCAGCCTGCTACCAATGGCCGGAAAGATTTTTGACCGCGTAATTACATCCAGGGTTGAACACGCAGTCCACGCAGCGGGCGGTTTTAACCAGAAACAATATGGGTTCGCTACAGGGAAGTCAACGATCGACGCCGTGGAATACGTCGTAGACTCAATTAAGCAAGCACGAAACAACAAAGTGTATTGTGCGGTGGTGGCACTAGATATCGCGGGCGCATTCGACAGCGCATGGTGGCCACGGATAATCTGGGAAATGGAGCGACGGGATCTACCCAGCAACCTGATCGGAATAGTGCGCGATTATTTCCGCGGACGTATAGCTAAAGTGCAGCTCCCGGGCGGATTCTCGGAACGCGAGGTGAAACGAGGATGCCCTCAAGGCTCATGTTCGGGGCCGGTTTTGTGGAAGCTGCTGTACGAGGGTGTCTTCAGAGTGCGATTGCCGCCGGAAAGCGAGATTGTGGGGTTCGCGGACGACACGCTGCTCATAACAAAAGCTGGTCAATATAAAATGCTTAAAAAACGCGTGAACGAGTCGCTATCAAAGCTACAAGAATGGGCCGAAGACGCAAAACTCGAATTTAACCCTTCGAAAACCGAGGCAGTTTTTTACGGTCTGCGACCCGATCAAGAGCGACCGGCTTTTAAAATGGGTTCATACACTGTAAGGACCACATACGTTACTTAGGCGTAATAATAGACCACCGTCTCAACTGGCACGCCCACATTGACTACTTTAGCCGTAAGGGAAAGGAAATTTCTCATAAAATAGCACCGGCGGCAAGATTGACATGGGGCTTTAGAGGGAAATCGCTCGCACAAATATACGAAGGCGCAATACAACCAGCCATACTCTACGCCGCGCAAATTTGGGCGGAAGGATGTAAAGTCAAACAAACAAAGAAGCTACTAAGTGCGCAAAGAATAACAACAACCAAGGCGGCGAACGCGTACCGCACTATAAGCACGGAGGCGGCTTTGATTTTGAGTAAAATCAAGCCCATCGACTTAATAATGCGCGAGATAGCGAGTCAACGATTAGCTAACACCCACAGGGATCCCGCAACAATGCAAGAACTGCAGCTCGCTGACAGAGCAGTTGAATTACCCGCGAACCGCAACGACATTGCACACCCTGCCGAACTCCAGTCCTTCACATTTACAATCGGCGACGAGCATGCATATGATACCCGATGCTATACGGACGGCTCACGCATGGAGGACGGATCAACAGGCGCGGCCTTTGTCGCATACCACCGCGGGAACGAAATCCACCATTTTAAAATCAGAGTGGCATCGAGTAGCAGCGTATTCCAATGCGAACTAATCGCGATCAAAGAAGCGCTGCTATACATACAACGGAAAGCGCACGCAATCCGAGAATGCTTGATAATTAGTGACAGCAGATTGTCGCTACAGGCTTTGAGCTCGATGGACAAGGCCACGGGTATCCAGGTCGAGACGTGGAAGCTCGTTAAAGATATTTCCGCGGCCTCGAGGCTCAGCTTCCACTGGACAAAGGCACATGTGGGGAACGAAGGCAACGAACGTACAGACGAACTTGCGAAGGAAGCTGCAGAAAACGGCGAGGGCCCCGTCCATGAGTATGACCTTGTTCCGCGAAGCCTAATTAAGCGCAAAATAAGACAAAGGACACTCGACAGATGGGAAGAGCGATGGCAGAACGCGACGACAGGCCGGCTAACATATCAATTCATCCCGAGCATCGGTATCCGAGATCAGATCCCTGTAGAGCTCAGTTCGGATCTTAACACGGTGATACAGTGCCCTTAAGGGTTTCTTTTTAAATTAATTTGTGTAGGTTTACTGCGATCTAAATAAATTTAAGAGTGTTTTTAGTGCGTACTTCGAGTTGAAAGTTTTGCGGGTGACGTAAAAGTTCCTATCTTTCTTGGCGTACATAACTAAATTCATTGTTTAATTTATTCAGGTGTTAATATAGGGCAGTATAGTGTATTTTAGGACCTTTATAGATTAATGTAGCGAGACTCCTACCGCAATATAAATCGGTTTAAGGGGCTTTAGTGCGCCTTGATCAAGCGGAAAGTTTCTATGTTTCGTGGCGTGTATAATAGGGTGGGCCGAAATCATAGGGAAAAATAAAAATTAAGAATATTATTTTCTGATAGCAAAGAAACGGTACCTTTTGCCCTCCATATTTACCCTGCAAAAGCATTTTTGGATCCAAGCATTCTTTGAGGGGTCGCAAGGGCCTTAAAATTTTTTATAATATGTTTGTTCTGTTTAGTAATTAAATTTTCAAATTCCGGTACAACTATTTTTCTTACTACGAGTACTAATTAAAAAACTTAAAATTAGGCTCGGTTTTAATATGTATTGTGATTGGCAAAAATAAAACAAGTATAATTATTAATAATTTCAGTTATTTAATATTTGTTTCTTGTTACAACTCAAACTAGAATAAAGCATGCAAAAGTTACTTACAAGAAAAGCGTATTATGGATTGTAATCTAATTTAGAATCAAATTTGGGCATTATAGTGCGAGATTCAACCCTGGATCTGATAAAACCATCTCTATTTGAAGGCCCACAAACAGCAGCTGAAGCTTCAGTTACTAATTTTACGGTGCTTTCCACACTTTGCGTATGGCAAGGAAATCGCGGAAATTGTACGACGTCAATATTTCCAGTTGCAATCATATCATGTAGTTCTTCGTCCGTCAAGTTAGTTACAATAGGTGGCTCCGTTATAACTGTATCATGCCATTGGATAAGATCTATGTAATCTTGAGAATCAAAACACAGTTGTGGGCATTTAAAATAGCGAACAGTTTTTTGCTTGTTTTTTCTAGCATTAATAATTCGCCGTAATTTCAACTCACGAATGTGCTTTCGGTCATCGGTGATCATAGCCAATAAAACGTTTTCGGGATGGGCGAAGTAAGCATTCCGATTTATGACTGGGTCTATAATTTTTCGTAGATCTTCTGTTAAGTATCGAGAGTTTTTAACCAACGTGAATAGATGTCTTGAACCGTCTTTACAAGATGGTTTTGCTTTAATACTGAACCAAGTTGGTGCGTATACTCTGACAACATATTCTGCCAGCGTTTTTAAGGTCTGCGTTGGATCTTTGGTCGCAACATATAAACGCAGAATTCATTTGGCAGCTGTTACCCAACGCGATTGGGCTAATTTTCCAGGATTCTTTAAGGAAAGTCTTTCAGAACAGTGGCCACTTATCACTGCTTCGCATATTTCCAATAAGTAACGCTGATCTGTACTGAGATCTGACGATGCTTCTATGGAAGAGGGTTTATCAGCATTTATTATTTGGTATTCAACTATTGGTAGCTTCTCACAATCCGCCATCATCTTGCCAATTGGCCCAGAAAAACTGTTAGGCCCAGTTGTATGACCATCTAAATGCTGCAATAAATGCCGCAAGGGCAGTTCGTTGGCGTACAGTTGGCATGTAAACCATTGCAGTGGCCTTCTCAGAGATTCTTCAAGCGTTCTAATCACTCCGCCCTTAGGCCCTGTGTTGACTGCTGTCCCATCACATCCAACTGCACAAATATTGTCCGAACTGATTTGATTATCTTTAAGGAATTTAATAACGTCCAACGCAATGCAGATGGCTGAACCATTTTTAGGAGGTACATGTCCGAGATAAATGGAACCTGTAAAGACCCTATTTTTATAACAGCTTCATTCTGAAGCTTTTTACGCTGCGACTCTATCTCCCGTCGTATCTTATTTTTGTCTATCACCTTTGACATATCTTCGGAAGTAACCAATCCTACATCATGCAATACAGCATTAGCGATAGTTGCAGCAGATCGAGATGAAACTCCAGTTCTATCACAAGCCATAGCTAGCGATGGCAGTTTCACTCTCATTTGAGACGGCTTGGAGTTTGGCAATACCTCAATGGTAAGATCTTCACCAGTTAGCTGAGATATTTCTGAAATTGATAGATCTTTAGCATTAGTAGGTGATGATTGCAGTTTTTGCTGTTTTGCTGAATGAGACGAAGTTATTGTAGAGACTGCGACGTTGGACAAATTGGAATCGTCTTGTTCTTGGACTAACATTCTTTTAGTGGCGGTTGATGACTGTTGTAGTTGTAGATGATGTTTTGTAACACGATCAGCTTCTTTTGCTTTTCGGAATTCTATCCTTTGCAGTTTTTTTGTTACGACAGTATCAATAGAGCCAATACCCATTTTTCTGGCAGTTCTTTGATCTGTTAAAAATTTTCTTTCATTATCGGGTACCCGTTTTCTCTTTTCGCACTTACAATTTACAAAATTCTTGCACTTACAAGCGGCAACGTCGAAAAGTGTAGTCTGGCCTGCCTTCACAAATTTGCGTAGTATAACTTGAAAGGTGGCACTTTCTTTTCTACTTTTCAGCGACTTTTTTAAATTTTTGCACTTCTTCCAATAATTGCGTAACATTTGAAGAATACGGTCTCGAGGTAGAACTGGAATAGATGCTTTTTCCCATATTTTTGCTAATTTCGTGCATACTACTTCCGATATTTCTGCTACAGTAGGTTCCTTGGATGCAGCAGTTGGCTTCATATCATTTCGAACATATTGATAATATTTCATAACATTTTCGTATGTGGGTAAGATACGATCGCTCAAGGCCTCAGGGAGTTATGTGATAACAATTCTCTGAAGAAGCACAGATAAAGAGTATTGTATTTCTTTTGATAATTTCTTTCCTGTGTGAAAAATCTTCTGCTTTTAGAGTTAGTTCTATTTTAGCTTTGCATTAAGTAGGCTGCCGGATTGAACTCCGACATTTTTGTAATTTTTAAAATAAATAGTTTTTAAAAATACGTTTGGTCGTTAAATAAACATAAATAGGGGGACCAAATATTGCACAGTTCTGGTCACTCTTGGTTTTGATTTGACGTAATGTCATATTATTTAATAATTTGTATGTATAATAATCAACACAAAAATGAAATCAGCACTGAAATGTATTCTCTAACGTATTACACAACAGTGCCGCCACTGACAGTACACACTCCACGGATGACATGCATAAACTAATTATAACTTCACTGGGCAACGGCGCGCCGCGATTCAAATGGAGGGGATGCATTGCGACCCCTCAAGGACTTTATGAAAACTGACAAAATTTTTTTTGGTTAATAAGTGGCCTGAAAGGCACACTTTTTTCACTATCAGAAGTGAAAGAAGTGAAGTAAAAGTTTTTTCGGCCCACCCTAGAACTAAACTCCGTGTTTAGATCAATTTCGGACTTTAACACACCGTACAGTGCCTTTAAGACTTAAATTAAATTAATTTGGGTAGGTTACCGCGAATTAAATAGATTAAATAGATTTAAGAGGGTTTTAGTGCGTCCCTCAAGTGGAAAGTTTTTTGCCAGTGACGTAAAAGTTTCTATCTTTCGTGGCGTGTATAACTAAATTCCGTGTCTAGATTTATTTCGGACTTTATCAAAGTAGTACAGTGCCTTTAAGACTTTTAAATTAAATTAATTTGGATAGGTTTACCGCGAATTAAATAAATTTAAGAGGGTTTTTAGCGCGTCCTTCGAGTGGAAAGTTTTTGCTGGTGACGTAAAAGTTTCTATCTTCCGCTTAGTTTATTCGTTTTTATTATAGGCCAGGATAGTGTTTATCAGGACCTTTTTAGATTAATTAGCGAGATTCCTACCGCAATATAAATCGGTTTAAGGGGTTTTAGTGCGCCTTGATCGAGCGGAAAGTTTCTATCTTTCGCGGCGTGTATAACTGAACTCCGTGTTTAGATTAATTACGGACTTTAACACACCGTACAGTGCCTTTAAGACTTTTAAATTAAATTAATTTAAATTAATTTGGGTAGCTTACCGCGAATTAAATAGATTAAATAGATTTAAGAGGGTTTTAGTGCGTCCCTCGAGTGGAAAGTTTTTTGCCGGGGACGTAAAAGTTTCGATCTTTCGTGGCTTGTATAACTAAATTCCGTGTTTCGATTATTTCGGACTTTAACAAAGTAGTACAGCGCCTTTAAGATTTTTAAATTAAATTAATTTGGGTAGGTTTACCGCGAATTAAATAGATTTAAGGGGGTTTTAGTGCGTCCTTCGAGTGAAAAGTTTTTGCTGGCGACGTAAAAGTTTCTATCTTCCGTTTAGTTTATTCGTTTTTATTATAGGGCAGTATAGTGTTTATCAGGACCTTTTTTAGATTAATTAGCGAGATTTCTACCGCGATTTAAAGCGGTTCAAGGGGTTTTTAGTGCGCTTTTATCGAGCGGAAAGTTGCTGTGGCATAAATAACTAAATTCCGTGTTTAGATCTATTTCGGATCGTAACACGGAGGTACAGTGCCCTTAAGACTTTTCTTTTCAAATTAATTTGTGTAGGTTTGCTGCGATCTAAATAGATTTAAGAAGGTTTTAGTGCGTACTTCGAATTGAAAGTCTTGCTGGCGACGTAAAAGTTCCTATCTTTCGTGGCGTACATAACTAAATTCAGTGTTTAAATTATTTCGGATCTTAACATAATACAGTGCCTTTAAGACTTTTTAAATTAAAATAATTTGAGGTGCGTCGTAGGATGGTGTTACATACCCAAACAGATGGGGGAAAGAATAAAGTAAGAAAAATTAAGCGGAAATGGCCGACGGATTACAAAAAGACGAGCGCGACCAGCGCGCGGCTCGACGCGGGTCGACAGCATCAAACGCGTCGGCAAGCGAAAACCGCGAGCCGCCCGCAGGCAAAACGGGCGATAGATCTGCGACGCCGCCCCGAGCCAAGACGGCGGATTCTGACCGGCCGGGCTCAGCGGTAAGCGGCTCTGTGAAGGGACGCCGAGGTTCAACCGTTAGCGGCAATGCATCTGCAAGTCGAGAAGCCACCAGTGACGATGAAGAGAGTTACAGCACGCCAGAAGATTTGCTTTGCGCAAAAATAAGAGGCACGATGGCAATTATTATGGACACTGTCCCGCTGAGGAGCGATACCATCAAGGTAGATCAACGGCGAGAAGTAAGGAAAGCGGTGGACTACATGAGGGTGCTTGCAGTCCAAATGACAGGCGTGATGACGGAGTTGCGGTTCGAACTAAGGCAAAAGAATCAAGAAATCGAGGAATTAAAGGAAAAGGTACGTGAAAATGTTTCTTTGGGGGCGGATGTAGATAGAATAGGGCAAGTGAATGAGGCAGGGCAGACGGCGTCGCGAAGCTTCGCTTCAGCCGTTTCGCGGTCTCGGCAGGCGACGCACGCCGTAAAAGTGACAGGAAAGGCGGAAAAGATTGACGCTGATAAAGTGCAGGCTATTTTGAGGGAAAAGATAGACCCGAGTAAAAGTAAACTATCCGTAGCGGGCATCAAAAATACAAAAAACGGAGCCGTAATAGTGGAATTAAATAATAAAGACGCAGAAAAGCTTCGTTTAGCTATTAATGAAAGTGCGGGCAGCGAATTAAGAGGAAGCCAGGTTAGGAAAAATAACCCGCGCGTGTTACTCTCGCGGATTGAGAAAACAATAACGAAAGAAAGGTTAGGGTCAATTATTTGCAAAGGTAATCCTGAAATTGTGAACGCGTTTGGAAGCGTAGAGAATTTTAAAAGAGAGGTTACAGAAAAGTACAGATTTGGAGGCCGCGGAAATGATAGGTTCGTAAATGTGGTACTAGAAGTGACTCCGACGGCCAGAAAAATCATTCTTAGCCGCCGGATTAACTTAGAATGGCAAAGCGTGTGGCCAAAGGATTTCTTTTCGTTGACGCAGTGTTTTCAATGTTACGGCTTCGGACATAGGTCTAGCGAATGCAACGAAGCGCAAATTTGCGGGAAACGTACGGAAATACACAGGTTTTTCCGAATGTAAAAGCAAAAACGTGTGCTGCGTGGTGTGTAAGAGGGCTAACGATAGCAGGCGCGGACCGCCAGTGAGTACAAACCACGACGCTAAATCCAAAAACTGCCCAACAATGCTTAGGCTTAAGAATTCGATTTTAAATAGTATAGATTATGGTTATTAGGTCCTCATGTAACAGCACGGGGGCGAACGTTTAAACATTTTCACAGCTAAACTTGGGGAAGGGCAGAGCGGCAACAGGAAATTTTTCGGATTTAATTATTTTTAGAAAATTCGATTTTTGTTTTATTCGAGAACCGAATACAAGGGGCTCAAAAATAATAGGAATTGCAAGCGGACTTAACATTTTTAATAAACACGTAGATAATCCGAGGACGGGAATCATTTGCGCTGAGACTTTTAAAGGGGTATTGTTGCATCACTTATCTTGCGAATTAATCACCGTAGTTGAACTAAGTTCCTTTGAAACATCATTCCTAGTGGTATCTGTATACTTTCCACCTAATAGCATTCGTAATGACTATAACGAGCAGGATATAATTAGAAAGTTCGAAAATCTTCTTTTAGAAATTCAAAGAATAGGTCGCGACGCAATTATAGCCGGAGATTTTAACGCGAAATCACCATTATGGGGTAGCCCAATAGAAGACGCTCGAGGGACGCAAATGGCGGAAATAATCGAAACTAATAATTTTATTGTAACAAACAGGGATAGCGGGCCAACATTTGTCGGGCACAGGGGATCAAGTTACATAGACGTGACATTAACGAATTTTGGAATGTATGGTAAGCTTAGGGATTGGAGGGTAGAAATGAGGAAAATTTGTCGGATCATCAATTAATTACGTGGGAGTTAGAAACCGGGAACGCGGCGCCGAATCCCGACGCCGAGCGCCGCTTTTGCAGTAAAAAAGCAGATTGGGCAAAATTCGAGGGGAAATTTATTGAGATATGCGAAACAGAGGGATTAACCGACACAAGAAGCGGAACGTGCGAAGACCTAGAATCGCGGGCCGCGAGACTAAACAGCGCGATATTAGGAGCATGCGAGCCTTCGGTGCCTTTAAGGAAACACTTCAAGGCTAGCGTACCTTGGTGGACACCGGACCTGACGGTTAAAAGAAGGGAAACGCGCAGAAAACGAAGACGCTATCAGCGAGCCCGCGGCGACGCAAGAATAGAGCTGGAAGAGGAATACCGCGAGGGGCACCGCGAATTTAAAAAATTGTTAGAGGATACTACGCGCACCGAAAAGTGGAGGGAATTTTGTAGTAAAAACTCGGAAAAGGACCCCTGGGGCACAGCATACAGGGTATTACGGGGGAAAAAGAAAGTTGCACAAAATTTTTCATGTGTTAGGAAAAGCGACGGGGAGTATACGTGCGGGATCCGCGAAACGGCGGAACAATTGTTAGAAAATTTTTTTCCAGGGTATAGGGCGGTAGAAGACCGATTTACAAAATTCAATTAGGAGGGGAGCGGAAGAAAAGGACGACGACAACAATAATAGGGAGCGCGACATCGCGATGAACGAGATAGCAGGAGCGATCGCGCGCATGGATCCGAAAAAAGCGCCGGGGCACGACGGAATCACAGCCGACGCGGTGTTAAAGGCTTTTGAGGCACTTCCAAATTTATTTTTGGAAGTGTTCAACGACTGCCTGAGACTAGGAGTTTTTCCGGATGCTGGAAAACGCAAGATGTTAGGTTTATTCCGAAACCGCGCAAACCGGACCCAACGGACCCCGCGAGTTTTAGACCGATTAGTTTACTTCCGGTAGTGGGGAAAGTCTTAGATAGAATAGTGGCCACAAGAGTAGAACATGTTATTAGACAAAGCGGCGGTTTTAACGGAAAACAGTACGGGTTTCAAACAGGGAAATCTACGGTGGACGCGATTGAATATGTAGTTAATTCAATTAAAAATGCTTGGGAAAACGACGATTATTGCGCAATAATAGCACTTGACATTTCTGGGGCTGTTGATAATGCGTGGTGACCAAAGATAATTTGGGAACTAATTAGAAGGGACTGTCCGGTTAACTTACTAAATTTAGTTAAACATTATTTTTCGGAAAGAGAAGCTCAGGTGCAGCTGCCGGGAGGGGCAGTAACACGCGCGGTGCAGCGGGGATGCCCGCAGGGGTCGTGCTCAGGGCCGGTTTATTGGAAAGTAATCTATGAAAGTATTTTTAGGGTTAGGCTTCCGCGGGGGTGTGAATTAGTGGGATTTGCAGACGTCACGGCTCTAATAATCAGGGCGGGTCAATTTAAAACATTAAAGGCAAACGGCAACAAGGCGTTAGAGGCGCTGAACGAATGGGCTACGGATTCTAAATTAAAATTTAATGCGGCAAAAACAAGCGCTTTTTTTTGGGAAGAAACCGGGACAGGAAAGACCGACTTTTCTGCTCGGCGGGGAACGTGTTTACTGCAAAGATCATATTAGGTACCTGGGGGTGGAGATTGACAATAGACTTTTGTGGCACGCATATTAAAGCAACAACCGACAAGGGGAAAGAGATAGCGCATAAGATAGGGGCGGCGGCGCGTTTAACCTGGGGTTTCAGGGGAAATACGTTGCGACGAGTTTACGAGGGAGCGGTACAGCCGGCGATGTTATACGCATCGGAGGTATGGGCCGAGGGTTGCAAAGTGAGGCAGGCTAGGCAGGTTTTAAGCGCGCAGAGGGTCTTAGCAGTTAACGCGGCGGCGGCGTACAGAACGGTCTCTACGGAGGCCGTTTTAGTTCTGGGCAATTTACTGCCGATTGATTACGTGTTGCAGGAAAGCCGATCAAGGAGGCTGCTAATGACAGGCCGAGGAGACCACCTACGGGAGGCTTTGAACCTGGGGCACGGCGATGTGGAGGGCTACGTGGACTGGGCGGCTATCGCTCACCCGGCGGACCGGGCGGGCATTCCGTTCCGACTAGAGCAAGAAAACGAGGACAACGACAACCCGGCGCCATGCTGCTACACCGACGGTTCGCGGACAGACGATGGAAAAGCGGGGGCGGTGTTTGTCATCATTCGACACAGGGAGGAGGTCCATTACGAGAAGACGAGGCTAGCAGACTGGAGTTCCGTCTACCAGTGCGAGTTGGTTGCCATCAGGGATTGTCTGAGTTATCTCCTGAGGCACCACGACTTTTTCGAGGGCTGTTTGATCATCTCCGACAGTAGGTCGGCACTTCAAGCTTTGAAGTTCATGAGGCGACCGACGGAACTCCAGGCCGAAGTCTGGAAGCTCGCGCGAGACGCTTCCAGGCGACTAGGAGCGAAATTCTACTGGGCCAAAGCGCACGTGGGGAATATCGGCAACGAGAGGGCAGATCAATTGGCGAAAGAGGCAGCGCAGGACGGAGACGCCGTCTTTGGGTACGATCGGATACCAAGGGGAATAGTTAAAACACGAACGCGGGAGCAGACCGTGCAGAAATGGGAGCAGCGATGGGCAGCGGCGGAGACGGGGCAGCATGCGAGACAGTTCATTCCTACACTCGCAGCTAGAAGAGCCATCCCGTTGGACCTCAACAAGAACATGGTTCAGCTGTTAACGGGCCACGGAAACTTCCGGTCCTATTTAGTTAGGATTCGGAAACTACAGGAAGCAGAGACAAACTGCGAGTGTGGGGTACCCGAGACCGCGGCACACGTACTCCTGGAGTGCGGCATTGAAGACGAGAGCAGGGCGCGAGCGGAGAGATTGCTAATCAGGGAGGGGTTGAGATGGCCGAGAAGCCTAGAAGAGGCGGAAGCCATGGCGGGCGAGGGAACCTGGTGGAAGGCCCTCGCGGTATTCGCGGGGCGGGGGGGGGGGTCGAGCGATTAAGGGCACCAAGGGAAATCGCGTAGGGGGGGAAGTGCTGTGTTTTTCTTTGTGCGGCAGTTTAGTATATAGAGACTGACCAAGACAGCGTGGCGTATAGTTAGGGTGATTTCTTTTTCAGGGCGGAAGTTTAGCACATAGAGACTGATCAGGACAGCGTGATCGCATAAATAAGTGAAGTTAGTTATAATTTAAATTTATTTTATTTTAATTTTATATATTTTATTAATTTTTAGTTTAGTGTTCTAAGTAAGGTGGTAGATTGTAAATTCATTGTTAGTTTAAGTAAAAATCGTAAGAAGGTGTAGTACCGCAAGGTGGAGCACCTAGAGGCCTCCGGCCCATGTATCGCCATTTAATAAAGAGTATGTCTTAAGTTACCAATGCCTTTCATGGTATCCCATAAGCGTCGATTTTGGCGCTTTAACTCCACGTTTGGTTCATCCCACAGCGCCAGTTCTGCTTACCAAAAATGGCCCACTTGGCACTCTGATCCGATCTCGCGGCTTCAACTTGTGTGTTTAAGCAAGCTGGAGATCTCACCCATTTAAAGTTTGAGAATAGGTTGAGGCCGTTTCGACCCCAATGCCTCTAATCATTCGCTTTACTGGACGAGACTCGCAAATTGCGAGCGCCAGCTATCCTGAGGGAAACTTCGGAGGGAACCAGCTACTAGATGGTTGGATTAGTCTTTTGCCCCTATACCCAGTTCCGACGATCGATTTGCACGTCAGAATCGCTACGGACCTCCATCAGGGTTTCCCCTGACTTCGTCCTGACCAGGCATAGTTCACCATCTTTCGGGTCCCAGCGTGTACGCTCTGGGTGCACCTCTTCTCGCAATGAGAACGAGACGCCCCGGGAGTGTGGGACGAGATTCAATTTTCCGCCCATCCTCCCTAGGCGCGCGCGAAGCGCGCCTTCACTTTCATTTCGCCTTTAGGTTTAGCACAGAATCCCAATGACTTCCGCACATGCTAGACTCTTTGGTCCGTGTTTCAAGACGGGTCCTGAAAGTACCTAAAGCTATAGCGTCGCCGACGGGCGTGATCTGGGTCTGTCCGAGAGCGCCACCGCTAGCAGCCGGACGGTCCCGAAGTCGGTACGAGGCCCGAACTTGCGAAACTTCGCCGCGCTTGCGACGGGCCGGACGCCTACTGGAGGCGGCCCCACGTCTCTGGCATACCGTCGAGCGGGCCGGCCAGGACACCGCGTCGGTCCGTACGGACGATACGGCCCCGAAGGACCGCACGCCGCACGGGCTCCCGAGCGGGCCGTAGACCGGCGCCCAACGAGACGCGAAGTCCTACTAACGGAGAAGTGCACGCTTCCGTGACCAACGTCGTCGGTCGGAACGCGACGGACGCGGTTAAACGCCCGTCGACGCCTCCCGAACGCACTCCGATCGAACGGTAACGCGGTTGAATCTCCGTCTTCGACCTTTCGGGCTTCTCAGGTTTACCCCTGAACGGTTTCACGTATTCTTGAACTCTCTCTTCAAAGTTCTTTTCAACTTTCCCTCACGGTACTTGTTCGCTATCGGTCTCGTGGTTGTATTTAGCCTTAGATGGAGTTTACCACCCACTTAGGGCTGCACTCTCAATCAACCCGACTCTGAGGAGAGGTCCTCCCGCTGCCTGCGGCAAAAAATAAGTCGATATAGGTAGTGGGGGACTAGGTAGGTGCAGCTTTTGGTGCGGCTTTAGTGCACTTGCGTCGAGTCGTCTTATGGTCCTTCTCAGATCCGCCGTAACGTCTCCTAATTGGAGTCCGTTCCTAGGGGGACACTGCTGCACCTAAATAAGTCAAATGCGATCCCGCATCGGCGTGCGGAATACGCTCTCCACCTAACAGTGTAATGCCGGGGTCCTTGACATAGAACGCGTCTGCATCTCAAAGGCACTACATTTGGCCGCCGACAAGCTCATCCCGAGGTAGGACGAAAACGCCTCGGTGACCGTGAGCTGTTCTATGGCCCCGCCGACATCACTGGATAACAATATGTCGTCGGCGAAGGCTAGGCAAGATACGTGGTCCGCCTCACCTATCTTGAACCCCGGGAGCTTTTCTAGCTCGATTAGGAGGGGCTCTATTACTGCGTTGAACACAAAGGGAGACAGAGGATCCCCTTGTTTTACGCCTCTCCTAAAAAACACCGGTACGGTCTCTCCGCCGACCGTTATGTGTGTCACCACATCCTTGTAAGAGTCCGCTACCAGCTTAGCGGCTCTTTCGTTCATCCCCTTCTTTCGTAGTGCAGGCTTTATAGCGTTGTGGGGAATGGAATCAAATGCCTTGGAGATGTCGAGCTGCACTACGACCAGGCCTTTACGGTTCTTTTTGGCATATCGTAATACTTCATTTAGGATGTGGACGTTGTTGAAGCACCCACGCTCCGAGACGAATCCCTTCTGTGCGGGGTGAACCGCACTCTTTCCCGAAATTTCCGGTCGATTATACCCCAATATAACCGACTCAGAATTGAGCCTATGGTGAGGGGTCGGAAGTTCTCCGCTCGGGATAGGTCCTTCCCCTCTTTCGGGATTAATATTGTGCGGTTGACTCTCCATGCCGTCGGCTGCCACCCCGACAACATAACTATGTTGAAGAAAAGTGGGAGAGCCCTTCGTACGGTTCGGCCCCCTAGTTGTGCTCTCCTTATTCCATCGGGGCCGACCGCTGAATCCGTTTTTACCCGTGATAAACGATCTACTATCTCTTTGTAAGAGATCGGGGTTAGTAGATCCCGCAGAGGTATGGAATCCTCTACATCACCGAAGTCTGGCTGTCTTATGAAGGGTACGGTTCCTCACAGATATTCCTAAAGATCCCTGACATCATTGACTTCGGGGGGCTGGGCGTCCTCCCGGGTAAAATCTAGTGTATCCGTTCGGATTTGTTTAGCAAGAAGACCTGGATTCTTGTTGTGGAGATCCTGGGTCCTGGCATAGACATATTTGGTGGCCTGGTGCGGACCTTTCGGTCGGACGGTATACTCCGTATTAGGGCAACTATCTCTCCATACACCATATCGATGTATTCCTGGGAGACACGGCCTTTTTGTTGCCCCGTATAGTCCAGCGCACCAAGCAGGTACCTTAGTACCGATGTGGAAGCGTCGTCGTTTGGGCGACCGCCTTCAATAGCCATGGATACGATCTCGTTAACCCATTCTCCAACTCCAAGAAATTCTTGGTCCACATCTTCCACCACAATCGTCGGGATTTCCCCCTGGACCACCGGTTCGACGTTGGGTGTCGGAGGGTCGTCGATGACAGTGAGAGGCTTCCGAAGCTTCCCCCAGCGCGGGATCTTCCGGCTTTCCGGCTTCCCCCACCCTGGCTTCTACTCCTTCCACCTCTTCGTCACAGGAGACTTCTGCGGCGTTCGTCAGTGGGAGCTCTTCCGAGTCCTCGGACTCGTTCTCACCCTTGCTGACATTTTCCTACGTCTCCTCTTCCTCCTCATCGGACTCAGTAGAGCTTGAGTCCGGTTGTTTTCGGGCTTGGGCTTTCCGCCTAATATCCCACCTTTTGTCCCGAATTTGGCGCTCAGTTTTTGTTCGAAGCTCCTCGGCAATGCAGATGTTAATATTGCGTTCGTTTCATATTTCACTTCCAAGGTCTTAAGTTGCTCTACCTCCTCGGCCGTCCAAACCTGACCGGCTCGATTTGGCCGAGGTCCTCGAGGAACTCTCTGTGCCTGCGCCTCTTGCATTCTGGCCTGGTTTCTCTACGGGGTGCCTGCTCCTCAGATGTTGTGTGCGGCCCCGTTTCGTCTTAACCCTGTGTGTGCAGTTCGGACATTGGTGGCACTCTTCACCGTCCTCCCTGCGGCCAGGGCATTTAGGCACATGGCAGGCTATGGCATGTTTGCCCCCTGCGTCGTATCGCTTGCCGCACCTCGCACACTCGAACTCTACCATCTTGTTTGGGTGGATGGATTTCATGTGTTCGATGCGGTCAAGCAGCCGGGGGCAGATGATGTTGCCCTTACCTGCGGCCAGACAGAGCTCGCATACGCCCTGCTGGTAAGGGTATTGGATCGCAATCGTTTCGTTGTCAGGGTTCAAATCTAAATAAGTAGGTTGGATAGGGGCCGTGCCTTAGGAAGTGGACAAGTCCCCTATTTGGTTGTAGGTGTTCATCCATTAATCTTCTTTGTATGTTCGGTATGAATTCCTAGGTCCGGCGCGGCGTCCTGTCTCTCCCTCGTCCCATCCTTCCTGCCATTCCCTGTTTATGGTATCGTTAATTTCTCTCTTCGTGGTGGTCCTAATATTGTGTAATAGTTTATCCTGCTTTTCTTGGTTCCCTTTTTTAAGCCAGTACGTTGCCGCTCGTTTCCGTATCGTGAGGTCCAGCGGGCAGATCCCCGTTACACACAGGGCCTCCAGCGGTGTCGTGCTGAAAGCGCCTGTGAGCCGTATGAGGACCCCCTCTGGGCACTTCTTATTTTCTGGCGAGGCTTGACCAGGAGCAGCCTATGCGCCCACACGCTCGCTCCATTGCTGACATTATTGTGCCGAAATACAATTGGACTCTGTTCAATGGAATTTTGTAATCTTTTTGTGCCAACCTGGCTATTCTATTCATCATATTTTTTGCTTTATTTCCTACCTCCTCTACATGCTGATTGTAGGTTAGCTTTTCATCCATCAAGATTCCTAGATATTTGTTTAGTTGCTTTCTTTGTATTCTTTTACCACCTATGTTGATTAGGCGGTCTCTTTGCAGAGTCCCCTTCATCAAAGCATAGGTGGTTTTCTTCTCCGATATTTTGACTTTATTTTTTATGCACCATTGGTTTAATGATGTGATGTGATGTTTGTTTTGTCCTGTATCTCTTGCCTCGAGTTTCCCTCTATGACTATTAGCAGGTCGTCCGCGTAAGCTACCGTTGCCTGACCTCCCGGCTTCCTTCGAGAACCCCCAGCAGTTCTTCCATAATGAGGTCCCAAAAAATGGGGCCGCATATGGAGCCCTGCGGGCACCCCCTCGTGATGCCTTTGGTCAAGGTTTCGGCAGGACTTAGCATCTCGACCCACCTATCCTGGCTGTAGTTTTTTATAACTTTATATATATATATATATATATATATATATATATATATATATATATATATATATATATATATATATATATATATATATATATATATATATATATATATATATATATATATATATATATATATATATATATATATATATATATATATATATATATATATATATATATATATATATATATATATATATATATATATATATATATATATATATATATATATATATATATATATATATATATATATATATATATATATATATATATATATATATATATATATATATATATATATATATATATATATATATATATATATATATATATATATATATATATATATATATATATATATATATATATATATATATATATATATATATATATATATATATATATATATATATATATATATATATATATATATATATATATATATATATATATATATATATATATATATATATATATATATATATATATATATATATATATATATATATATATATATATATATATATATATACTCGTTTCGGTTGATTGTTCTGAGTCTCTCAAAAAGGGCCGGCCACCAAAGGTTGTCGAAGGCTCCAGATATGTCCACAAAGACTGTGATTACATATCTGGAGTCCGCGGCCTCCAGTTTCTCCAGCGCCTTGTTGACAGCGTCTTCTGTAGATTTTCCTTTTCTATATCCGAACTGACTCTGGTGCATGCCATTGATTGTTCTGTGATCTTGCAATCTGTTACAGATCAACTTTTCGAACATCTTTCCGAGGACGTTTATTAAACAGATGGGTCTGTACGACCTAGGGTCTTCTGGGTCCTTATCGTTCCTTTTCTTTATAATTATGACGTCTGCCCTCTTCCAGATGTTCGGAAACTTGCCCTGTCTCAGACATGTGTTATACAAGCTTCGGTGTTATTTCATTCAGACCTTGCTGCAGTACCTCGGCTTTTATACCGTCTGGTCCTGGCGCCTTATTCTTTTTCGCTGTTGGTATAGCTTCCTTTACCTCTTCTTCTGTAAAGTTTCTCGTGGTCTGTCTGTTGTCCGGTGTTGTTGTCATATTTTGCCTCATTGGTTTGCTCCTCATTTCGTCGTTATTATCATCGTCTGGGAGAAGGATTCGTAGAAGAGCCTCAGCCAACTCCTCCCAGTTATTTGTATACATGTATTCTGCCACTTTTAAGGTGGAGAAAACTGTGGGACTTTTGATCTTTTTGGAGACCAACTTGTAGGGCATGCCCCATGCGTCGATCTCCAAATTTTCTCGTACAAATTTCTCCCAGCTGACGATTTTGGTTTCATATATTTTTTGTGCGTATTCCCTTTTTAGAGTTCTATATATATCTAGGAGATGTTGTCTTTCCTCTTCCACTATAGTTCTCTGGTACGCTCTTCTCGCCCACCGTACCCTTTGCCTAAACCTTGTAAGTTCTTCTGTCCAGGGTTTGTTCTTCACCTTCGTATCTGCTTTATTTTGCGGTATCGCCGTTAGCATTGCCTCTTTTATGGCTTTAGTCACGGTCTTTACACTCTCGTGCACGTTGGTGTTCTCGTCTATTCTCATATCCATATGTATATTTCTTCTGAATTTCTCCCAGTCCGCTTTCTTCAGGTTGTATTTTCTTCTACTTACTGTTGTTTCCTGCTCTCCCCTACCTCGCTGTTTATCTCTAATGTTATTAGATTATGGTCGCTCGTTGTCAGGTTTGGAATAACCTTCCAATTCGCTACCTTGTCTGCGGATGTTAAATTGGCGAATTGGCGAGGGTAACATCTATGTTGGATGTCGTCCCTGCTCTTCCGTTGTAGGTTGGTGGGTTGGCTGGTTTGTTTAGCACCTCTAGTTCTAGCTCATTAATTGCGTACTCCATTTGCTCCCCTCTGTCATCTGTTACTACGCTGTGCCACATACCGGATTTTGCATTTATGTCTGCCAGCACCAGTATGTTGCTAGCGTCTCCATAGTTCCTGATTATTCTTCTGGTTCTATCTCATCGACGAATTGATAGTACTGTGTGGCCAGGATCCAGCTACCGGCCTTGGTGTTTATTTCTGTACACACACAGTGTTCGTCGCTTAGCCTGCCGTTCACCGTCGTCGCAATGTTGCGGTTGAACACAACGACTGCTGTCATTGGGTTCTTCCCCACCACCACGACCTGTGAGGTGGCCGGCATTCCAAGCAACTCTGCACGTGTACGGTTCTTGGATACAGACCAGGTCTAGGTCTTCGTCTTCTGCAACTTTTCTTATTTCGCTCATCACGGTAGAGTTACGCATGGCGTTTATCTGTCCAATCCTAATAGTTTTATTGGGCATGTCTTGTATGAATGTGGCTTGCTGGCCAGCTTTGCTTCGGATCGATCGTAACTCTCCCGTGAATCATAACGAATTCCTTGTACGTGTCTTCTAAATCCCATTTCTCTTCCCTTCTCTCGAAGACCTGGTCTATTAACTGTTTTGTTGATAGATTTCTCTCTTTATGTAATCCTCGTTCCATCTCGTTTGGAGATCGTAGAGAATTACTAAGGGTCTTCTCTTCTTAGGTGGCTCCATCTTCAAGTCTGTTGCCATTCTTGCGTTATCCGTGATCTTTTTTATATCTTCCTGTGTCTCGGTTTCTACAATTAGAGTGTTTTGCGTTGTTCTAAGGTTTCTTATCTTGATCTTGTCTTTCACGGGGTCTACTCTCCTCGTGAATTTTGCTTGGATCTCACGTATGTTTTCTCCTTTCTTTGAGGTAATAAATAGGGTATGTTTTGCTTGCGTACTTTCTATTACGTTACTGTGTGCAGTTTGTCTTGAGGTGCTTGCTATTGCCTTTGCATAGGAAATGGTTGGAGTTTGGGTTTGAGTTTGCTTGATCTCTTGTTTTAGTTTTGCGTTTTCTTCTTCCAGTAATTTTGCCTTTCCGGTTAATTCTGCTTGGGCTAAAGCCCAAGACGTAATTTTATCCTCCAATTCTCTAAGGTTTGCTTTTCTTACTCTTCCGCTCTGGTCGCAGAGCTTCTCTCTCAGGAAGTCTTTGACGTCTCTTAATCTATCTTCTAGGGTCAGGATTTCTTCTTTTTGCTCTATGTTTTCCTCATCCGAATCGCTGTCTCTTCTCTCTTCTCTCCTCCCCCACTGCTCTTACTTCTCCCTGGGGTCGGCATATTGTTTATTATTGCTGTTCGAGTTATAGCCAATTTTTTTTGAACGCAAACTCAAACAGACGCAACACAAGTTTAGCAAAAATAAACTAAAAGTAAAACAAGGGCGGCGAGTTACTGGATGCAGCTACCACCAGCAAACACCAATCAAGTTAGTTTGTACACGCAATGCACGCGCACGTACCTGCAGACAGTTCCTCTGCAAGTTTGGATATGATCGGCAAAAATCGGGTAAGTTCGGAAATTCCAAAACTGTTAAGCTCGAGGATTCTTGTTGATCAGCTGGGGTCTGCGGGGGGGGTGTCAAAAAAGTCCTCCGGGGCCTAATAATGCCGGAAATTAAGAAAAACAGTTTTGAAAGAAGTTAACTTGTCGGATGCACTGCAGTTACAAGCAAGACACGCACACGCAGTTGCAAGCAAGACACGCACACCCACTTGCAGACAGTTCCTCCACGAGTTTGAGAACGATCGGCAAAGATCGGGTAAGTTCGTAAATGGTAAAAATGTTAAGCTCCAGGATTCTTGTCGATCAGCGGGATCTGCGGGGGGGGTCTAAAAAGTCCTCCGGGGCCTGCAGGTAGCTCCTTTACATCGTAGATGCAGCAAGCATGGGCCCCACGGGGGTTAAGGCCTACATACTAACACCAGCGCTCTGACCCAATTCTATAAGGCGGGGCTCCACACTTGAGAGAATATAACCTCACAACACAGCACAAAACACGACACAACCGCTCGCTTCAACGTTTAGGTCGGAACTGAGTGGGTAGGGACATGACTATAGTGCGAGGCAACAAAACCTCGCGCCTACCCACCTTTCGGCATCAGGAATGAAAAAGGAAGAAAGAAGAAGAAAAGAGTAGAAAAAGATAAATAGAATATACAACCACTAGCTAGCGGAAGCACCGCCAAAGGAACACCCAACGCCCTGACACCTTCCAAAAATTAGCGGGGAGGGAAACACCCCTCCACACCTAACATTCACACAACCAAATAATTGTAAATAAAACTAAACAAATCAAACTACAACTTCTTCATATTCAAACACCATATTCAACGCCATTTTGTTAACTGCGGCCAGTGTCACAAGATCGCTGACATTTAATATTGGAGGCCATGCCAAATTCTCAGTGGTCAGCTTTCGCCTGCAGATCTCCCTAGCAGCTACTCTGTTAGGGTGAGTGCAACGTAGTAGCACGTGTTCGGTAGTATCACGCTCCACCTCGCAGATACAAACATCCTCCACATCGCGTAAGTTAAAACGCCTAAAGTAGGCGTTGAACGGTCCATGACCTGTAAGGAGCCAAGTCGCTTCCTTGTTCAACGGGTACAAATGTTTTGAAACTTCTGGGATATATTTAAAAGTAGATCTACCGGTATTGCCAACCTCCCATTGACGTTGCCAAAGGGTCCGCCGCTTAGATTTTGTTTGACCAATAATCAGACTGCGTGGAATGGGCACCATAATCAAGTTGCCACTTCGAGCTGCCTCTTTGGCATTTACATCAGCGACCTCATTTCCGGCAATACCAATATGAGCTTTAACCCAGGCTAAAGGTACCGGTCGTCCCATAGCATTTAGGTGAAGCAGCTGCTCATAGATGTGTAAGGCCACACGACTGGAATGAACGGCTGTGGTAGTGCAGAGTAGGAGTCTGAGTTAATCTGGGCAGTTCTCCAAATAGGCATGTTGTCCAAACACCAATCAACCGCCATCTTAATTGCCGTCAACTCTGCCTGAAAAACTGTGCAATTATGTGGAAGCTAGACTTGGCTTTCTTCGATTATGGTATCATCCGGCATGGCAGCGCCAACTCCCTGCACCGTCTTGGACCCATCAGTAAATAGTTTATGGCCAGCGGCATTAGGGTTAAATTTTCCAAAACTAAGGGCTCTTCTTGTTGCAGGTTGAGGCAAGAGCGATGGGATTGGCTTGACCTCTACGTCGGCAGCCTTGCTGTGATTCCAAATTTCGTGCAACCCGCGTACAAAAAGCGGTAGCGGTGGTACACCCACAATTACTTCAATTGCAGCCGTAGGGGTAGTCTTGAAAGCCCTCGAAACAGCCAGCAGAAAAGGTCGCTGAGCCGCATTAAGATGGCGCACTACACGCGAGTCGGACGCTCTATGACCCCACACTTCCGCACCGTAGGTTAAAATTGGTCTGATAGCCTGACAATAAATAAACTTCCTAATGCTGGGGTTAAGACCCCAAGTTTTACCACACATACATAAAACATTCTCGCCACCTTGCCCCTAACCCGTTTAACATGATCAATCCACAGTAATTTTCGGTCAATCCAGAGACCTAGGTAGCAAACAGCAGGCTCGGGTAATACTAGCTGATCATCTATTGAAATGGCAGGTGGTCTAAGCAAGGTCTTGCTACTTACAAAAATTGTCTGCGTCTTAGCAAGACTGTAAGACAGTTTGTTTCTGCGCGCCCATGCCTTACAACCAGCCCAATAACTGCGCCACTTATTTTCGCGGTGTTTAGCCGAAGAACCGGCTAGGACCACAACCTGATCGTCCGCAAATGCTTGCACCAGATCACTATTGCCGTCTCCCACATTGGCAACTATAGTAGTCATCTCACGGAACCAATCTTCTATAATTACAAGACATAAAATAGGGCCTAGGCAAGAACCCTGAGGACAGCCGCGAGAAGTAACCCTAGACGCAGCACTGCACACCACTTTACGGTCAGATAAAAAGCTCTTCACCAATCTTCCAAGGTTGACAGGGCACTCAGCCTCGCGCAGAAGAGAGAGAAGCCTTGGGTGCCAAGCACTGTTGAACGCGTTTTTAATATCTAAGGTGATTACTAGGCAGATAATTAGTGCGGGGCCGAAGGCCCTCACGCCCACCCACCTTTCGGCTTTAGGCATATAAAATAGTTCGGATTTAGGAAGTACGTAAGGAAGAAAACTATAGGAAAGGAAATACTAGGACCACTATCTATCAAAACCACCGCCGAGGGAACACCCAACACCCTACGCCAACCAAAAACTAGCGGGGAGAGTAAACTCCACATGCATAACCCATTCCCATTCATAACATGCATATACAACTAATACCCCCAAAATTAACATGCATTGCCCACTCTCCATTCACCCATGCACTACCAATCTTTGCTTGAGGGCAACCCATCCATGCAATTTTCATTTGCCCTGTGTGCCCTGCCATCCATCTCACGCGTCTCTCCCTTCTATCACACTACACCGTTGGCTCCAAGTTGGCTAAAATTTTCTAAAGAAGTGGGTAAATAAACGTGCAATAAATACTTAAGTAAAAAGACAAAAATAAATATATAAATAAATAAATACATAAATAGATACTTAGTGCTGAGTTAAGAGGCCAAACTTTCATCTTTTCCCGCCGGCGTCTCTACTCCTCGTATTGGAACACTGCTGCCCTTGCCATTCTGTTCAGCATCTCTATTTCTTCCGTTTTGGAGCTGCTATCTAGATCAGGAGGCCAAGTGACGTTTTTAAGCTCCGCCTCTCTACGGAGGCCGCCATTCTTCTAGGGAGCTCACATTTGATCAGAACATGGTCGGTAGTATCCGGTTCTACTCCGCAGAGGCATAGGTCGTCCACTGGCCGAAGGTTGAATCTGTTATAATATGCCTTGAACGGCCCGTGCCCCGTGGTCAACCAGATCCCCTCCCTACATAGATTATATCGGGTGTAGGACACCGTCCGAAACATTCGGAAGGTTCCCGTGGTCCAATCTTCCTGCCATAGGCGCAGTTGTTCCCTTCTCGCTTGGCTTTTCGCCATGCTCCGCTGTCTGGCATGCTCCACTGCCTCCATAAGATGGGCCGCTTCCTTAGCTCTGGCGTTCGCACTCTCGTTCCCCAGTATTCCTACATGGGCCTTGACCCATGCTAACCGCACCAGCTGCCCCACCTCTCTGCACTGCATCAGCTGCCTGCATATGCCAAGTGCTTTGGCGTTTCTGTGGAGTGGTGTCGTGATTGCTTGGATCGCGGAGTATGAGTCCGAGTTTATCCACACTTCTTCGCCCCTTGTGTTGGTGCTAGCCCATTCTACGGCCAGTGAGATAGCGTGCAACTCTGCCTGGAACACCGTACATGTATCCGGCAGCCTGGCCAGTACCTCATGCACTACCCTCTCGTCCTGCTCCAAAACTACCACCGCCGATCCTACTTGGCCATCCACCTTCGAGCCGTCCGTAAACATGTGTATGCCCGCCCTGTCTGCGTTGTATGCTGCGATTTCAAGTGCTCCTCTTTTGGATGGATGTATCGTAGCCCGCTGATCCACTCTGGGCTCCAAGTCCGCTGCCTTCTGCAGTTCCCATCTACGGTGTACCATTCTAATGGTTAGTGGCAGTGGTGGAATACCCGCCAATACCGCTAGGGCTGACGTTGGTGCAGTCTTATATGCCCTAGTAATCGCAAGGAGGAAGGGTCTCTGAGTGGCATTTAAATGCCTAACCATCCTTGAGTCTGAGGACCTACAGCCCCATACTTCCGCGCCATAGGTAATAATCGGGAGCACTGCTTGTGTGTAGATCAGCTTAAATATTTCCGGCTTCATCCCCCACACCTTTCCACACACATAGAAAAGCCGGTGGGCCACACTCGCTACCCTACCCCTGATCCATCTGGCATGCTCTAACCACAGTAGCTGCCTATCTATCCGCAGTCCCAAGTATTTAATGAAAGATTCCGGAAGTATATTCTGGTCCCCCATCTTTACAATCGGCGGTCTGAGGATGGCTCTGTTAGATATAAAAAGCGTCTTTGTTTTTTGCAGCGTTATAACCCAGCTTGTTCCTATTGGCCCAGGCCATGCATCCTTCCCAATACCTTTTCCACTTATCTTGTATCTGCTTAGCTGATGCCCCTCCCAACACTAGCACCTGATCGTTCGCGAACCCCTGCACCCCATCTAAATCAGCCACACGTCTTACTTTGTCCATCTCCCTAAACCAATCCTCCATAATAACCAGCCAGAGGATCGGCCCTAGGCAAGAACCCTGCGGACACCCCCGCGTTATATCTTTGTTCGCGGCCGTACATTTCACTTTTCGCGCTGTGAGAAAGCTAACGATCATCCTGCCGAGGTTAGATGGGCAGTTCATTTCCCGCAATAGCACTATAATGCGCGGGTGCCACGCACTATTTAAGGCATTGCTTACGTATAGGGTTACGATGAGGCAGTGCTTCTTGTTGTCTTTCAACTCCCTCGCGCGCTCCATCAGCGACTCTATTGCTTGCACCGTGGACCTCTGCTGCCTAAACCCGTGTTGCCTGTCTTCTAGGTGTCCTCTCGTTTCAAGATGATGGGCCAGTCTCCTCGCACACACTTTATCCAGCAGTTTACCGACTACCGGAAGTAAACAGATGGGTCTCAAACCTTCTCCCCCCACTTTCGGCAACCATACCACTCTGGCCACCTTCCAAACTACAGGAAATACCCCATGCTTCATGCATTCATTGAATAACTGGGCTAGCCAAATCCCATTTTTCCTAACTATAGCTTCCAGGGCCTGCACTGGTAATCCGTCTATACCTGGTGCCTTATCTCTTGAGACATTGCTCAAACTCGCTTTCAGCTCGTTTGGGGTAATCCTGCAGTCTTCGGCGGCCGTCCATGGCATCTCTGCCACTCTACGGTCCTGGCGATGCTCCTCACTGTCGTCGTCAGCCAGGTCTTCGGGAAAATATTTATGCAGGAGCTCCTCCTCTATTTCTCGGGGCGACGAGGCCCATGATCCATCCGCTCTTTGCTGAGATTTCCAGATCATACGATCCTTTAACTTCCCCGCCAAAATCTTAAAGGGTAGTCCCCACGGGTCATCACTGGAGTTGTTTTCACAGTATCTCTTAAAGGATTCTGCCCTGGCTTCCTTGATGCGGGTTTTGTATGCACGTCTATCCTTCCGAAACTCCTCATGCAGGATCGCTTTGCGCTCCGGGTCCCTCTCATTCTTAAACCTTTTCCTTGCTTTAAGGACACTCCTCTTTATGTTGGTGAGCTCCTCGGTCCACCAACTCTCGCCTCGCGACTTGCTGAGATCTAGATTGGCCTTTTTAGCCGGCATTGACTTTTCGCAGGCGAAAATGCATGCTTCTTGGAACCGTTCCGCCGCCCTTTCGACCTCTTCGCTGCTCTAAATGTCATTCAGCCGTATTTCGCCGCATTTCTCGTCGATGATCCCTTTAAACTTCACCCAGTCCGCACTCTTGTGCAAGAATCTCCGCCCCATTTCGTATGCTCCAGACTTCTTCGATCTCTTTATCTTGACGAAGATATATCGGTGGTCACTAAGTGTTTCCTCCTCTGATACAAGCCAGTCACTCACTCTAACAGCTCTAGACAGGGTAACATCGATCCAGCTGCTTCCATTCGCTGTCCAAAATGTCGGGGGGCTGTTGGGGTCGTTGATTATATCTAATCCGGATCCTGTTGCCAGCTCCAGCATACTATCTCCCCTAGGGTTGATAGCTTCCCCTCCCCACACAGAGTGTTTCGCGTTGAAGTCTCCTACTATAAGCACCTCCCCTTTGCACGCCTGTAGCATGTTGTCTAGCACTAGTATGGTCGGCCTCAGGTCCTTGCCAGGTTCCACGTACACATTTGCCGTCATTAACTGTTTGTCCCCAACCATGAACCCCACTGCAGTAATAGTATCATGGCACCACTCGTTCAGCAATACAGCCGGCGTTCCCGTACGATTGATCGTCAGAGTTTTAGCTTTTTGGTGCCCCGGAAAACACTCCCCGTCACGCCACTGGTACGCCCTCGGCTCTTGCACGAACAATACACCAGCCCTATTTTTTCCTGCATGCTTATGCAACAGTGCCATTGCCGCTTTGCCGCGCCCGAGGTTTATTTGTATCGCTGCTAGTTCCTCTGCGGTGCCCGTCCTGTTGGCTGCTGCGCCTGCGCTGTAAACTGCCGTGTTACCTACCCCGTTACGAGATTGATCCATAATTAATTCGACTTTTTGCCAGCCGCAGCTTTCTTACGTAAATTGGACACCTGCCGTCCGACGCGGCATGCTCCAAATCCTTATACGCTAGTTTCTTGCAGTTCGCACATTCCAGTTTCAGGGAGTCTCAATCCGATAGCTTGTGTGGTTTCGCGCATCTGGGGCACGACTCTTCTTCTTTACAGTACTTTTGCACGTGTCCAAAGGCATTGCATCTGAAGCATCTGGTTACCTGCAGATTTTCCTCCACTATAATTTTGACCATGTCCAGATTGATACGTCCTCTATCCATCATTTTTCTGAAGAGCGCCGGCGGGACTTGAAACAGCCAGTTTTCCTTCGCTGGGTTTCTGCACTTCCTAACAGCCACGAACTTAAATTCCGCCGCGAAGTCTTCCGTATTCAGTCCTTCCTTCAGCTCTACGTTCTGTTCGGCAATGGCAACAACTAGGTCTTCCTTGCTGTACCCGGCCTCGATACCTGTGAGCAGCACCTTGGGGTCAGCATTATCCACATCCCTCACATCTATGTTCTCTTTGTTCCGTAGCTGCTGGACTAGTTTGCTCCTCTGCTCTTTACTATGGCTCTCTATTATGACCTTCCCGTCCCTTAAGTTCCTGACTGCCGCAAACGTACCCCCCCACTTCTGTAAGGTTAATCTCTTTCAACAGGGTCTTACGCGTTGCCCTGCTACGTCTTTCACTTTAACGACCGTGGCGTATTTAGTTGATGGAATCCTCTCCCTCTCGGCGTTAGTTTGGGGCACGTAATTGCGTGTGCGGGATGGTGCCTGCAGTCCTGGCCATACGTTGTCGTCTAGCCTCGGATTTTGTGACGATATTGCTTCTAACCCTGCCTGTTTGACTCGTTCTGCTTCTATTTGGGCTTGGAGCAAGGCCACTCGCTCATCTGCCAGCTGCTTCGCGAAGAGTGCATCTAGTTCTGCTTGCTTCATTGTCGTCTCCAGCTGCTCCCTCTCGGTGGTACCCTTTGTTTTTGCCACTTCTGTTTCAAACTTGAGCTGTCGGTTTTTGGTGTCAAGCCTATTCATTTCTCTCTCCAGCTCCCAGTATCCGGCCATCATTGCCATGAAAACCTGGTATATGCTATCGACTCCCTCTCTCACAGCGTTCTTCTCTGCCGTAGCAAAAGAAATCTTCCCGTTCGACGTCCTTCAAATGGCATTAATAATCCCTGTTAGGGCGTTGTTAACCTCCACCATTATGGCCCTTGGCTTGAGCAGTACCTTTTGTGCCTTTTCTGTGATACCGCCTTGATCAGTTTTCCGAGTCTTTTTTTTAATCGGGGAGTTGTTGGGCTTTCGCTCTCTCTCGCCCTCTTTTCTTTGGGATATCTGCTCTCTTCCTGATCCTCTGATTCCCGATCACTTTCATGCTGCTGTGTCTCTACGAACGTGGTGTTCAACACCTCGCCTGGCTGCATGGGCTCCATTATTATGCCGGAGTCCTCTCAATTTCAGCAAAAAGCGGAAAAAAAAACCAAAAGAAAGATCTTTATCAGATACAACGACTGCGGGGTATTAGGGGGGCGACAAAACGTCGAAAAACGACGGGAAATGCCTTAAAAACGGGAAAGAAGTTCCTGGGTACTAGAACAAACAAAGAAAGGAACAAAAACTTACTCACAGCAGTTGGTGGTGAACAACGGAAGCACACAGAAAGCGCACCCACACAGGAGCGCACGCTCCCTGACCGCTACGGCCCCCGAGCTCACACGAATCACTCACACACCACTCGCGCGCTCTCGGCTGACCGAGCACACTTTCACTAACACGTCACAACTACAACAAAGGTGATATCGCGGCCTGTCCGATAAGATAGATAAAATTTAGAAAATTTTACAAGCGAAGTCCGGGCCGGTGTCTTGCCTCTCCCTCGCTCCGGCGCGGACTTGGTGAGTCGCTCTCACTCGCACTCGCAGAGGCGAATTTAAAGCGAAAACAATAAATAGTTGTTAATTACGCTAAACGACTACCAAAAATAACATCCAGCGCGTCAAAAGACGCGGGAA
Source organism: Ctenicera cuprea (assembly GCA_958336395.1). Lineage (NCBI taxonomy): Eukaryota > Metazoa > Arthropoda > Insecta > Coleoptera > Elateridae > Ctenicera > Ctenicera cuprea. Next base: position 28,181,847 of record OY284496.1, read on the forward strand.
AACAGCGCGAACACGATGGACTAGGTTTAGCAGTGATACCACCCACTATACAAATAAAAAACAGCGAAAAATTAAAAATCAGGGCAAGAGCGCACAGAACACAACACGTCTGCTCTCTGCCGTGGCGCGGAGCCGAGTGGGGTGATTACTAGGCAGTGGCGCCCACTGTTCTTGATATCCGTTAAACGTGTAATCAGGGCTTCAAGTGCCTGGATTGTGGATTTGCCCTGCCGAAAGCCGTACTGACTAACGTTTAATCGAGAGGTGTGTTCAAGGTGGTAGGCGATTCTTTTGGCTCAAATTTTATCAAGAATCTTTCCAACGACCGGCAGCAGACAGATTGGTCTCAGACCCTCACCGGAGGGTTTTGGCAGCCATACCACTCTGGCTGTTTTCCACACTCTGGGAAATCCACCAAAATTGAGGCACTTGTTTAGAAGATCTGCAAGCCATGCACCGCAAGTTCTAATAGCAGCTGCCAGTGCAAGGACTGGAATGCCATCGATTCCTGGAGCCTTATGATTGCCGGTCGTGTTAATTGTTGCCCGTAATTCATTGGCTGTAATATCGCTATCCTCAATACCAGCCCAGGGTAGATCAGCCATTGCTCTGTCTCGTCTATGAGATTGCTCGTCATCCGTTAACAGATCATCGGGGAAGTAGGTATCAAGTAACAGTTCCTCAATCTCCAACGGGGAGCAGCCTACGAACCGTCAGATCGCTGCATAGAACTCCACACCATCTTCTCTTTACTCCTACCGGCCAGAATCTTAAAAGGAAGTCCCCACGGATCTGCAGTAGAGTTGGTGTCGCAAAAAGCTTTAAACGAATCAGCTCGAGCTTTCTTGATCAGATTCTTGTACAACCTCCTGGTGATTCGGTACGCCTCCAGCAGTGCAAGTCTACGCTCAGGGTCACCTACGCACTGGTAACAACGTCTAGCCTTGCGAGTACGGGCTCTGGATGCGCTTAACTCATCTGACCACCAGCCATCACCAGGAGTCCTAAAACGTCCGCGCCTACTAGTTCTGGTAGGCATGGATTCTTTGCAGGCAGCTAGGCAAGCCGCTTGAAACCATTCCGCAGCATTCTCGACGTCGACAGTGTTACTTACAGCTTCCAGTGGGAATTCCTGACATTTGCGTGTAATAACTTCGTCAAATTTATACCAGTCAGCTTTCTTAGCAATAAAGCTAGTAGCCATTTCTTGCAGCATATTACGCTGTATGGAACCTATCTGAAACAATAAATAGTGATGGTCGCTAAGCGACTCGTCGTCGGCCACGCGCCACTCCCTAACCAATAGTTCCCTGGAAAATGTAACATCGATCCAGCTGCGATCATTAGCTGATTGGAAACTGGGTAGGCTATTAGGGTTATTAGCCACCTCGAAAGAACAACTGGTAATAAGGTCAAGTAACGAGTCTCCACGGCTATCCATCAAGTCGCCGCCCCAGACCGGATGCTTCGCGTTAAAGTCCCCAACCACTAACAATTTACCACCTCAACTATGCGCAAGGTCTTGAATGGACTGTAAGGTTGGACCAATGTCGGTGCCAGGTGCAACGTACACATTAACGGTAACAATGTCCTGAACCTCAGACCTAAACTTAACAACCGTCATAGTGTCCCTGCACCATTCACGCATGAGCATGCCCGCTCCATTAGCTCTAGCAACCGTACTAGCCAATGGACGGAACCGAAAACAGTCGCCGTCTTGCCAATTGAATGCACCAGGTTCCTGTACAAATGCAATGTCGATCTTTGAATCCATAACGAAACGGTGCAGTAGGGCCATAGAAGTTTTGCCTCTATCAGTGTTGATTTGCACCACTCGAAGGTCAGGTAGGCTCCTATCAGCTGAAATATTAGGATGAATATTCATAATTAATTTTACTGCGAGACAGTATAAACTTCCGCTGGTATATTGGGCACATGATGTCCGAGGCGGCGTGAGTCCACTCCTTTGCACCCGCACTTTTACAATTACAGCATACCAGTGTCAGAGACGTACAATCGGCCAACTTATGATCCTTTGCGCATCTAGAACAAATCTCAGAACTTTTACAGTACTTCTGCACATGCCCGTACCCATTGCACTTGAAGCACCTAGTGACCTGTACACATTCCTCTACCCTGATTTTAACTAGGTCTAAGTTAATGGAACCCCTATTTAAAAGGAGTTGAAAAAGGTTTGGTTTAACTTGAAATATCCAATTTTCCTTGGCCGGGTTACGGCATTTCCTCTTGGCAATGAAACGGAGCGGAGCGCTGTGGTCAACGAGGTCTTTCGGCTGTTAAAATTTTTTTCCAAATCATCATTTTGCTCAGACAGCGTTCGTAAGATCTTGAAGATTGTATCCGGACTCTACTCCAGTCAGAATTAATTTTGGGTCTTCATTTACAACATCTTTGTTTTCCAGTATTGATTTAGGTTGAGGTTTCAGTAGCTGTTCGTTCAACTTGAATCTCTGCTGAAGATCTAGACACTCCACCAGAATCTTACCGCCATTTAAAGACTTAACTGCTAGAAAACCTCCTCCAATTTCTTTCATATCTACCACGCTTTGAATTGCTCTTTTTGCGGCTTTTGGAACAGAGGTGTCTTTAACCTTGATTATGGTGGAGAACTTAGACTTCACCGGGAACCAGATCCTGAAGATTTAAAGTTAACCACCCTTTCAGAAACCGCCGAGGCATAAGTCATGTTCTTGGTAAGAGCTTTCTTAACAGCTTCATTCGCGTTACCTTTTTCCGTGTCAATTTTATACATTTGCTTAACACCTTGAAGTTCTTGCTTAAGATTGACAATAGCACTTTCAGCCGTAATAACTTTCTTTTCCATATCAGAATACTGAAGTATCAAAGCCATGATAGCTTGTTGGATATCATCTAGGTTATCTCTAACAGTTGCCTGGTCTTTTTTACAGAAACTGATCTTACTGCTGCGTTCTCTAGAGATAGCTACTTTAATTTGTCCAGTAAATTCGTGAATTTTTCTAACAATTGTCGCAAATAAATATCATCAGAATCGCAGTCATTCATATCTACCTGATCATTATTGACTTTTAAGTTCTTCCACATCCCGTGGAAAGACCAACGAAGGACCTCTAATAACATCGTAGGCCTCAAGATTGAGGTCCACATCGGAAATATTAAAATAGCTCATAATAAACAATCGCAAAGCTTGAACGCAAACTCAAACAGACGCAACACAAGTTTAGCAAAAATAAACTAAAATTAAAACAAGGGCGGCGAGTTACTGGATGCAGCTACCACCAGCAAACACCAATCAAGTTAGTTTGTACACGCAATGCACGCGCACGTACCTGCAGACAGTTCCTCTGCAAGTTTGGATATGATCGGCAAAAATCGAGGATTCTTGTTGATCAGCGGGGGTCTGCGGGGGGGGGGGGGGGCTCAACAAGTCCTCCTCCGACCAGGTTAAAGAGAATGGGCGATAGAGGGTCATCCTGCTTAACCCCTCGTTCTGGCCTGACAAGCGTGCACTCCCCCTCCACTTTGAGGATCGTAGAAGACTCCTCGTAGAGGCTACGGATATACTCCACCAGAGGAGGAGGAAATCCGCGCCTTACACAGACATCTACAATGGCGAATCTCGATACTGTATCGAAAGCTTTCGAAATATCGAGTGTCGCCATATGCAGCGTTTTGATCCGCCTACGCGCCCGTTCGAGCACGATTGATAGAGCCAGGAGATTTTCCGCAACTCCATCAGCCCGCGCCCTAAAGGCCCGTTGACGAGGATCCACCAGGTCTGGAATCTTCTGCAACCTGTCCGCAAAGAGTTTGTGCAGGTGGTGCGCGAATACAGAGGCGATCGAAATCGGCCTGTAGTCGGCACGTGTTTCTGGATGATCCTTCTTGGGAAGAAAGACCGTCCGAGAACGAGAGAGTTTACAGGGGAGACGGCCCTGTAAGAGAAAGATGTTGTAAACGAGAGCGACCACTTCAGACGGAACAGAGTTCCACTGGCGTGGCGTAATGCCATCGGGCCCGGGCGCTGTATTCGTTTTTAACTTCGTGCGCTCAACTTCTAAAGCGGAGATGGGCGCCCATAGTTCGTGATGAGCGATCTGCGGTTGTGGTGGCTGACGATCTCCTAGCGGAAGACTGGGCGCTTCAAAAACTCCACGCCAGTACTCCCGGAAATTGTCAGCAGGGACTGGAAGTCCCCCTTTACCGCCAACCCGACCTTCTAAAATACGGTCAGCTGCAGCTTTCTGATCACGACGATACAATGCCTGGAGCTTCGCATACTCCTGCTTACGCATCGCTCTCCTACTCCGATGTATCGGTTCTCGAGGTGGTTGTGGGCGATTGATACCACGTTGTTCGGGTGGTGTCTCCCTGGCTGGAGGCATGGGGAAGATGTCTGTCAACCACGCCAGCATGGCATCACAGACGTCGGCCTCAGCAACTGCTTGCCTGGCAATTCGGCACAGGCGAGACCCTCTATACCCGATCTGATCCCAATCAATGCTTCCGACAGCACGATTGATCTCAGCTCGGAGCGCCTCTTGATGGTCAAAAGGAGGCGCAGGGAGGAGGGAGCACGACAGGTTCCGGGGCCTCGTTTATTCCACCCAACCTTGCCACGAACTCTCTCACCTTCAAACCGTAAGAAGGATCTCTCCTCTTACCCTTGATGGATTCGAGAGAACGGTGCGGGAATCGGTCTACAAGGAACTGGTTCATAAACCTGACCCCTTCACCCTCGGCCTCGGCTCTGGCCATGAGCGCTATCTCCTCTTCGCTCCAGCGGGGTTTAATCCGCTCTACATTTATCGCCTCATTTGCTTCGACAGGGTGTGCTCGTCTTACATGCACACCAAGGCCTGTTTTGGTGTCAAAGGTTCTATTACACAGGGCGCATGGAAAGCCTGGGGCGGGCCCCGCAGCATTCACATCCGCAATTTCCAAGCGAGGTACCCTAGCCGGTGGGCTAGGGGGACTGTAATTTCTGTTTCGTGTGTTTGGGCCTCGCTAGTAAGGAACGGGAGGGGCTGGCAACCCCTACCCCCCTGTAAAGCCGTCATGTTTGCCGTTAGGGCTCTCGCCCTAATCGTTGCCTGACTCTCACCACGAAGAGGGCTGCAGCTAGCTGCAGACTGACATGATCGGCACATGAGAACCAACCAGAAACTTGGGCCACCTTACCAGCAATACCGCACCAATTAAGGGGGTATACCGGAGTGCACACCTAACTACGGGTCCCACCAAGTGGCCTCGCTCCGCCGAAGTGAAGGTAGCGGATCTAGTGGTTACCAAGCCCCAGAAGGAACCCTTAAGTAGTCATAGTTACTCCCGAAACGCGAAACAAACGCCGCGAAACCGCGCGAACCGACCCCGCACCCGCGAAGGTACGGAAGCGGCCCGCGGGCCCGCGCGTGCTTGCGTGCCTCGCGCCACTCTGCACGTTTGGCCCGAGAACACCGTGCCGACCACCGCGCGGTTAGGACGGCGCACGCGTTCCGCCTCACGGAGTAAGTAAAGAAACGATGAAAGTAGTGGTATTTCACCGGCGACGGGATGGTTACCGCCTCCCACTTATGCTACACCTCTCATGTCTCCTTACAGTGCCAGACTAGATAGAGTCAAGCTCAACAGGGTCTTCTTTCCCCGCTAATTTTTCCAAGCCCGTTCCCTTGGCAATGGTTTCGCTAGATAGTGGGTAGGGACTTTTTTTTTCCATTTTCTAACGCTTATTTCCAAAAGCCAAACATCTAATATTAAGTTTTGGCCGTATTTCCATCATATTTTTGTGTTTTTGGACTCGCTAGGTTCGATGTTTTGTGTGCCTTAGCCCTATCTCGGATTTTTATTGCAGGCCGAACCTGTTACCCAGACTTGGTTTCCGTCCCTAGCCACGAGGAGGCGGAAATATTCCTAGTGAGTCTCTTTTTAACTTAATATTATCTTACTACTACATAATTCCATATTTCATGCGTACATGCTACATTCTTACATTCTACATGCTTTGATTATTTCGCGTTATATAAGTGTCTTAATCTGGTTATCTTACTCATTGTTCCTTGGTGTGTTGTTGTTCGTCTTCTTTGGCTTGAAATTGAGCGACTGCTTCCTCTCAGGTTGTTTTCTTTCTGCCTTAAACTTTATCATATTTCTATGACAAGTCAAAGCTCCTTATGTTCTTTCTTTCCTTCTCTTCCTTTGCTCTCCCATTTCTTCGATGTTTCCAGTTGTCTCTCTATCTGAGTTGTTTTTCAGGTTCTTTGGTTTGAACTGGTACTTGGTCGGGTGCTGTCGGTCGTCAGTAGATTATACTGGAATCCTGGACACACCCGATTTCGTCAGTTCCTTATTTTCCATCTTGGTTATTGTTCTCTATGTAGTACTAGTGCCCTTTTGGACACTAGATTTGCGAGTTCATTTAGGGTCTTATATTTTTCCTCGTCGAACAGCAGTTCTTGTATTCCTTCATTTGGATCAAGCTGTTGTCTAAGATGCTGTATTTGGGGGGTCATGATTTATCTTTCGCATTCGAACAGCACATGCTCGGGGGTTCCGTCTTCTCCACAGTCGCATAGTGCGGATTCCCTTTTCCCCATCCTATAGATGTGGTTAGGATAGGGGTCATGCCCTGTTATGAAGTGTATCAGTCCTTGTGACGGTTGGAGGTGGTTCACGTCGTTTCTTTGTTCTATGTTCGGTAATATTCTCTTGGGCCTTTCTCCTTTCGTTGTTTGCGTCCATTCCCTCTGCCATAGTTCCTTTGTGATGTAGTTTATTTCCTGCTTAGATCTTGCTGGCCTGTGGAGTATTTCTTCTATTTTATGGAGTTGGTGTCTTCGTAGCCAGTAAATCGCGGCTCTACGTCGTATTTCCAGGTCAATGGGGGTCATGCCCAGTGTCACCAGAAGCGCTTCCAGCGATGTTGTGCTAAAGGCGCCGGTGAACCTGAGCAGAACACCCCTTTGAGCCTTCCTTACTAACGCTTTTGGTTTGACTAAGGTTAGTCGATGCGCCCAGACACTTGCTCCGTATCCTATTATCGATGTCATGACTGTATTGGTGTATGTCCTTATAAGTGGAAGGGGGATCTTCTACTCCCTTGTTGCTAGACGCGCAATTTTATGCATTAGGTTGCTTCCTTTTTCACAGGCAAGCTGGATATGTTGTTGAAAATTTAGTTTCTCGTCTATTCTTATTCCCAGATATTTGCTTGCTTGTTGTCTGAGGATGTTCCGGCCTTCTAATCTAACGATGGGGTCTCTTCGGAGATTACCCTTCATTAGAGCCATTGTTGTTTTCTGCGTTGCGATTTCCATTTTGTGCTCTTTGCACCAGTTGTTCAACATTCCAAGTACTTCATTAGCTCTCTGTTCCATTTCTCTCCTGGAATCTCCCTCGATCATTACTAGTAGGTCATCTGCATATGCAATTGCTGTATTGACGTTCCTGTTGTTGTTAGAGTTGTTGTTAGAGTGGCGGTAGCTCAGAGGTTGAGCGCTCAGTCTCTAACGCTGAAGGTCTAGGGTTCGATTCCCCGCCGATGCCATGCAGCAATAAAAATCTATTCCGCAACCCGCCACTCACATTCCCCAATCCGGTGTAGGCAGCCGTGGGGTCTTAATGCCTGAAACCGTCTCTGGAATTTAGTCGTTCGGATTCGACGTTAAACTGTAGGTCCCCCGTATTACCACCTTAGCGCTAAGGAGAGTACGTGGCAGAGAAGCGTGCCGGTGCCCAGCAGTGGGACGTAAAGGCTGATTACGTTGTTGTTAACTTCTCTGAGGAGCTTGTCCATAACTATGTCCCAAAAAATTGGTCCACAGATGGAGCCCTGCGGGCATCCCTCGGTAAGTATTTTGGTTATTTTGCTCTGTGGACAGTGTAGCGTAGCGTATCTGTCCTGACAATAGTTTCTTAAAATGTTGTATATTCTTCGAGGGCATTCCAGTCTCTGTAGTTCTTGAAATAGACCAGGCCACCACAGGTTGTCAAATGCCCCGGCTATGTCAATAAATACCGATAGTACGTATTGGCACTCCGAGTCCTTGACTTCCTGTATGGCTCTGTTCACTGCGTCTTCGGTAGATTTTCCCTTCCTAAATCCGTACTGGTTGTTCTCCAGGCCTTTGACTTCTCTATGTTGGTTTAGTCTGCTAGTGATTATCCGCTCCAGTGCCTTCCCCATCGTATCCAATAGGAATATTAGTCGATAAAATTTTGGTAATGAGGGGTCCTTGTCTTCTCCTTTGTATAGTATCACCACTTCCGCCTGTTCCCATATCGTAGGAAATCTTCCACTCCTGAGGCATTCGTTGTAGAGCGTGTGGAGATCAGGTGTTATCTCTCCTATGAGGGCTTGTAGTACCTCCGCTCTTACTCCGTCTGACCCGGGAGCTTTGTTCTTCTTCATTTTCCGGATAGTTTCTTTGATTTCGGCTTCCGTTATTTTCATTTGCGTAATTGTTTGTCATTATTTGACGGGTATTCTGTTGTTGGTCGGTGTCTTCTTCTATTCTGTCAGGTGGTAGTAATGTGTCGAGAAGCGTTTCCGCAGATTCCCTCCAGTCCTTAGTCATGGTGCCATCTGGCTTAATCATGGTTGAGAAAAGTGTCGGGGACCTGATCCTCTCGGTTGCGATTCTGTAGGGGGTTCCCCACATATCCACCTCGAGGCAGTCTCCCACAAACTTCTCCCAGCTAGCCATCTTTGCTTCAAAAACTCTCTTCAGATATTCCGCCTTAAGGCTTCTATATCTGTCAAGGTTCGCTTGTCTTCTGTTCGGTTCTATGGACCTTTGGTACAATCTACGTTGCGCTCTTACCCTTCTACGTAGTTGTAGTAATTCTTCATTCCATCCTGGGTTTTTAATTTTCGCTTTGGAGTTCTTTATCTTTGGTATGGATTTGTTCATTGCGACTTTTATTTTTCTTGTAAGCTCTTTAGCCATAGTGTTCGCTTCGGTGACTTGAAGTGGTGGTTGTGCACTATATTCAAGTTTCTGGACATCCCAGTTAGCTTTCTTGAGGTTGTACTTGACCAGACTTACGTCTGGTATTTCCTCCCTCATCGATTGTTTGAGCACAGTAAAGTGTATCATATTGTGATCGCTCGTCGTGCAGTGTTCCTCTACCTTCCAGTTTGAGATTTTTGTGATATCCACTCGGTTGTTGATTAGTGTCACGTCGATGTTCGTTGCAGTTCCCGCTCTATTCTGGAAGGCTGGTGGTTGGTGCGGTTGGTTAAGCACCTCAAGTTGAAATTCATTGATGAGATCTTCCATCTCTTCTCCCCTCTCATCCGTTCTACCGCTATGCCATAGTATTGACTTCGCGTTCACGTCTGCTAGTAATATTACTGGTCTGTCGCTATATGTTCGGAGTACATCTCTCGATTTCTCCAAATGTGGATGTATTTCGTCACTGAATTGAAAATATTGATTTGTTAGTATTAGCTTTTCGTTTTTTGATATAACTTCTATACACACACAGTGCGTGTCTGTAAATTTTGTTAGATTTGTGATGGTTAGTGTCTTATTGAAAATAATAGTCGCAGTTTTTGGTTGTTGCTCGTTCATTATTATGCGAATATCGACTGGCATTCCTGGTAATTTCCCTGCCTTATTGTAGGGTTCTTGTAAGCATACGATGTCCAGTTTCAGTTCTGTTGCAGCTTTCCTGATTTCGTGGATTACTGACGCACTTCCGTTGGCGTTTAATTGGCCTATTCTTAGGGATGTTAGAGATGTCTGACCATTATGTGGCAGTGCGGCCATTTTTTTGCTGTCAAAGGCCATCCTTCCATGCGTCAGTACGAAGTTTGCGTATGTTTCTTCTATATCAAAGATCTCTTTCCTTCTTTTGAAGACATTTTCAACTAGCTGCTTTAGTTCTTCTGGATCTGTGGGCAGACTGTGACATCGTAGGTGAACTCTGTCTACAGCCTCCGGCACAGGGAAAGCTATTTTGTTACCGTTCTCGTGGTGTTTCCTTACGATTTGTCTAAGAGCTGTGATCAGAATAGAGGGGTCCTCTAGTCTGGACAGTCTTAGATCGATTTCGATTTTGTAATATATTTCTGCTGGGTCTCCAGTCCTGCGAGTGTTTGGTTTTTCCTGTCTCCTTGTCGTTGTCGTTGTCTTTGTCGTTACCTCTACTTACCCTACTTCTTTCTTCTCCGTGTTGTTGTATTGGTTTTTCTTCTACCTCCTCGCTTCTTTCTCTACCTCCTTCTACTTGGTGTTGTTGAATCGGTTTCTTTTTGAACACCTTCCTTATCTTCTTAAACCACTTCGGTGTTTTAGTGGGTTGTGGGTATTTTGTCTCCTCCGGTTCCTTCTGATTCGCCTTTCTATATCTTCGGGCTCTTAGCCAATTCCTATGTCTACGTGATGGTGATTTATGTTTGGGTTTGATTTCGTTTTCTTTGATGGTTATGGATTGCTTATCTTCAACACCTTCTACGGAATTAAGATCCATAGTTGGTCTTGGAAATAAGGCGTTCCATCATCATTTTAGCTGTTGGGCATTCTTTACCACACTTCTTCCTTCTGTTGGCGCACGGAATACATGTCGGCGCAGATTTCTTCTTTGGACAGTCCTCTTTTTTATGACCACTTCCTCCACAGTGACTGCAAAGATCTTCTTTGCAGCTACAATGTTTTGCAACATGACCAAGGTCATGTCACTTTACACACTTGGGTACAACTAAGTAATCTTTGAAGTCTATGGCGTTGTAATCTAAGTACAACCGCCTTTGGCTTAGAATGGTTTTGCGTAGGGTGGCCTCAGTATCGATCACGTAGTGTACTGTTGCTTTATTCCTTGGTCCAGTTCTGAACCTCGGCTTAAAGTTTTTGCTGAATTCCTCGAATGTTAGTGTTTCCGAAAAGTTTTGACGATATATATGTCTTGTCAGTCTGTCTTCCGACAAGTCGGATGGTACGTTGTACAGGATTATTAAGGGGTTTCTTTTCTTGGGAGGCTCACAGCTGAGCTCCTTTTGCAGTTCCTCATTGTTAGTGATTTTATTTGATTCTTTAATGTTTTCGGTTTCGACGATGAGCATCTTGTTGGTGGTTCTGATCGCTTTGATTCTGATCTTGTCTCTCGATGGGTTGATTATTTTCGTGAACTTTTCCTGTACTTTTTTGCTGTCTTCACCTGTCTTGGACTTGATGAATATGGTGCTTGTTTCAGAATTGGCAACTCGGTTGATTGTTGCCATTCTCTTGTCTTGGGCAGGCGCCGCTATGGATGCATATGTGGGTTGGGGAGTTGCTCTTGATTCTGCTGCTTCTTTCCGTAGTCTTTCATTTTCCTCTTTCAGTGATTGTATTTGTCCTGTTAACTCTGCTTGTACGATAACCCATTGGACAAGTTTGTCTTTTAGTGCTTGTTTTTGCTCTGTTTTGAGTCTTAAAGATGGATCAAGATCATTGTCTATAAAGTTTGCAATTTGAGTGTAGCGCGACTGAACGTCGCTTCCTTTCGCCATTCTGGCAACCGGTTCTTTCCTACTCGCAGCTTTGGCCGCTTGGGGTTATTAAACCAACCACAGGGGCGGTCCCCAAGTCGTTGTCCGCCCTAGACCACGAGGAGGCGCTTTTCGAGTGTTTCCGGTTTGTTAGACGAAATCTCTGCCCTTCTGGCAGCTTTCGCTTGTTTTTTTATCGCTTTTTTGTCGCTATTTATCGCTTTTTAGCACAGCGAGCTTTACTGGTAGCGTACACACGACTTACACCAGGCCACTAGGGCAGTGGGTAGGGACAGGACTTTCAGGACTTTTTTTTTTAGGACTTCTAATTACTGGTGCATTGCCTATGTATATAAAATGCACCGTAATTTGGTTTACTCCTCCACCCCTCGGTTTTGCCTACTACGGGAACGTTCGGCGCACCTCGGAGTGGATTTGTATTACAATTGATGATGGTTGGGACTTTTAGTGGTTAGTTGTTTATTACATGCCTAAGCCTATTCTACTAACACTACTATAAACTAATGTTAATGTTGCAATTTCTAAAACTGACTACTTTTACTACTTCTTCTTCTGCCTCTGCGGTTTCCTCCCATCCGGCATCAGCAAGCTTGCTTGCTGGTATCTCGGACGGGAGCCGGCACTCTTGCTTCTGCTTACTAACTCTACTACAATTTAATGTTACAATTTCTAAACTGTCTACTTTACTACTAAACATGCACAAAAATCTACTCTACTACTACTATTTTACATGCTATTTGAAACATCTACATACACATGCTACACTTACTTTCTATGTCATGTCCGGATTTTATTGTCATATCCTTGTGTTTCTGAGCTCTCTTCCTTGTCTGTCTTCCAATAGTAAGGTGAGAGCTTTTGGGGTTCCTTTTTCTTATGGTGTTTTCTTCCTAGATCGTTCTTCTGCTTCCTTCTTTCCTTGACTGCGGTTTCCTCCCATCCGGCATCAGCAAGCTTACTTGCTGGTATCTCGGAAGGGAGCCGGCACTCTACTTGCTTCTACTTTTTCCTCTTCCTCCTCATCCTCGTTCGTATCCACATTCTCTTCTTCCTCTTCTTCCGACTTATTGGTTATAACGGTCTTGTTCTATTTTAGATGTCTTCTCCGCCAAGTTGTTCAGGTCAATGAACAACTGGGGAGAGTTCAGCATCTCGGTTATTTCGTAACCTTGTAAGCGGGTTCTCTCTTCCTCTAGTTCGTTTTGTGTTTCTGGACAGTGGAACACCATGTGTTCAGGTGTTCCTACTGCTCCGCATCTACAGTGGTTATCGTCTTTCAAGTTGAATCTGTTTAAGTAAGTCGGGTAGGGCCCATACCCACTTAAGAAGTGGACAAGTCCCCTGCCCGGCTTGAAGTATTCATTCATTCTCCTGCGTTCGATGTTGGGTATTAATTCGTGGGTCCTCCTTCCTACTTCTTCATTATTCCACACTTCTTGCCATTCTTGTTGGATCAAGTTCGAGATTTCTCTCTTGGTTGTGGCATTTCCTCCTTTGAGGAGTTTTCTTCTCCGTTCTTGGTTATGGTTCTTCAACCAGTAGTTAGCTGCTCGTTGTCTAATGGTTAGGTCCAGAGGACAGATACCGGTTATGACGCACAAGGCCTCCAGCGAGGTAGTGCTGAAGGCACCAGTGAGTCGCACCAGCACCGTCCTCTGGGCGCTTCTTATTTTCTGACGAGGTTTGATTAGCAGTAGTTTGCCCACACGCTAGCGCCGTAGGCCATTATTGATGTCATTATGGTTGAGAAATAGAGTTGAACCAGGTGTAATGGGATCTTGTAGTCCTTTTGCCCCAGTCTGGCCAGCTTGTTCATAATGTTTTTACCTTTATTTCCGACCTCTTCAATGTGGTTCATGTATGTTCTTTTTTCATCTATATTGATGCCTAGATACTTGTTGTTCTGTTTCCTCATTATCCTTTTGCCACCTATGTTGATTAGGGGATCTCTTTGCAGATTCCCCTTCATCAAGGCATAGGTGGTCTTCTTGTCAGAGATCGTTAACTTGTTTTTTCGACACCATCTGTTGAGTTCTTCCAGGATTGTATTTGGGTCATATTCATATCGGCCAATGTTCATATCGGCCAAAAGCAGATTTTGTTCATATCGACCAATTTTACGTGATCACAACGGCCAACATGTTCAGATCGGCCAACAGCACTTTATGTTCATATCGGTCAACTTGTTCATATCGGCCACTTTTAGTTTTGATCATATCGGCCAACTTGATCATATCGGCCAACGACGCCGTTAAACGTAAGAAACACCGATAGTAGCCGAATCTTAACTTTTACGCAAGGACGACCGACGCCTTATACTTGTTCAGAACGCCCATTACGTAATCATATCGGCCACTTTCATTTTTGATCATATCGGCCAAAAGTAGTTTTGTTCATATCGGCCAACGTGTTCATATCGGCCAAAAGTAGTTTTGTTCATATCGGCCAACGTGTTCATATCGGCCAACGTGTTCATATCGGCCAAAAGTAGTTTTGTTCATATCGGCCAACGTGTTCATATCGGCCAAAAGTAGTTTTGTTCATATCGGCCAACGTGTTCATATCGGCCACTTTTAGTTTTGATCATATCGGCCAACTTTTAGTTTTGATCATATTGGAAGTTTGTGTTCGTGAACAGGATGGAGCACCGCCACACTTTGCTAACAATGTGCGTGATGCACTAAATGCGAGATATCTCTCGCGGTAGATTAGACGAAAAGGACCACTTACCAGCTGGCCCCCATGACCCACTGATCGCAAGCGTAAAACATAAAAGCAAAAAATTACAAACTTCGCAGATTATGTCAGCAAACATAGTTCTATAGTTCACCGTCTGCTAGATTTTCAACGTTAATTGGCAATATTCTTAAAGATTGTTAATAAAGTAGTACTTTTTACTATTAGTTCATCTTCATTAAGTTATTCGATTTAACTAAATTATACACATTATTTTGATTTTGGTTTTATTGCAATGAAATGTACAATACTAATTAAACCTAATTATATACACACAAATCTCCCTATTTCTGTGGCGGCTAGTCGGTTCCAAAAAAAGCGGTTCTGCAGAGAGAAGCAATCGAATATTCTCTTTTATATTTATTGTCGCCTAATTTATCTTTCTTTTTTCCTGCTTTTATCTCTTATTTTGCGTTTTTCAACTTTCTAAAATCCGGGCTATACTGATCATAGGCGCCGAATACGGGGGGGCTCCGGGGCTCAAGCCCCCCCAGAAATTTATAAGAGGGGGCGCAGCCCCCCTGATATTTTTTGCGTTTAAAAAATCGGATGGTGCAAATGTAATACGCGACCTTTTGCCGGAATTTGTTAAATTTATTAAAGTAGCATTAACGATTCCTGTATCTTCGTGTAGCGCAGGGCTGTCGTTTTGAGCTTTACGAAGGTTAAAGACATTTAAAGTCAACTATGTCACAAAAACGACTTAATGATTTGGCTTTACTTCATATTCATAGAAACCAAAATACAGATTTCAATATAAACACAATTGTAAATTTATTTATCACCAAGACAGAAGTGAGACAAAATACTTTCTTTGTGAAGTAAGTTTTGTTTTTGTGTAGTACTGTTCTTCTTGTTACTTTATGTTTCTAATTAGATTTACTGTTCATTTTTTGTTTTTTTTAAATGAAAATATGTACTTAAAACAAAGCGTTTCAAAACCATTGGAGTACAAAATAGCTTATTTCTGTTAAATTCTGTCAAAATCAATATGCAATAAGCAATACTACATGTTTTAACAAATAAAGCATAAAAACATCAGAAAATCGAAAATTTGTCCCCACGAAACCTATTTTTCCAAGGCAATATAATTTAACACAAATTCCTAACTTTTAATTTAAGACGGTTTGACCTTGAAAAATTCTAAAATTTTGCTTGCGGCGCATTTTTAAGCCCCCCTGAGAATTCAAAAACCCGGCGCCTATGATACTGATTACTAAATAAAGTGGCGGTTATGTCGTTCTAATTCGAACGAATTGTTCAATGGGTGTCCTATCTATAGGACAAACAGAATAGTTTACGATATAACCCCATTCTTCATCTGGCCTCTGGTATTCCTCAGCGCGGCGTTGCATTTCATTACTGCACTGCTCACATAGACCTAAATGGTTGCAAGGCTGCAGCAATATTGTGGGAGGCTCTACACCGCAGATCATACATAACGCGCCATCGCGTTCATTGACTGCGCTGTTGCCCTCTTCTTCTACTTCTTCTTCATTATCATGTTCGGTTTGGCCATCTGAAATTTGGACAAGCTAAGCTACTACATCTTGATCCGTAATAATAATTTTTTATTTCATAAATCAATAACACTGTGTAGATACTTGATTAACCAGTAAGAAAATTAGTAGGGAGGGGAATTTACAAAAGCTGGGTATTCGCGAGTACCGAATGTACATCAGAGAATCTGTATTTTGTTAATGGATAATAATATACTAGTATAGGAAACAGGAAATCTTACCAGTTATATCGAATTCTGCTGGCAAATTTTCTTCCAAAGGGCCCAACAGGTGTTCCTCATCAGGCAAGTCAAGTCTGCCACTCAACCCAGATTGAATCACGCTGTCACTGCGGTGGGAGATGTGTTCCAGAAAAGAAGCAACATCTCCATTAGCAGCGAACAATGCTGCCGCATCTCTAATTCTTTTTTCATTCGTTCTGTAGCGCCTTTTTTGTAGTACTTTAATTTCTTCTCCTTCTTCTATAAATGACGAAATCTCTCGAATCGTTGTTGCCGTTAATTCGCGCAGACTGTCTAGAATTAAATATTTAAGTTGTAGTCAGTATATATGTGTTCTTTGACATTTTAAGTGTTTAAAGATAATATATAGTATTGTAAAATTGCATACACCGATCGAGTCACCACTCGCCCTAAAAGTAGTTGAAGTATTACATATAGAAACATTTATGAGTCAAATCGTCAATTATAGCATATTATATGTGGATAATAGTAAGCGGTTAAATGTACAGGTTCAGTCATTCAAACTAAACGAGATAATATCACTTGCTTAATCTAACCACGCTTTTCCACTTCGACGATGGACTGTTTATCAAATTTTATGTATGCTTATGTACAATGCCCGCCGGAACCGACAGCTTTGTTTTAAAATCTATCCGAAATTACCAAATCGATTAAATAAAATTTACGTTTTCGATGATTTCGGATTGATTTTTTAAAGAGCACCATTCGTTCCTGCGGAATATTTCACCTAAGATAGATAGATAATTTGTAGCAGAGTATTCTCGAAATTCACATACCAAAAAAAATTTATTACATAGACGGTTTATTAATGTTCTGAATAATAAAATAAAATAAACCAGGGTTTTTATTAGCCCCATTCCTGATGCAGGACAGTATAATCAGCATGTAATTGAATATTCTTGTAGAAAAAGTATATTAATTTTGTTAGACAAAGAAATTAAATACTTACCAACAAACTCCCACACGTTGGGTCCTTGCACCCTTAAGTGCCGTAGTAAGGCCGCGTGAAATGATTCGGCGTCATTATTCGTTCTCCTTGTTCTCTGATACACGGAGATAGAGCCTGCACCCACTCTTCGCATCCACTGTCTCTCGTGATAGCTATGAAAAACAGCGCAAACGTAAATTGACGAACATTTTCTTCGGAAAGATTAACAAGAACAATTTAAATTATATTTTATTATACCTAATCAGCATTTGGAACTGTCTTTGCAAACCATGTTGCCTTATTAAAGATTTTATGTAATCCAATGCTTCCCCGAAGTTGTTTGCCGGAAGCAGGGGCAAGGAAAGCAGTAAACGCAAAATTTTTCTTGCCCTACCACTACCGCTCAGGAATTGGTGCATTCCCAAGCTGTTTGTTTGACGAATAACGGCCTGAAATGCAATAAATCGAGTTTATAAATTACGTCAAAAAAAAACAGCACAACGCAGAAGAGTGATAAAGTGTCAAAAAAAAAATTCAAGCAAATATGGATACACCAAAACATAAACATGATGGAAAACGTTACTTTACAATATGTTATAAAAGTACTTACTTGACAGTAATGGAAGTAACATCCCGCCTTGTGGGCGTTTGGAAATTGCTGATTTAATGAAGATATCAGCGCCGCTTCATAATCCGTCATTATTAACTTGGGATTAAACAAAGGCACAATTCTTTTCAACTCAGAAAAAAGAGCATTGTACGCAGGCACTCTTCGATTTGGCATTAGCGAAAATGCACAGGGAAACGCCTAAAAAAAGCAAAAATAAACTAGAGATATCGAATGACTTCAATAATTGTATTATTTCATCATTATTATTTCCGGTTTTTTAACGTTTCTGACAACAATTCTCTGCTATAATGTTCTGGATGACTTAGAAAAGAACTTTATATGACTAATAAAGTAATAAGCTAATTAGAGTAAAAATAGAAAAGTGCAAATATATACTAAGTGTTCTTTAAAATAAAAAAGTTTCTCTGTACACATTTTTTACTTTCCAATAACTTAGTATAATATGATTTCAGATTACGATAAAAAGGCCTAGAAAAAGGGCGTACTTACATAGCCATATTTGACAACTAGTATCGTCACTAGCTGACTACTTTTCGGGTTTTTCGGCCTCGTCTTAAACGTGCCGTCTATATGGATTTCCTTCGCTTCCGATAGCAGCGGTATCAAGTCCTCGGCCAAAAACAACGCGGAAACGTTATTTTCAGTGCCTATAGCCCCCCGACAAAAGGGCTTGTCATCGACTCTCCCAAATCTCAAGTTGGTTTGTGAAACATTTCCCAACTCTTCCAACGAAGTTGGGATTCCTGGCTGAGCCTTCCTTCTCTCTCGTCTCATAGTTTGAGCTATTTTCGGAAAAGACAGTTTCGAAGCAGCTTCAACTTCCGCTCTAAAACAAAGTATTTAACAAATGAGAATCGAAATCTTTTTGAACAAAATTACACATTTTCTTCAAATGGATTGCCAACTAAGTTATGGAATAATGCTAACATTATAAATGATTTTATGAATGAATAAAATACATTTAAAAAAATTATAGCTGATTTGGATGAAGCGTTGAACACTTAAAATATTGAAAAATTCAGTTTGACGTATTATTATTGTTTTCTGTTACAGTAACTTACCTTGCACCTTTTTCTATAAAAATCGATCGGACTTCATTACTTGTGGTAACGGCATGAGTTACCATCTCATGCTTCAGCAATAAAGCATCCTTTTTTGCTGCGTCCGGGAGATGACCATGTTCATCATCCCTAGCTACTTTTAAAAAAAAGTGTTCGTTGCACTTGGCCCTAGCCGTGCAGTTTTTTTCTACGCAGACCAAATACATATCTCCATTTTTACCATATGTTTTGCGGCGATAAAAAAAACCTTGGCTAGCAATACAAGTATAATAGGTAGAACCACTTTTATACCCTGGAATCTTTTGTACGTCCATTTCCAAGCTAACTTCAATAACAATATACAAACACTACACAAACTACCCACGCCAGATACGTACGAAAAGTGTATTGCAAAATTACCGAAACTCTCGAAGGAAACCTACTGCTTAGTTCATTAACCAATCATAACTTGGTATCTGCACCCCACCGTTTTGAAATAATAAAAGTAAATTTCAAAAGTTTAATTTAAAATAATTTTTCTTAATGACTTTTTCAGTTGTCCAGACAAAAACACTTAACTCATTTGGTTTTAAGTTAGATGCTTTACAATCGGTGCCGTTGTCTTCTAATCTATGTATAATTAGTTTAGGTATACAAATTTGGCCAGCACCTATTAGTAATAACTAAACCATCTAACTTAAAACTAATCTTAATAAGCTAATCGGTAACTGAGTAGTGTGTTTTTGTCTGGACAACTGAAAAAGTCATTAAGAAAAATTCTTTTAAATTAATCTCTTGAAATTTACTTTTATTATTTTAAAACGGCATGAAATAATATATAGGGTGTTCTATTTAAAATAGCAAAGTTTGCTTTTGTCCAGGAAAAACGAAACACCCTGTATAGGTCTAACTAATTTTAGATTGTGCATCTTGCGAAAACAAACAACTTTTATATTTACTGTTTTCTTCTATAACCAATAGTAGAGTAGATATAGAGGAATTTCACACTATTGGGGCACCCTGTATAAGATACATGGGGGATCTTGGGGCCATTCAAAGCTGCCCCCTCCCCCCGCATTTAAAAGCAATTTTATTGTAGCATTCAACTGTCTATTGCAACTAATCGTCTATTTAAAAAAATCACGTTTTCTATTAATGTTTTATAAGTTCGGTAAGAGTAATACGATTGTGGTGCACATTTAAAGGCAAATGGCATTTGTTTTACAATTTCTAATCAGTTGTGAGTGATTCTCAATAAATCATGCCCCGCTTTAAAAATATATATTTCCTGATTTAAAAAAAAAGAAGTACTAAAATTACGATTGAAGTATATCGCCACCATGAAGTATTTTTCGCGCATTTCGTACGGCATTTTGTACCACAAATCCGCATTTAACAAAATAAACGATATACTTTGTATTTGGCCGTTATGATCAAAAATTAAACTGGTCGTTGTGAACAAGTTGGCCGATATGATCAAAACTACTTTTGGCCGATATGAACATGTTGGCCGATATGATCAAAACTAAAAGTAGCCGATATGAACACGTTGGCCGATATGAACAAAACTACTTTTGGCCGATATGAACACGTTGGCCGATATGAACAAAACTACTTTTGGTCGATATGAACACGTTGGCCGATATGAACAAAACTACTTTTGGCCGATATGAACACGTTGGCCGATATGAACAAAACTACTTTTGGCCGATATGATCAAAAATGAAAGTGGCCGATATGATTACGTAATGGGCGTTCTGAACAAGTATAAGGCGTCGGTCGTCCTTGCGTAAAAGTTAAGATTCGGCTACTATCGGTGTTTCTTACGTTTAACGGCGTCGTTGGCCAATATGATCAAGTTGGCCGATATGATCAAAACTAAAAGTGGCCGATATGAACAAGTTGGCCGATATGAACATAAAGTGCTGTTGGCCGATCTGAACATGTTGGCCGTTGTGATCACGTAAAATTGGCCGATGTGAACAAAAACTGCTTTTGGCCGATATGAACATTGGCCGATATGAACAGGTCCCTTGTATTTGTTTTTTCTTGGAGGGCCTGTCTGCTGTTTCCTTCTACCACGATTAGCAGGTCGTTCGCGTAAGCCACCGTCGCCCTAACCTCCTGGTTTCTCTCTAGGGTCCCAAGCAGGTCCTCCATTATAAGGTCGCATAATATGGGACCACATATGGAGCCCTGCGGACACCCCTTCGAGATCCGCTTGGTCAGGGTCTCGGATGGACTCAGCATCTCTACCCACCGGTCTTGGCAGTAGCTTTCTATCATCCGGTAGATGTCTTTTGGACAGTCTATTTCTCGCAGCCTTTTGAAGAGCGCTGGCCACCACAAGTTGTCGAAGGCTCCAGATATGTCCACGAAGATCGTTATAACATTTCTGGAGTCTGCGGCCTCCACCTCCTCCAGCGCTTTATTTATTGCCTCCTCCGTGGATTTCCCTTTCCGGAAGCCGTACTGTGCCTGATGCATACTTATTGATGTTCTGTGCTCTTGCTACCTGTTGCGCTTGCGCCTCTCTAAGATTTTGCCTAGTGTGTTAAGTAGGCATATTGGCCTATACGACCTCGGGTCTTGGGGGTCTTTGTCTTCACTCTTCTTAATTATAATTACATCTGATCGTTTCCAAATGTTTGGGAATTTGCCTTTTTTCAGGCAGGTGTTGTATAGTGCTGTCAGCTTGGGTGTTAAAGCTTCTGTGATGTTTTGTAGCACTTCAGCCCTGATACCATCTGGGCCTGGTGCCTTATTCTTCTTCGGAATTTTAATTGCCTCTGTTGTTTCCTCATTCGTAAATGGTCTGGTTTCTACTTGGTTTGCTGGTTGTTACGTCATTTGTCTCCTTAACGTCGCTTGCTCTTCGTCTTCGTTTCCGTTGTTGTCATCTGGAAGAAGGGTCTGCAGAAGTACATCGGCAGACTCCTTCCAGTCCTTCGTATAATTTCCTTCTTCACCGGGTATTTTTAACGTTGAGCAGACGGTTGGACTTTTGATTTTCTTCGAGACCAATTTTTAGGGTATACCCCACGCGTCGGTCTCGAGGTTTTCCTTCACAAATTTTTCCCAGCTTCCTAATTTTGTGTCAAAGATTTTTTGTTTGTATTGACCTTTGAGTCGCCTGTAAGTTTCGAGACAGTGTCTCCTTTCCTCTTTCACCATTTGACGCTGGTACTCTTTTCTTGCGTTCCTCACTCTTCTTCTAAGTAAGGTTAGTTCGTCGGTCCATTGTCTATTTCTAACGGTTGTCTTATGGTCGATCTGAGGGATTGCGGTGTACATTGCATCTTTAATTGCCTTGGTTATTTGTTTGGCACTTTCGTGTACATTCACATGTTCGTTAATCGGCATGTCCATGTCTCGCCTCAGCTTCTCCCAGTCCGCTTTCCGGATGTTGTACTTCCTTCTGGTAACTTCACTTTCCTCGTTCATATTTGCATGTTTGGTTAGTTCCATTGTTATGATGTTATGATCACTCGTTGTCAGGTTGTCCCTTACTTGCCATTTTATAACTCTGTTTAGCGCGTTACCACTAACCAGAGTCACGTCGATGTTAGATGAGGCTCCCGCCCTTCCTTGGTAGGTTGGGGGGTTCCTAGGCTGATTTAGGACTTCCAATTGCAACTCGTTTATCATGAGTTCTACCTCTTCGCCTCTTTCATCTGTTGTCCGGCTGTTCCACATTCCAGATTTTGCGTTCACGTCTGCTAATATCACTATCTTGCTATTTACATATTTTCTTGCTATTTCCTTTGTCTTCTCCATGTGGGGCCTCACTTCTTCCGCAAATTGGTAATATTGGGTGGACAGAATCCAGCTGCCCGCTTTAGTATTTATCTCCAAACACACGCAGTGTTCATCTGACAGGCCACCGTTCACAGTCGTAGTGATGTCGCGGTTGAACACAATGACTGCCGCCATTGGGTTCTCCCCCGCCACCACCGTTTGAGCCGTGACCGGCATCCCCAGCAGCTTCTCCCTGCGCGTGTAGGGTTCCTGGATGCAAACTAAATCAAGTTGTAATTCCTCCGCTACTTTTCTTATTTCGCTCATCACGGTCGAGCTCCTCATTGCATTTATTTGCGCTATTTTAATATTCGTTGTCGCCATTTCTAGGCATATTTTACATGGATATGGCTGGCTGGCCAGCTTTGTTTGCAATCAATGGTTACTCGACCGTGAATCATGACGAACTGGTTGTATATTGCATCTATATTCCACTCTTCGTTTCTTCTCCTAAAGACTTGATCTATTAGTGACTGGTGAAGCGGCCGCATCTTGTAAAGTGTCCCACTTCGAGTGACAGTCAGTGTGCGAGAGAGATAGATAATTCAGTCCGTAAGAAGGAGTGTTGTTATTATCGATTGCTATTGATTAGGATAATTATGGGATTGTTTCAATTGAAGTTTTATGAAGGTAGAGATAGGGTTAATTATTATATAAGTAGTAATACAAAAAATTATAACCTTTTAAATACACCAAATTAATTCTATGTTTATGTAGTAGGCAGCTATACAATCGTTATTTATGTATTTAACAGTTTGGATTGTTTTCTTTTTTCAGCACTAGCTTTCTTGAGTTTTTGAGATTCTTGCTTGTAATATTGTTTAACTCGCATAGTGATGTAAAAAAAATCTCTTTGAAATAACTTCGTTTTTGTGCAATTGGCAGCTAAACGAAACAAACATATTTAAATTAGAAGAGAAAAAGTCTTCAATTGTTTCATCAAACACATCTATAGATTTAATGTGCAACATTAGTTCTTTTTCAACTTCTATAAACATGTTGAACATTGAAACATTGGGATGATTTAACCAACCCCTTGTTTTTAAGTTTGTGAGGTTTGAAGCTGGTAAGTTTTCTACTCGTTCAACCTTGTGGTATAAATCCTTTCGACACTCAAAACATTTTGTTGAGTTGTACAGTTTTTTGCAAATAAATCCAGTTAGATAATATATTATACAATCAATCGTCTGTGGGATTGATTCATCTTGAATTGTAGCAATATTTTCCCAGGTTGCTTCATCGTCCCACCACTCATTGTTGTCTAAGATAGCATCGATTTTCGCTTTAATGCTTTCTAAATGCAATTGTCTATTTATTACAATTTTAGGAAAAGTGCTTTTAAATGCTTCGAAATCTAAAATAGGTGGACTGATTTGTGATTGTAGAACGGTGCAGTTGCCAAATGTTGGAGGTTTTAATAATTTATAAATCAAAAGCATTCCGTAGAGTTGCAAAAAAGTCGTTAACGTGGGATGATCATTAGCACCACCAGTTTGTCGAACAATTCCAAAAAATTTCTGAAATGATAATAATTACTTACAATATTGTTTATTCTCACCGAAATTTTGACAATTCCTAATTCCATGTTGCCTTACCTCTAGAGGGTCCTGGTTCATTTTATTTGTAAGTACGTAATGAAAATTATATTTTGATAGTAATTCTTTACCGAGATCAACAGTTGATAATATAGTCACTCGTAAACCTTCAGCTGTATTACTAGTTAAATACTGATGTTCTGTCATTACCCCTCCAACCATCATATCTTCCCACTCATTTAACCAATCTAAATTTTGTTCTAAAGTCTGAAAAATGTCAAATTATTAACAAAATAAATAAACAATTTCACAATTTTAATGTACTACCGTAAAGCCTTTGCTATCTTTTCTAATTCCTTCTATTGGGAAACTTCGATTCAAACAATCAAATAAATCGTTTAATTGTTTTGTAAATTTGATTGTCGAACCAGCGTCATTTAAAAGTGGAGATTTCCCCTGATAATATTGAAATCTATCTGCAACTGAATTACTGAATATCTGAAAATAAACGTATGAACTACCTCAATCAAGTAATAACTTTATTTGCTATTACCTGTGTTGCTAGCTTGACGCGCATTTTTAGTAAATTTGTAGGGTTAAATATGGGCGTCACTTAATTTTGGAACAATTCTTAAATTATTGCCATTATTTTTATCTAATTGTAATAATGTTTCATAGTGTTGCCACTTAATTACTCCTTCTGGCGTCTAAAAGTTTTAATTATTCAGAAATAGAAAATACAAGAACCACATATTTTCAACTTACTCGCAATTGTTTTTTGTTGAACAATCTATTTCGAATACATTTAAATAAATGCGGCGTGTCAGAGAAAAAATATAAATATCTGGAGTCGTCCTCGGGATGTATAATTTTATGGTTAACGTTTTTCATTTTTCCGGAGATGCCAAATTCGGACCACATTTTCCTGTTTGTAGTTGCACCGTCACAGACAATACCATGCACTAATGCTCCACATTTTTCTAATTTGTTAATAATCGCTAAAATTAATTGGACTAGGCAAATACCTCTAGTTGCACCCTTAGCAGCATACACTGCAACTGGTTGGCTAAAGTGTTCTGCTAGTGATGAAAACATAAACACCAGTGCATGATCTGCTTTTTTATCTGTTGTTTTACCAGTAGAAACACTGTCAGGCCCAAAATCTTCAATACCCACTAGCTTCATTGTTTTTACATTACAAGAGTACTATCTGCCCTTACCTGCATCTCATCAAATATGAGAATGCCATGCCGCTGGTATACATTCTTTTGGTCAATTTTTAATTTGAATGCTTCAAAGAAATTATCATCTAGCCCACATTTTAAATTTACTCTAGAAAGATAGTGCTTAATGGTAGATATTGCAGGGAGAGGTATCATTATTTCTTAAAAATCTGTAGGCTGCAGGACTTTTTATATGCATTAACAAACATATTAGCAACCATCCGGATGAATATCTCCTCGAAGATTTTTTCCTATATCGACACGCGTTAATACATTCCTTAAGTAAAATTTTTTGTGAATCCCCCAAGTTATTTAGTATATCGATTTTTTAAAACAAATCTTCTTTATCCATATGCTGAATTTTTTGCCTAGCACCTTTTAATTCCTCAATAATCATTTTATTTTTAAGTTTTAATCTTTGGATTTGTTTTCGTCTTCTGTCAAAACGCTTCCTAAAATATTCTTTTCGAGTTGTATTGGTAGTACAAGGACTTTTAAATTTTTTGATAAACAAACCAATCGACCTTTTTGATTTTAAACAAAAATTGCACATATTATTTTTGACATTGGTATTCAAAATATAGGTGCATTGTTTATGTCTCCATGCAATAAAACGATTGTCTTTTTCATACGAAACATTGCTTAATTCAGAATTGGTAGGAGATATCTTTAATCCGCCATTGCATATGGATAAACTGTCAAACTTCACCAAACATTTTTCTAAATCTCTTAAGTTGGAAATATTTTTTAATTCGCTTTCCACCAGTTCCTCCACTAAATGTCCCAAAACATAAAACTTTGATGATATTTTGGAGACAATAATTTTCTTTCTACAGTACACAGTGTCATCTTCGGTAATAGCTGACTGCAGAATGCAAACGGTGTTGATATTTTTCACCGGATGTTCAATAAATTGTAAAGCCCAAGATCTTGATGGTAATTTTATCATTCCCCCATTCCACAATTCATCAAAAAAAGGCAAACTTATTTCTCCTTCCATTTCTTAAAAATTTAAAATTATCAACATTAATTTTAAGAAACAAAATACATTTTTGATATAGCCGAGATATTCACGGGGTTTGTCTAATACTAACCGTTATCAAAAATATTAGTACTTTCTTCAAAATGATTCTGGACATTTCCGTCAGAAATTTTTTGTTTTTTAGGTATATGTTCGGTCGGTGTCTTCTGTATAACTCGACGTTTTTTAATCAAAGATAGATTAAAGTATTTCGGACAACCTGGGAATTTTATAGGGTATGCAGTTTTTGCAAGTCTAGGCTTTGCTAATGCAATCTACAATACGAATTTTACATTACGTTATAATAATGTATTTTATTACAAATAATTTTTAATAAAATTGTTAAGCAGTTTAGGTATCTACTTACTGTATATACGTCTGTTTGATGTTCTCTGATAATGTCATTTTCGTCAAAATGTTTTTCACAAACACAGTCTTTCGCCGTCAATTCACGATTTTTTCGCGGTATTTTCCTCTGATATTCCGTCAGTTTGTCTTTGGGAATTTTACACATAGACACTTTTTCGTGGTTTGTTTTGTAACCACTGGTACAGAAAGGGACACAACATCTATCAGGCATTATTTAAAAAAAAATTGAAACTAAAACAAATGCACAATCCACCAGAATAACTAATTCGTACTAAATAAATGCAACAGGAAGTGCTAGTCATATACCGATGCCGCCGGACTGAAATTGTCATCTCTTTCCACGACCCTCTCGCTCGCACACCGACACGGTTACCGTGACAAAACTGCATAATGCAAAAAGCATGCGCTGGATCACCAGTCTGTATCATACATCATGGTTGAACTGCATTTGTGGGTAGGTTGTTGTATCTGAGCTGGATTCTATCCACCGTTTCTAGTGTTGAAAAAGTTATTGTTTTTCCTTTTGGGTGTAATGTTCGGATAACATGCCTCAGTGCTGTTGTCAGTAGTTTTTCTTCTTCCAATCTTGATAGTCGATAGCTGATTTCAAGATTGTCATATATTTTACGTATCCCATTCGTGTTCTGTTTGTCATTGTCTTTGCTTTCCTCTTCTTCATCTACCTTCTTCTTCTCTCTTTCTGCAACTACTTCCTCTCTTTGATCTTCTACTTCTTCGCTTTTGGTTCCTTCTTCTTCTCTCTTCTTTTTCTCTTCCTCTTCCTTCTTCTTCTTCTTTTTCTCGCTTTTCCCTTCTACTACTTCCTTCCTTTGGTCTTGTTTCTTTTCTTTATTTTATCCTTTACCTCTATTTTTCTTTGGTTTTCTTCTTCATTTTTTCCCTTTTTCAACGCTTTCCCACGCAGGTAGGAAAGGCATCTCGTTCCCATTACCCTTTTTGTTAGTTTTATTCTTACTTTTGCCTTGTCTTCCTCATTCTCACCTACTTTCGACTCCACTTCTACTTCTTCTTCTACCTCGGTTTGTGTTCCTACTTCTCGTTTCTCTCTTTCAATTCTCTTAGTTCTCTCTTCTTCTTCTTCTACTTCGTTCCTCTTGGTTCTTTTCATATGGTACATTTCAGATCTTAACTTGTCTCTTCGTTTTCTGCTTGGTGGTTTGGTTCGCCTTTTTTTTGTGTTGGTTGATCGTTGTTCTTGTTGATAGCAATTTCAATTACGGGCTTAATTACCATAATCGATTTTGCTTATCAAACGTTCCATTATCATTTTTTGGGTTTGGCAGTCTTTATTGTTGCACTTCTTTTTCCTTAGTTGACACGGTATACATACCGCTGGGCTTTCTTTATTGTTGCACGCGTCTTTTTTGTGCTTGCCTCCACAGTGGCTGCAAGCTTGCTTGCTCCTCGGCCTTACAATGTTTGGCCACATGGCCTAGATCCTGGCATTTTTGGCATTTTGGGACCACCAAGTAGTCCTTTGGTGTGATGGAATGGAATCCCATGTATATTTGTTCTTTCCTGAGTATTAATTTCCTGATCTGCGGATCAACTTCCGCCACCCGGTGTACTGTTGCTTTATCTCTTGGGCCCGTCCTGAATTTTAGGCTAAAGCCTTTCCTAAAATCGTCTTCGCTTACCTGTTCCTTTAAGTTTTGTTCATAGATTGCTGATTTAATATACTCTTCGTCCCACTTGGATTGGATGTCATAGAGTATTATCAAGGGTTTTCGTTTTTTGGGCGGTTCTATCTTCATGTCTACCGCCATCCTTCTGTTTCCTAATATCTTATCGATATCTTCATTGGTTTCAGTTTCTACTATCAAAGTATTATTTGTCGTTCTCATGTTTTATTTTTATTTTCTCTTCTATCGGGTCGATCCTTCTGGTGAATTTGGTTTGTATTTCTTTGATGTTTTCTCCCTTTTTTGACGTTATGAACAGTGTGTGCTTTGTTTGAGACTTTTGTATTGCCACTTCCTTTGATGATTGTTGTTGCCCTTGGCTTACAGTTTGGGCGTACGATATTGTTGGAGTTTTGCTCTTCTCTTCTAGCTGTGCTTTTAGAGACTTGTTTTCTTCCTCTAGATGTTGTACCTTGCCTATGAGTTCAGCTTGGGCGAATGCCCATGCCGTTATCTTCCCCGTCAACGTTTCTAGTATTCCCCTTTTCAATCTGTTGCTAGGATCTAGCTCTTTCTCAATATACTGTATTAACTCGTTGTATCTCTCCTCCACTGATATGTTTTCTGTTGTCGACATAGCATCTGTATCACTCTCCTCTTCTCTTCTCTCTACTCTCCTCTCTACTTCTCCTCCTCTGCTCTTACTTCTCCCTGGGGTGGGCATATTGTTTGTTATTGCTGTTCGGTTGTAGCCAATTTTAAACACTTTAGGTAGCCCTAAACTCAATAATCTTATGGAACTTTTTCCAAATTTAAGCGCACGTTCGTGCAGAACGGCCTGTGAATCCTCCATAGCCGGGTCCGCGCGGGTATGAAGCTGACTGTTTATACTTCCCCCTGGTCACCAGTGGAGACTCCTGCTCTCTTTCCAAGCTTCGGGTGGCTAGTCCTACAATCCTGCACCACGTGGACAACAGGCACGCTTCAAGTCCGAGAACAGAAGCTATTCCACCAGTTTGCAGGGTTCCGGTGGCAGCCAGGCGGGCTATCAACCAGCATGCTTAGCCCACTCTCACAGCTGGGGAGTGCTTTGTATTTTAAGCCAATTAGGGATGGTTTTTTTTTTATCATCGAGGTGTAGCTCCTCTAGATCTGATGTGTTCTGTGAGAACAGTGGACACCTCGAGTAGGTGACGGCATGGCCGCCCACATCAGTCTTGCCTGGAGAGAGGCTGTGGCCCTCAAACTTAAGTTAGACTTAAGCTCAAGTTCTATATCGCTTCATCCAGGCCTGGAACCAAGCTCCAATGACTTCACGTCATCTGGGGCTTGGTTTCCACATCCACCAGTGGGTAGGGACAGATAGCTGATGCAGGCCCGGAGGGCCCACGCCCACCCACCTCGCGGCTTTAGGCATCGAAGAAAGAAGAAAGGAAAGGGGAAACTACTACCCATCAAAAACACCGCCAAGGGAACGCCCAACACCTACCAAAAACTAGCGGGGAGGAACTTCCACTCTACATGCAAACTACTAATACTCGACCACATGCGAACAACTAGAACACAATCACCCGGGCCGGAAAATAAAAATGAAACAGCAAGCAACAACAGCCACACCCAATAAACACCAGGCAAATAACAACAGCATGCACCAATTCAGCCGCTACATACCAAATACCAAAACACACCGAGCCTGCTCCGAAACCACACCACACTCATGCAAGCATACACACGCAACCAAACCAAGTCCGGCCAGACAAGCCGGCCGCACCACCCCTAGCCCTCGTCGTCGAAGTACTCAAAAACCATCTTCTTGGCCATATCATTAAGCGCAGAAACGACTTACGGTTTGGTGTTGACGTCTAATAGAGGCGGCCATCTTAGGTTTTCCAGATGCGTGACCCTACGAAAGATCTCCCGCGCCGCCACGCGCTTCGGATGTTCGCAGAATTAAACCGCACAAAATAGGAATTAAACGGTCCGTGAACGGTAACCATCCAAACCGCTTCTTTGCATAGTGGAAAGCCCTGGTCAGACACACCTGGGAAGATACGGTGTGTGGACCTACCCTTGTCGACCGAGTCCCAATGAAGTTGCCATCTCAGCATTTGTCGACTCTTTGCCGTGCTTATAGCGCTACACCGCGGGATGGGACATGGGACTAAAGTACCGTGGGCGGCCGCCTCCTTGGCATTAGTATCAGCCTCTTCATTCCCAGGAATACCAATGTGCGCCTTTACCCAGGCAAGCTCAACAGTGCGGGTGGAATCCCTAAGCCGCAACAAAAGTTTATATATCTCCAGCGCAATGTTATTCTTGTGGAGCGTAGTAGAAATAGCATTAAGGGCAGCACACGAGTCAGAATTAATCACTGCACTAGACCGCGTCGGTAAATTATACACGCACCACTCTCCTGCCATTTTAATACCCACAAGCTCCGCTTGGAACACCGTGCAGTGGTCCGGTAGTTTGCAGGTACGAACATGTTGCACGCTACCATTGTCACCCAACACCACCGTAGCTGCGCCAACCCCGTCTCCGGACTTCGACCCGTCTGTGTAAAGTTGAGTGCAACCGGCCTTAGGGTCGTGCGGAATCAAAACCACCGCATTCCTAGCCGCTGGGTGCGAGAGAGCACCCGGGGCGGGCCTCCTCTCAAAACCGGCTGCACCGGCAGATTTCCACACGTCATAAACTCTGGCTACTTCTGCTGGAAGAGGAGGGACCCCCGCGATAACTTCAAGGGCCGCCGTCGGGGCCGTACGATACCCTCTCGTAATGGCCAGGAGAAAAGGCCTTTGAGTGGCGTTCAAGTGCCTGACGATGCGCGAATCAGTGGACCTTCTGCCCCATACCTCGGCGCCGTATCTGATAATCGGTAATACGGCCACTCTGTAGATGCTTTTGAGAGTGCTCGGGTGCACCCCCCAGGTCTTTCCATACACTAAAAACAGCCGGTGAGCAGTGATGGCGACTCGCCCTCTAATCCACTTAACATGTTCTATCCATAGCAGCTTCTGATCTATCAACACACCTAAATACCTCACAAAGGGCTCCGGGTGTATGGCCTGTCCATTAATACTAATTATCGGTGGTCTCAGCAGGGCCTTGTTGCTTATAAAGACGGTCTTGATCTTAGTGGGGCTGTACTCGAGCTTATTACAGCGGGCCCATTCTTCGCAGGCTCTCCAGTAGCTGCGCCACTTCCCCTCTATCTGCTTGGCCGAAGCACCCTCAAGTACCAGCACCTGGTCGTCCGCGAAAGCTTGAACTAGGCTATCAGACGTGTCCTCCGCCTCTTCTTCGAGACGGCTCATAGCATTAAACCAGTCTTCCATGATAACTAACCAAAGAATGGGGCCCAAACACGACCCCTGCGGGCAGTAGCGCGTAGTAGCTCTCGTAGTCTCGCTACAAGTAACTGTCCGGTCGGAAAGGTAATTCTGGATAATGCGCCCCAGATTAGCCGGACACCCAAGACCGCGTAAAAGCACCAGCAACCGAGGGTACCACGCACAGTTGAAAGCGTTTTTGATATCCAGGGTAACGAGCAGACAATGGCGTCCTCTGTCTTTAACTCTAGCAATACGATCAACAACCGATTCCAAAGCCATGATGGTCGACCTGGTTTGCCGGAAACCAAACTGTTGTTCACTGAGCAGACCATTGCTCTCCAGGTAAAACGCCAGTCTTCTCGTTAATATCTTGTCCAAGAGTTTGCCCGTAACCGGCAGCAGGCAGATCGGACGTAATCCCTCGCCGGAAGGTTTCGGCAGCCAAACTACTTTCCCCTTCTTCCAGATGTTCGGAAACTTACCTAGTTCAAGGCATTTATTGAAAAGATTGACGAGCCAGTGACCGTCTTGCAAAACGACCCGAGCTACCGCCTGAGTAGGGATGCCGTCAATACCTGGGGCGCTGTTTAGCTTAGCTTCACGGATGGTAGCAGCAAGTTCGTTGATTGTGATTGCAGCATCGCAGGGAGAGAGCCACGAGCGCTCCGCTTCCTGCCTATCAAGTCTGTGCCCCTCGGCATCCGTGTGTCTATCATCCTCCGGAAAATATATGTTAAGAAGCTCCTCCTCGATCTCACTAGGAGTGGAGGCCCACGTGCCCTCCGGTCTCTGTAACGATTTCCAGCATCGCTTCTCCTTGATTTTACCGCTCAGCAGCTTAAAGGGCAGACCCCAAGGGTTGGCATTGGAATTCCTTTCACAGAATTCTCTGAACGAGACAGCTCGCGCTTCCTTGATTAGGGCTTTGTAGGTCCTCCTAATCCGTCTGAATTCCTGCCTAAGGGTTCCCTGCGCTCTGCCCCCGCTCCATCTGGAACTCGGATCTGGCCAGCCTAACACTCCTTCTCGTCTGTCTAAGATCTTCCGACCACCAACCACCACCCCGGTGGCTGAATCCATATGTCAAGGTCTTGATGGGCATAGACCCCTCACAGGCCGCCAAACACGTGCGCTGGAAATGGTCAGCTGCCGCGTCGATATCCTCGGGGCTGCTTAAAAGCTCCAAATCGACCCGGATAAGCCCAGCCCGGATGATCATGTCAAACTTGTCCCAGTTGGCTTGCTGGTGGATGAATCTATGGGACTTCCTGGCACCAGCTTTGGGAAGCCTGTGCAGAATGCTGAAGAGTACGTACCGATGGTCGCTGAGTGTCTCTTCATCTTCGACGCGCCACTCCCTAATATGCAAAGATCTGGATAACGTCACATCAATCCAACTGGAGCCATTGGTGGTCCAGAAAGTGGGTGGGCCATCGGGGTCGTTCTCGATGTCCAGCGAGGCCACGGTGATGAAATCTAACAGCGCATCGCCTCTGTCGTCCGTGATCACGCCACCCCACACCGGATGTTTAGCATTAAAGTCACCGACAATCAATAACTCACCGCAAGTGGAGCGAGCCAATTCGCTGATGCGATTAATAATGGGGCCAGCGTCACCTCCCGGAGCGATGTAAACATTAGCCGTGACGAGGGACTTACCGTTAAAATTAAACTTAACCACCGTTACGGAATCGCAGCACCATTCACTTAATAGAACATCCGTGAAGCCGGTACGATTAATAGTTAACGTTTTAGATCGAGGGCTAAACCGAAAACTTTCGTCACGGGTCCACGCAAAAACACCCGGTTCCTGGATGATCACTAAATCCACCTCAAACTTCACTGAATTCTTGTGCAGTAGTGCCATGGCCGCCTTGCCACGGCCGGCGTTAGTCTGGCAGACGCTTAAGGAACTCCGCGAGGCCCACTCCCCATTTACGACCTGATTAGGATTGAGATCCATAATTAGTACGCGATCGAGCCAGCTTGACTTTCCGTTGATAAATCGGGCACACGCTGTCCGACGCAGCGTGCCCCGTGTCCTTAGCTCCCGCTTTGATGCAATTACAACAACCAAGCCGAACCGACGTGCAGTCAGCGACCTTGTGAGCACCGCTACACCTAGGGCAGGTTTCCTGATCTTTGCAATACTTTTGTACATGACCGTATCCGTTGCAGCGAAAACACCTGGTAACCTGTAGACATTCTTCTACCCTAACTTTGACAAGATCTAAGTTCAAACTTCCTTGCTTCATAATTGCCTTGTACGTAGCAGGCGCCACCTCGAAGATCCAGTTCTCTCTAGCTGGGTTGCGGCACTTCCTAATAGCTATGAATTTCCATTCGGTAGCCATGTCTGTGTAGTTTAGGGTGTCTAAAAGGTCATGGTTTTGATCTCTAATAGCCATTCGGAGATCATCCACACTGTAACCCGCCTCGATTCCCGTGATCAAGATCCTAGGGTCGGCATTGTCCACTGACTTCACATCTATCCGGTCCTTCTGGCTGGCAATGTGTTGTGCAAGCTTATTGCGCTGGTCCCTGTTGTGACTCTCGATTATAATCTTACCGTCATTTAAATTCCTTACTGCGGCGAAGGCTCCGCCCACTTGCCCCAGGTCTATTTCTTTCTGCAAAAGCTTTACTGCAGCTCTGGAGTCCGCCACATCTTTGACCTTCACCATGGTAGCATACCTGGTAGTGGGGACATTTTCCTGGGGTGCCGCCTGCTGCATGGGCTGCCTAGGGCGCTGTCGGAACAGTGGCTGAGTCCCACTCTGCTGATGGGTCTGCTGGAGAGTGGGCCATGCACGTGAACTATCCTCTGCAGGTCCAGCAGTAGCCGCCTCTTTGTAAGACATCTGGGGTGGTACGGCAGACTTCAACTTCGCAATGTCGAGCTCTAATGCGAGTTTGACGTTTTTACTATCGAACCTTAGCGCCTGTTTTTCCAGTTCAGTGTAGCTGATAATCAGGGATGAGAATGCCACCTGTATGTCTTCAAGATTGGCCCGGACCGAGGCTTGATCTTCTTTATTGAGGGCAATTTTACTATTGCGCTCTCTCGCGATTGCCTCTTTCATGGCCTTCATATAACTCTGTACTCGCTTGGCTATATCCTTGGGGTGCAGGTCGAATACGTCGTCATCTTCAACCAACTCCCTCGGCCGTTTAGGAGCTCTGTCGCCGCCTTGGCTAGAATGCACAGAAGAGGCTAGTGAGCTTCTGCTGCCGTGCGGATCCTCTTTGTTCGACAATTCTTTGTTCGACAATTCCATTGTTTGCAGGAGAGGTACCTGGGGTGGGGGGGTACGACACAAACTTGATCTAGGAGAAAACTTACCCTTATCAACAACCTGGCTATCTTCAGCGTGATCGCCCATTCACAGAAAGAGGAAATGTGTGTCACTCACACGAAAAAAAAAAGGGGAGGGGCACTCACCCACTCACTAACGCACTACTCACTCACTCACTACACACTGCCCACACACTCGCGCACACACCAACACTCACGCGCACCGAAACCGCGCAGTCAACTCTCACCCGACCGCTCGCTCCGATGTCTCGGAGCAGACTGAGTGGGTAGGGACATTTTTTTTTTCATCTACTTTTATTCGGACCTGGTGTCTTGATTTCTAAACCAGGTCCTAATTTGCCTACGTTTTACATGCATTTGATTTTCTTCGCGGTTCATGCTTTTTAGTTTAACATTAATTAGTTACTCAAAATTAATTAGTGTTAATCTAAATTAAATCGGCCCTAACACTACATGCTTTTTGTTAGTTTAATGTTTTTTATATTTTAGTATCTAACTAATGGGGCATGCAATTTTATGGGGGTAAGTCTATCCTACTCTAATTAGGTCTACTGTTATATTGTCGTGCATTTATATTCTATTTACTTGGACATGCAAAGCTAAAGTTATTCTACTCTTAAGGATTAAACTACTAAGTTACAATAATCATGCGCTTATTGAACTAACTACTTTAACATGCAATAGATGCGAATAAATCTATTCTAGCACTAAATTAATTCTATTCTAAAACTAGGTTAAAAGTTTGTTTAAAGTCTTTGTTCTGAACTTAAAGTTCCAGAACCACTTGTCACTCACTTGGTATTTACTGCTAATGTAGTTCGTAGTTGGTCGTAGAGTTTGTTTCCATAATCGTGTATAGTTTTGTGTTTGTTGTCGAATTCATGTTGTTCCTGTCGAGGTGTTTGTTCTACTGTTCGTTGCTGAGTTTAGAGGGGCCCGGTTGTCGGTAAGTAATTTACCGGAATTCCAGGGTCCCTTTTAGACCAGTTCTATTTCACAGTCTTATGTTGTGTTGTTTCTTTTGTTTCGCTGTTAGTGGTATTACTTATGTGGTCTTTCAATCTCTAAGTCTGCGATTGTACGTATCCTGCTGGATCTTCGAGATTTTGTGTGCCAGTTGATCTAGCGTGGGTAATAGGTGTGGGTCATTCAGTATTTCCTGAGTGGTTTTGCCTCGAAGTGTTCCCCTTTCCACGTGGGTTGAATCCTCCGTTATGGGGCATTCAAACACCACGTGTTCCGGTGTTCCCACTTCTCCGCAGTCACATAGGTCATCATCTGCTAAGTTAATACGGTTGAGATATTCAGGGTACGGCCCATGTCCAGTGAGGAAGTGGATGAGACCCTGAGACAGCTGTGCGCTTAGGTTCTCCATCTTCTGCTGTACATTTAGCATTAGGTTGTACGTCCTTCTGCTGTACATTTGGCATTAGGTTGTACGTCCTTCTGCCTTTGGTTGATTGGTTCCATAATTGTTGCCACTCGGTCATAATGACTTCTTGGATTTGTCGTTTGCTACTAGCTCTTGTTCCCAGCAGTTCCTCCACACTTTCCAGCATCCCCTTCCTCCACTCTTTCCAGCATCCCCTTCCTCAGCCAATACATGGCCGCCCTTTTTTTGACGTCGAGATGTAGTGGGATTATTCCCGTTATTACCGTTAAGGAATCTGTCGGAGTAGAAGGCTCCGGTCATGCGTATGAGTATTCCTCTCTGCGCTCGGTTTACCCTCTCTCTTTGCTTTACGTTCTTTAACCTGTGCGCCCATATGCTCGCTCCGTATCCTATGATAGAGTTTAGGACTACGTTGGTGTACATTCGTATGCATCTTAGGGGGATTTTATAATCCCTTTGGGCAATGCTTGCGATTCGTTGCATGATTTTCGTGCCTTTTGCACTAACATTTTCAATATGGCTGTGAAAGTTGCACTTTTCATCCAGCTTGTATCCCCAGATACTTGGTGCTTTGTGATCTTTTAATGGTTAAGTTTCCGCTTTTAATTATAGGATCTCTCTGGAGGTTTCCCTTCATTATTATATATGTTGTTCTTTCTGAGGACATACACACCATGTTGTCAATAGGCGCATCAGGTTGTTTCCTTTCCGCTCTAGCTCAGCTCTAGAGTCCCCTTCCATTACTATCAGGACATCATCAGCGTACGCCACTGTATCAGTGCTATCTTCATTCAGATCCAGCTCGTTGAGCAGATCCTCCAGTACAATGTCCCACAAGACCGGCCGAGCCCTGCGGGCATCCTTTGGTTATATTTTTGGATATTGTGTCCCCAGGACACTTCATGTTTACGTACCTGTCCTGACAGTAACTTCGAAAGCTTTTGTATAAGGCTGCGGGGCAGCGCATATCACGGAATCTTCGAAAGAGGGCCGGCCACCAAAGGTTATCGAAGGCCCCCGAGATGTCCACAAGGATGGTTGCTGCATATTTGGACTCGCTGTCTTTTATTCTACTGAGGACTCGGTTAACCGCATCCTCAGTCGACTTGCCCTCTCTGAAACCATATTGGTTCGGATGTAGTCCACTGGTTTGTGTCCTGTGCTGTAGTAGCCTCATACACAGGAGTCGCTCTTGCACCTTCCCTAATACATTTAGGAGGCATAATAGGTCTGTATGATTTTGCCTTTGTGGGGTCCTTGTCGTCCCCCTTTTTAATTATTACTATGTCTGCTTGTTGGTATGTGTTTGAGATCTTCCCCTGAGCCAGGCATTCATTGTAGAGAGAACATAGCACTGGTGTTAGTTGATGTCGTAAAGCGTGGATCACCTCTGGTAGGATACCGTCGGGTCCCGGCGCTTTCTTCTTCTTCATTTTCCTCATGGCAACTCCTATTTCCTCCTCCGTGAAGCGTGCTACTTCATACATGGTGTTGTATGGCTCCGTCATTCCGCTTCTTATTGCCTGTTGTTGGTCGTTGTCCATCTCTGGACTATCTTGCGGTAGTAGCACGTTCAGGAGTGTTGTGATTGACTCATGCCAATTTGCCGTCATTGTCCCATCTTCTCTTTCCAGTGAGGAAAGTAGAGTGGGCGACCTGATCTTGATTACTATTTTATATGGAGTTCCCCAGATGTCGGTTTGCAGGTTTCTCTCTACAAATCGTTTCCAGCTCTTAGACTTGGTTTGAAAAATTTCTTTCTTATATTCTTGTTTAAGAGTTCTGTACTCTTGTAGTCGATGTTGTCTGTCTTCCGCTGTAGCGGCTCGTTGATAAAGTTTCCTGGCCTTCCTTACCCTGCTTCTCTTTAGGGTAAGGTCTTCGGACCAGGCTTTATTTTGAACTGAGCGCCGTTCTTTTGCTAGTGGTATGGCTAGACTCATTACTCGTTGTATTTCTTGGGTTAGCTCTTTCGCCTTGTCATGTACGTTGCAACCTCTTGTTGCCGGTGGCGGCGGTCGGAATTCTTGAGCCAACCTTTCCCAATTTGCTTTCGCCAGGTTATAGCGTTTCATCTTTGTGTTTAGATGTTCACAGTTCATGTTTCGCTCTCTGGTCAGCATGAAATGTATCAAGTTGTGATCGCTGACCGTCAGCTGCGAAGCAACTTTCCAATCAGCGATTCTTCCATATGCCTTCCCGTTGGTCAGGGTCACGTCAATGTTACTTGACGCCCCTGCCCTGTTTTGAAATGTTGGCGGGTTACCGGGTTCATTGACGACCTCCAGTTGGAGTTCTTGTATCAATTCCTCCAGTAAATCGCCTCGCTCATCTGTTTGGTTGCTGCACCAGAGAGGAGATTTCGCGTTTACATCCGCCATTAGGACTACTGGCGTTTCGCTAT
Source organism: Ctenicera cuprea (assembly GCA_958336395.1). Classification (NCBI taxonomy): domain Eukaryota; kingdom Metazoa; phylum Arthropoda; class Insecta; order Coleoptera; family Elateridae; genus Ctenicera; species Ctenicera cuprea. The sequence goes on from OY284496.1 coordinate 28,220,472, forward strand.
ATGCCTGGAAGATATTTCTCATCTTCATGAGGTATGGCTCAATTTCCTCTCGAAACTGACAGTATATATTTGCAAGTATCCACTTGCCCGCTCTTGTCGAAAGCTCCACGCAGACGCAGTGAGAATCGCTGTTGTTGAATTAATAACGCTGTTATGTTCCTGTTTAGGTTTACTATTGTAGCCATCGGGTTTTCTCCTAAACTGATCACTTGTGCCGTGACTGGCATGCTCGGTATTTTGCCTTGTCTGGAATATGGCTCCTGTAGGCATATCACATCCAGACATAGTTCCTCCGCTACTTTGCGTATTTCATGCAGCACGGACGCATCTCTCATGGCATTTAACTGACCGATTTTCACGGTGTTCATGGATGTCGAGTATGTATATGACTCATTGGCCATTTCTGATTTGGATTAATAGTTATGCGTCCATGCGTCATGACAAATTGCTGGTATAGTTCATCTATGTCTAGGATCTCACCTCGCCTGTCGAACACTTGGTCGACTAGTGATCTCAGTTCCACTACGTCTGTGGGGAGATTCGAGCATCTTAGCTGAATTCTATCCACCGCCTCCGGCACGGGAAAAGTCACTTTTTTCCCTTTTGGATGGCTTATTCGAACGATATGTCGCAGAGCCGTTGTTAATGTTGCGGCTTCTCCAGTCTACTCAGTCTGATGTTTATCTCGATGTTTTTGTAAATAATGCTACTACAGCCAGGTCTTTCTTCGTCTTGCCTGTTTTGTTCATTTGCCTCTAGTCGGGTTCTCGTTGCAGTTTTTTCCTGCTTATATTTCCTTGCTCTCAGTCTATCTCTCAACTTCCTAGATGGTGGTTTGTTGCCTTCATTCTTTTTGGATTGTCCGTCGTCTGTATCTTGTTGGCTAAATGGTGTTATCGCTCTTATGAATTTGATTAGTGGGAACTTACTGTCCATAATCAGTCTTTTGTATTATGCGTTCGAGCATTAGTTTATGCGTCGGACAAGGAGGATTCCATGGAACTCGAACGCTCATGCAGAAAAGAAAACTCTTCTCGCATCTCCCGACGGCGTCTCCGGGTCATTTTGGGTTGCCCCGACGAACTCTCTTGCGAGGGCCCGACTTATTAACGGTTCCGCTGCCGGGTTCCGGAATAGGAACCGGATTTCCTTTCGCCCGTCGGGCACGACTTCAGCAACATTTATTTAGTGTGATAACCTTCATCGACATCGGCTTTCGCTGAGGGCTTAGCATCGACTGACTCGTGTGCAATGGCTGTTCACACGAAACCCTTCTCCACGTCAGTCCTCCAGGGCCTCGCTGGAGTATTTGCTACTACCACCAAGATCTGCACCGACGGCGGCTCCAGACGGCCTCTCGGCCAGTCCTTCTGCGCTCACCGCCGCGACCCTCCTACTCGTCAGAGCTTCATGGCAGCGCGCCGAAACGCGCGGCCTCACATGCCGCTGACGGCGGAGTATAAGCACGACGCTTCAGCGACATCCATTTTCAGGGTTAGTAACTTCGGCAGGTGAGTCGTTACACACTCCTTGGCGGATTCCGACTTCCATGGCCACCGTCCTGCTGTCTTAAGTTACCCAGTTGCGCTCGAGAACTCGAGCAGTGCAGACGTGTTCTCAAGTTGCTCTGCGAACTGAGTGTAGTGCGCCGGGCTCCGCCCATTCTAAGATGGTGGGTAGTGCCGGTTCGAGGGAACGTCGCGACTCTGTGAGTTCAATTGCGGGTAACGATACAAGCATAAACGAGTATCGTGCGCTTGGTGATAATTACAAATCACCGGAGAATAAGTTCTGCAACGAGATTGCTTTGCTGACGGAAACGATTTTCAAACACGTCCCAACAACCAGCGAGACAATCAAGGTGGAAAAACGAAAGTGGGTTCGACAGGCGGCCGACATCTTGAGAGAACTAGCCATCCAGATGACAGGGATCATGGCAGAGTTGCGGCATTCGAACAAGGATAAGGACAAGGAAATTTTCGACTTAAAAAATCAGGTGACCTTGTTAAAAAATAATGGGGCTTTGAATAGTAGTGCAGGGCAAGCGACGTTGCGTGGCTTTGCGGCGGCCGTTTCGCGGCCAAAGCAAGTTACGCACGCCGTAAAAATTGTTGCTAGGAAAGAGGGCACCGACGCTAAAAAGGTGCAAGAAATTTTGAAAGAAAAGATAGTTCCGGGGAAAGAAAACCTAGATATAGCGGGGATAAAAACTACTAAAAGCGGGGCAGTAATTGTAGAGGTTACAAACAAAGAGGAGGCTGAAAAATTTAGGTAAGATCTGCGGAGCAGCGAGGTTAAAAAGAATAATCCGCGAGTATTGCTACCAAAAGTAGATAGGAACATCAAGAAAGAGGAACTGGGGGCCATTATCTGCAATAGGAACCCCGAGCTTGTAGCAGCTTTAGGAGGCGAGGAGAATTTTAATAAGGAGGTTGTTGAAAAGTTTAGATTTGGTGGCCGCGGAACAGGTTTGCCAACGTGGTCCTTGAGGTTACGCCAGCGGCTAGGAAGGAAATTTTAGGGCGTAGAATAAATTTAGAGTGGCAGACCGTGTGGGCAAGAGACTTTTTCAGGCTGACACAATGCTTCTTGTGCTACGGATGCGGCCACAGACAAGCCGAATGTAGGGAAAAAACCCAAAAATGCGGCAAGTGCGCAGGGGACCACAAGTACGAAACATGTCAAAGCAGGGTCTTGTGTTGCATAGTTTGCAAGCGCGAGAATGAGGTAGGAAATAAACGCGGCAGTGTAAATACGAACCACGACGCGAAGAACAAAAATTGACCCAACCATGCTTAGAATTAAAAATTCAATAATTAAAAGTATTGATTATGGTTGTTAAAAATGTAACTAACAGCACAGCGGGATACGTTTTAAAATTCGCGCAGATTAATTTGGGTAAGGGCAGGGCGGCTACGGGAAATTTTACAAAATTAGTAATTTCGAGAAAGTTTGATTTTTGTTTCATACAAGAACCAAACACAAGGGGATCAAAAATTATAGGAATGTCAAGCGGACTTGTCATATTTAATAAACAAATAGAAAATCCACGGTGCGGGGTCGTTATCGCTAATTCAACTTTTAAGGGGGTATTGTTAGACCACTTATCTTGCGAGCTAATCACGGTCGTCGAGGTAAGTTACTTTCGAGAAACATTCCTAGCGGTATCAGTCTATTTTCCACCGAATAGCATTAGGAACAATTACAGCGAAAACGAAATCTTTGGAAAATTCGAGAACGTTATTTTAGAAATCCGGCGGTTGGGGCGTGACGTCATAATCGCGGGAGATCTGAACGCAAAATCTCCTGTATGGGGTAGCGGAATCGAGGACGCACGAGGATCGCGGATGGCGGAATTAATTGGAAATAACGATTTGATAGTTGTAAACAGAGATAGCGGGCCGACGTTTATAGGTCACAGGGGGACGAGTTACATCGACGTAACAATTATGAATTTCGGGAAGTATAGCAAGCTTAGGAACTGGAGAGTAGAGAACGAGGAAACCTTAACGGAGCACAGCTAATTACGTGGGAGGCGGAATACGAAGACGCGGCGCAGGAAAATGACGCCGAGGTCGGGCGACGCTTTTGTAACAAGAAAGCTGATTGGGTCAAGTTTGAGGAAACATTTATAGAAGCGTGCGAAACCGGGGGTTTGGCGGAAAGAAGCGAAACGCGCGAGCATTTAGAAACGCGGGCGGAGGGATTAAACAATGCGATATTAGCGACGTGCGAGGCATCCATGCCTTTGAAAAGGCAATTTAAGGGAAGCGTTCCTTGGTGGACGCCAGAATTAACCACCAAGAGATTAGACGTGCGTAGAAAGCGGAAACGGTATCAGCGAACTCCCGACGAAGCCAGAGTAGAATTAGAAGCCGAATACCGCGAGGCACATCGCGAATTTAAACGTTTATTAGAGGACACGCGCACGGAAAAGTGGAAAATTTTTTGTAGCAAAAATGCGGAAAAAGATCCTTGGGGAACGGCGTACAGGGTTTTAAGGGGCAAAAAGCGGAACGATGTTAACTTTACGTGCGTTAAAAAAGACGGCGGTGGGCACACGAGCGGGCTTCGCGAAACGGCGGAGCAATTGCTTAGAACATTTTTCCCGGAAGATAGGGCCGAGGGGGAAAATCAAATACAAGATATGATCAGGCTAACAAGGACCGCGATATCGCGATCGGCGAGTTACGCGGCGCGCTCGCGCGCATGGATCCGCGCCGGGACATGACGGTATTACGGCCGACGCGGCGTCAAGGGCATTCGAGGCACTTCCGAATTTATTCATGGAAGTGTTCAACGAGTGCCTGAGACTTGGAGTTTTTCCGCGATGCTGGAAAATACAGGACGTTAGGTTCATTCCGAAACCCCGAAAACCGGATCCAACAGACCCCGCGAGTTTCAGACCTATTAGTTTACTTCCGGTTGTAGGTAAAGCTTTAGACAGGATAGTTGCGACGAGGGTGGAACACGTGGTTAGACAAAGCGGGGGTTTCCACGAGCGGCAATACGGTTTTAGAAGCGGAAAATCAACGGTGGACGCTTAGTGGTTTCACATGATGCATGCAAGATGGTTTTGATGCACTCAGTGTTGGTCGTTCTTCAATTTCAATTATATGTTTATCGATGAAACTTCTTAAAAATGTACCTTTTTAATGTCCCTTTACGTAGACTACGTCAGCATCTCGAACAAGTCGCATCAAAATGTTTGGAAATAAGAAAACAGGCGTGAATCCTTCATCCCAATTAATACAGTGATGATTTTTCATCAACCAATTAGCTTTTTGTTGTAAATTTTGGGGCAACGCAGAAAAATGAAACGGAGCTCTAAAAATGTAATGTGAAATGGTGTTTCCATCGTATGCAGCTAATTCTTTTGGCGAAAAATTTTTTTCGGAAATCATGAAACCTTGGAGATCTATTATAACAAACATGTTGTCGCTCCCAAGGCACTGATTAAACTAACCATTTGGTTTTAATCTTACAACTGTTTAACTGCTTTTGTTAGCGCGTTGTATGTAAACACGCGATCGATCAAAACCAGGCAATACGCTATTGTATCGGCCGCCATGTTGACTGCCGTTTCAAATTCGAGTCTAAACACAACAGCATTAGCTTTTGATTCGAACAATCTACAGCAATCAGAGGAGCAATCTTTTTAAAATCTTCTAGGGATAATAGAGGTTCGTTATGTTTGTTATACTATGTTGATTCGAAGTGTGAATACATTTCGTATAGAGTTGCATAATGATTATTTGCGAAATCGATATTCAAATTATCGTATGGATATCTATCGGTTTTTAAGTAAACTCGAAGATTTGTAATATTACAGTTATCAAATTCGCTCATTTTTATGTCGATTTTTCCAGAACGATCTGTCTGGAAACCCAGTATAACTTGTCGCGGAGTCTGTAATTTTGTACTGGTGGCAATCGCATGAGAATGTTGCGTAACTTGATTTAGTCCTGAGATTATATGAAGTTGCCAACTTCTAAACGGTACTTGGGTGTCGATATTTTTATCTATGTATTTTGTTAGAGCTAATTCTTGAGCAAGGCCTGCTGTAATATGGGGAACTTTCCAATAAAGTTTTTCAATTGTAACTTTAACATCTTCATCTATATTTGGACTATATATCGCATCGTTATCTGTATTACTTCGAATTAACACCAATTCTTGCCTGATATTTAGTACCACTTTTCCGTAATCCTCCGCAAAGCCCAACAGCATGCTGAGGGGTATGCAAACGTTAAAATTACCAGATGCATCAACGATTTTGCTTGTTGCGTTGGGAAGCCATCCAGCGTTTTGAAGCTTTTTAATATCGTTAGAACTGTAGGAAACATAACCTTTCATAGTAGATGTTATACCAGGTTTCGTTACCGAATCAACCACAACGCCATTCATTTCATAGCGAATTTCGCTAAATAGGTGGACAACTCCATTGTTAACAAATGTAGCGTTTGTAGCTCCTCCAGCTGTTTTTAACAGTTTTCCTTGTATATACAAGTAACTTAAACCGGGTAGTGTTGACATATCTTCTTGAATTGGAATCCGGATTTCGTCATTATTTTCAAAGCGATTCGTATAGGGTTGATGAGTATGTATTTGATTGCTAACATTTGAATTGTCAACAAGAACTTTTTCACTAATATTTAAAATACTCATTGTAACACTTGAAAACCTAACGATTTAAGAAATGCTTTATTCTTCTTTGTCAACTGATCGGCTGACGACCTCTTACTGACTGCGGAACGTTTGGTATGTCTCATGTTATATCCTTTTGGAGCTGTAGATGATGTGTCTGAGCTAAAATTGCGGTAAGTGGTGTTGAATCTGAAACCCATTATAGCTTCTTCAAATGCAAACTGACCGTCACAGTTTCTGAACTGAAACTGACAGGAACATCCTCTTGGTCGAGTATTTTAATTGTTATGTTGGTAATTATTTTAGTGCTGATTGGAAGATAAATGACTGGATTTGGAGACGCAACTATTTTGTATCCAGACGGTACAGTAGGAAAAAATTGATGAATTATATGACCTGCTTCCCCATTCTTATAAGATCCCAGCGATATATTGCAATGTATTAATATGGAATTTATTTTCATTATCTTAGTTATATTTTCAGACGAATGCCACACATTGGGTTTATATTTTTGAGGTAGAAATCCTAGTAAACCTCCTATCGAGTTATCCACAGTGAAGTCTATTTCGTGCGACGACTTAATCATCGTTTTCAGCGTGCTGTTACTACCTTTTATTAAAACGTATTCTCGGTTAGCTGGATTCAGGCTAGTTTGTATGTAGTCGTTGATGTCGTTAATTTCATGAGCTCCTTGGGGTATCACAATATCCTCTCGCCCAGTAAGTTTGAAGACGTTCTTCGGCGGTGATATATTGGGAATAGAATTGTACAACTCAAAACTAAGTAAACCCATTATCGTCCAGTCAGCAGAGCTCAAAAAAGGGTGTTTGCGTGCAAAAGGTGGTCTAGAAACCATTTTGGGATATGTTCTTATGTTAATGCCCTGATCACAAATCCAAGTTTTCGACCTTGTAGGGCGCACGCGCGAGCCGCCATCTTGGATTAAATGTGCAAAAATTTCTTTCTGTGCGAATAACTTCCTAACGGTTGATCCAGTGACAAAAAGACGTATAAGCAAAATTGTAGATAATAAAATTTCCAACATTTTTGTTTCCTACATTTTTTTTGTGGGCCTAAAATTCGTATTTTTCACATTTATGCTTTTTTTTGCCAGTTTTTCTAGCCATTTAACACATAATTTTGTTTCATATTGTCAGCTCATTTCCGCACCACCATGAGGTAGAGATGGTGCTTTTTTTTAATGTGGTCTCCCCAGTAGGCCTAATCCACATACGTTCCATTGTAGCGAAGCGACGAGCTTAGGGTTTCCGTCCCTTTGATGGTCCGGGTTTGGTCAGGTCGTCGCCCTCGTCATAATCTTTTTTATCCAGTTCGTCATCCTCGCTTTCGATGGTAGCCTCTGGTACATTCTCGCAGGATTGGCCATTGCAGAATGCACACATAATGGAGCAGTGCAAACCTGATTTTCTGCAGCTGCATGCCCCACTACACCTTTTTTGCAATTGCAGGAAACGATTTTCAACAGTTGGTCCGGTGCTGGTTTCTCTGTCATTCTTACTGGAGCAAGGCCATTTGGTCCAAGTTTCCAGCCCCAGTCTTCTGGATCTTTTGCAGTTCCATACCACTGTTGAATTTGATGATAAGTCCTTAACGCATGATACCGTGCGGCGTTCTTTGTTGGCGGCAATGAATCAAGGTGGAATTGACGTTTTGTTGCTGATGTTGCAAAACGTTGATAGCGAACATCTTCTAATGTATCCTCTGCTATGTTGCCACCATACACAGCTACGAGAAAGCGTGCTCCAGCGTCTGCAATATCGTCTGGTGTGGCATCCGGTTCTTTGAATATTCTAATGATTGAATTCAGTCTCTGATCTTTCTGGAAAAGCGAACAAAACTTTGTTTTCCCCTGGTTAAAGAGTGCCGATGTGGTGTCGCACCCACTAAAAGCATGAAGAAACAATATTCTCAGCGACTTCTTTGTGTTTCAAACTATGCGCGGAATATAGTCTTTCGGCAGTGTTGCCCCTCCCAGGTTTCCGAAGGTAGATGTTGCTGTAGGCGGGTGCTAATGCTGTGAGTAGAACTAAAAGATCGACGTCCTCGCCAATGATGAAAACAGCATCAAATGTTGAGCACATAGCAATAGCTGTGGTGACAATCAACACATCAGCATCTTCTTCTGCCCGCTTAACGGTAACACCGGCCCCTAGCAATTTTTGCGTCAGCATCGTAATAAGACGAACTTTGCTTTCATTGGCCAAAAATCGTTCTTGGGATACTTGAGCTAACATTGTTTCATCAAAACGAATCGCCGCACACACTTGCCTGTTCACGCGTCGTTGTCGTTCCGCGGTCTTGGTATTTGTTTTGCTACCGTCTACCGGATACCCATCAAAAACAACGATTGCATTCGAACCGTAGTGATTTCGCACATATTCGACGTACTTCTCACAAATAGACCCAAATGAATCGTTACGATGCCACACAACTTTGTGTAAGAGATAACCCCCATCCAGAACATTGATTTTCTTACATTCAGGTGCCACGCGGTCTGGATCTTGTATGAAAACAGAATACAACGTCGATTTAGTGCCTTTGCGCATTCCTGCTTCCGTGAAAAGCGACAATGGAAAGGGTGCAAGCTCGAATCTCAAGTAATGCTTCAACTCGTCGTCGGATTTCTTCGCTATGGTCATTCTCTGGAACAGCATAAGTGGGTTGATGGGGAGTGTTTTGTCAGCAACTGTGATGCTGCTATGTACCGCTAGCAGTGGCACGACTTTTTCCTTGCGTTTGAATTTGGTGGACCCGAAATTTTCACACGTGCTATGCATGGTCGACATCGCCTCAATACCTTTCTCTCTGGAGAACTGACAGTTAATCGTATCATCGCCAACTATTCCCGTACTTATGGAAATAAGCGAATCGATTTCGGGGAAGGGAGAATACTGAGAAAACCATGTCAACAATTTGGTTAAATCTTGATCGTCTCGAGTGATGCGTGAAGTCCTTGCATCGACATGTTGCTCGGATGTATCTAAATGGACATTGCAATAGTCTTCAATGGAGTCGCAAACGTTATGCAAAGATATCATTCCCAAAGTCCACACTGCGAGAACGCTGTCACTAATCCCACGGCCACGCGTTAGGCCCCCGCAGTTATGCATCATTCGCATCAAAGTTTGTTCGATGGTCATATCGGACTAAATCCCACACCAAAACTTGTCCGAACGCCGAATCGTGAACGCACCCTCCGTAGTAAATTTATGGTATTCATCCGGGTCCATTTTGTCTTCCAGATTTAACATTTCTTGCAGATATAGATAACCAAATTTAGCATAAAGGAAATGACCGCTTGCATGAAAATACGGAAGCATTCTTTGAATAGTATCCAGATGTAATTGCCAATTCCCCATTCGCTCCGCTTCGATGAACTGCTTGACTAAAGTGGTCATTTGGAAATACTGAACCCATAATTTAGCTGTGGAACCATTATTTTCCAACTTTGTAAGCGCTACTGTAAATTTTGTGACCACAACTCCGATTGCCTCATTTTCGTCTGCGCTGAGAATCGCCGATTTATCACAATGACCAAGCAGTTGATCCATTACTGCACGATCTTCGTCGGTTAATTCGAGAGTGTCCAGGATTATGTGTGCCAGAGCAAGATGACACAAACCGTGTGCACGAATTGCGCGTGCGTATGCGTGTCCAGCCAGCATTTTGATCGGGCAACACAGCATCATGAGGGGTCACACACTGGATACCTCCCATAATATGAACAGTATGATGGCCATCAATAGTGTTGACGTTATGGTCCGCATTATCAAACGTAAATTGAGAGAATGAATGGGGATCAATTGACATAGAAGGACGCATAATAGCAGATGTTTCGAAAAGTGTTGTTTCACTGTAAGACGCCGCGAAACCCAACGAGGATAGTAGGTCAATCAGTTTTCTTGAACCGAATTTCTCCGATAAGAACCGATGACAAGAACGATCGCGGTCTTGCCGCGGATATGACGGCATGCGATAACGCTTCACATATTCTATTCCACTTATCTAAGGAGCCGCGTTTCTTCTTCACAATTACTTCACGGAAGAAAACGAGCAAGGATTGTGGAATTGCAGAATGTGCTTCGTTTAAAAAGCGGTCAGGTGGCGGATATACGGAAACGTCATAGGCCTTCGAACGGATGTCCGCCAAAATAATAGCAGCTGCTTCTTTTACAACTCTGAGCCGTTCTTCTTCTGGATTTACCTGTTTGGATTTGTACCAGGATTCCGAAAGCAGTTTGTAACCCGTGTCCCGGAAGCAGACGACAGACGAGCGATGTGTCGATGCGTCGATTATAACTATATCCTCTTCATATTTATTCAACAGTCGCGATTTACGGTCCTTTTATCCGGGCGGTATTCTCCTTCAATTTGGTTCATAAGTTCATCGAGTGAAAATTGACATTCTTCGAAGTTTTCAGTATGGTATGAATATATATGCTCCATTGCCTCGTCAACGTTCGTCGAGGGTCGATATCCTCTTTTCTGCCCCGACGCTACCCGACTATAAAGCCGTGTGCGACATGACTGATGGTACCGTCCCTCCACAGCAACCAAATCCGTCACATGTTCAATCCGATTTATTATTTGCTTTTCCCACTCATCACCGCGATCTTCAGCAATTTTTAAAATCGTGTCTTTCACTGCCAATATTTTCCACCCGATAAATGACATCCCGATCTGATAAAGGTTTCTTTTTTTCTTTGTTAAAAAAATCGTCCGTAATTTCTTTCGTACACAGAAAACACTGCGTTGTAAAGTCAAACTTCGGGACAATAGATCGACGTGATGTCGACGCTACTGGAGCCGATACAGTACTTTTACGGAGATATGCTGCGATCAGTTTTTCGTTATTATAATTCTTTTGACACGCGGCATGCACAGTCACTGAGGATACGGTCTGTAACATGCGCACATGGTCAGGATGGCGTCGTTTCTCACTCGATTTGACCAGAGTTTGAACGCCTCTTTCCTTCACAACCACTGAGTCACTTTCATTTAAGCGTTTCTCACAAATAAAACACAAATTCACTTCCATATTCGCCATAGCAAAACGTATCGTCGTGTCAGTAGGTACACTCCATCCGGCAGGTACGAACACACTGTCCTTTCACTCCCTTCGGCGGCCACGAGGCAAGTCGCCGAGCCATTCCTTGTGTGTTGACAGAGGGGCCGGGAAGGGGGTTGCCGACAGTAACAAAACGAACGGAGGAAGAGCGGGAACGTTCTATGCCTGGAATTTTACAATGGATGTGCCCTAGTGTGCTATTAAAACCGATACAATTATTTTCACTACTTCTTGCTTTACCACTTTTCGAATCACAATTAAAAACCAAATACCACCATTTGTACAAAATCGCACCATTTGCTCTACCTCATGGTGGTGTGGTAATGAGCTGACAATATGAAACAAAATTATGTGTTAAATGGCTAGAAAAACTGGCAAAAAAAGCATAAATGTGGAAAATACGAATTTAAAAAAAAAAGAATTCACTTTCAGCCGCTGTAGCTCGTTACCCATTAGGCCTACAAAAAAATGTAGGAAACAAAAATATTGGAAATTTTATTATCTACAATTTTGCTTATAGGTCTTTTTGTCACTGGATCAGCCGTTAGGAAGTTATTCGCACAAAAAGAAATTTTTGCACCTTTAATCCAAGATGGCGGCTCGCGCGTGCGCCCTACAAGGTCGAAAACTTGGATTTGTGATCAGGGCATTAACCTAAAGAACATATCCCAAAATGGTTTCTAGACCACCTTTTGCACGCAAAAAACCTACATTGACTGGACTATTACATATTCGCTGTCTTCTTCCAAAAAAAGTGGTGGATTGAAATCTGCACTTAATACTGACGATTTACCGGTAAGAGTAAAAATGTTGGACATTCTGAAGTACTTTATTCAAGAACTCAAAGCGCACTGCAGGTACATGTCAGTTTACGTAGCTATATAAAAACTGCAAACACAGATGACCACAACTGTAGGAATTTAGGTTCTGATATCTATCAAAGTTGTACGCGATGTTATTCTTGCTACCGTCGCTGCGAAAGTATTTTTATTAATTCAAGGGGAGGTTTCAAATGTCCTATGCTGTCGAAGTATGTTACGTTTTCACTACGCTTGACGTAGGCAGTCCAATGGGTGCCAGGACCTATTTTATCGTCGAGATTTACGATACCGCATTCGTTCTCATGAATTCTAGATGGCAAAGCGTTGCGCATGAATACTCCTCTAAAATTCGGAATTTTTAATATTTTAGCATACTTCGCTAAATCAAAGTTTGTTAACGCTCGTCGCGGTAGCTTTACAGTTAGTTTTTTGGTTGGTAGGGTCTTAAATATAATCCAAATCCTCTTTTGTAGGGTCCCAAATGTAGACCTTTTCCAAGAGCAACCGACCCCATCGCTTTATTATGTCGCTCCTTTTCTTTAAGGTCCTTTGCAGCCGATTAAGCATCTCCCACTGCTTTGGCGATTGCAGCAGCTCCACCTCCTAAGGATCCTAGGGCGCTTAAAGCGGCAAATATTGGTATGAGCGGTAAAATACCGCCAGTTTTAGGGATTTTGATTATTCTAGTTTTTGGCTGAGCAATTTTACTTTTTTTAATGGTTGCTAAAGCTAGCTTTGCAGCTTTCATTACATCGTATCCTTTATTACCTTTAATACGGCTTCGCGCACGCGTGACCGCACCGGTAAAGCTAATAACTCCACCAGAACGTTTTTGTCTCACTTTTTTTGAACGTCTCTTTTTACGTAGAGCATCCATTCCTAGTTTGGTTTTTCCTTTCATAATACCTGTTATGGTTAGTGCACCAGCTTTTTCTCCAAATTTAGCGTCTTTTGAACGAAAACGTAGCCACGCCTTTTCGGAAAGCATCTTGTCAGCTTCGTGTCGTTTCTGAAGATCTTGATGTTGAGAATATGCGATATCGTGCTCTTTGCACGCTTCGTCTAGCGGATTAATTCCCTGATCTCCCCTAGCAAGTCTTTTCTTTAAACGAGTACCTGGACCACAAAACTTATATCCAGGCACATGTAGTTCCACTGGCAAATTATTTATAAGCGTAGTTAAAACACCACAACCTTTCCTTCTCACGGTTCGTCGACGAATACCTGGTTTGTGCGCGTAAACTCTCATATTAAACGATTGCGATCGATTGCAAAGTTTGAACTGCAAACATTTCTTTAAAACTTGTTCTTATTGGTTAGGAGGAATACGAAGATGGGGCTGCAGTCCCACAACCTATGAACGCAAAACCCAATTCTGTAATTGTTTTTGACGATGTGGTCGGAGAAAATCAAAATATAATTGAAAATTACTATTGTTTCGGACGTCATAGAAATATCGATTGCTTTTACCTATGCCAAACGTATTCATCTATTCCCAAACAACTCATTAGAGACAATGCTAATCTGATTGTAGTATTTCAACAAGATAAAACAAATCTCAAACACATTTACGACGACACGTCATTGTGGACATGTCGTTCGATCAGTTAAAGGAATTGTGCTCTATTTGTTGGCAGGAGGACTACGGGTTTTTAGTTATAGATAAAGATAGTGCAATAAATTCCGGAAGATACCGGAAAGGCTTTGATTACTATTTCCACATAAATAATTAAAACTTACTTCAAACTGTTAGTGGTTGGCGAACAACTGTAAACGCAAGATGCATAAACGTCTAGTTGCCGAACTGCTTAAAACGAGAAAATCCGTAAAAAGGAAATATCAAAGTTTAAGGTCAGACATTGCTCAATCGCAGTTACAGTTGGCGGAACAATTAAAATCAATTTCCCAACCCCTTCAGGATCTAATATCAACTCTAAAAACTGAAAGAGTAGATACTCCTGATATAAAAAGTAAAGTAGAGCATATGACCTCTCCACCCAAGCCTATTATTCCCCAACCAAATTTACTAAAGTTAGAGGACATTAGAGAGATTACACCAGAAACAGAATTACAGGATCATGTAGAATCAGAACAAATTGCAGAAGATGAAGTGCTTGAAGAAAGCGTCCGGGAAGCTAATAAAACCGTACAGCAAATGATGAAGTCTCAAGTTTTAAACCAGTTCTTAGATCAGTATGACGGATTAGCTAGGCAATATATCGAAAACATGATACATGACACACAGGACGAATTTGATATGCACTACGGAGTACGATGGGATCTTGAGAGCAATAAATTTTCTATAGGCAATAAAGAATTAGACTTTGGGGAAGACATGGTCGTAATAGATGGAGCAAATAGGGTGGTTTACAAAGGAACGCCTGGAATGTATGAGTTAACGTTTGAAAAGAAACCTATAGGTTACAGTAAAACTGACGAAGACAATTATAAAGATATCGTTAATCGGTCTGCAGCCAACCGACAAAATTACGATCCCGACGATCGAATAAGTGGTAATGCAGGGCAAAAGTACAGAAACGTTGTTCGCCGTTTATTTGCGCCCAAGCGACGAGGTAAAGGACTCCTAAATTTAAATAACAAGCAGATAGAATTTGTTCCCTGGAAAAATCCGAACACGTTAGTGAACAGATTACAGATTTTAATAGCCTCACAGTTGGCAGGTCACACCGGTCATAACGAAATTCTTAGTATAATTGACGCTTTAAAAACAGAAAAAATTATTAAATAAACAAACCGATGGTTAAATAGAGACCCAAGCTTGACTTCTCATCACATAGCTACGAAATGCCGATCGATAGGTTTGGTAGACACTTACACGATTCTCGTTATAGAGCCTATCCCAGTCATGTTATGTTTGAAGTCAAAATATATCGGAATTGTATTACGAAGTTCCTCTACACATCGTTGGATCGAAAACTGACAAAGCGGGATTCTTCACACTCGGAAAGGGGCAAACAGAATACATATTTCCGTTAACGTCGGCTGTTGTTTTACAAACAAATAAATCTATAGAAAACGTGGAAGTGTATCTCAACAATGTTCATGTAACTAATCTGATCGGTCAAACATTGAAACGTGGAGATGCTTTCCGACTTAAGCTTCCCAATGGTGGAAAGGATGTTCTCTCTGTCGATGCAGTTAGTTCTTAAATGTTCACTGCAACAGGAAAAGGTTCCAGTCTAACATGAACGTTAAAGATGAAGTTGTCGAAGAATTGCACAAACCAGCTAGAAAAAATTTTAAGCGGCGACGTGTGATTGTCAAGGAAATAAACGATTTATTCCAAGCTGACTTGGTAGAAATGATACCTTACGCAAAACTTAACCAGGGGTACCGATACATTTTAGTTGTGATCAACGCATTTTCCAAATACGTTTGGGCATACCCCGTCAAGCGAAAGACGGGTCAAGCGGTTACCGAAGCTATGAAGAAAGCGCTTAATGCTGCAACACAAAAGCCTAAAAATTTGCAAACAGATATGGGAAAAGAGTTTTATAATGCAGAATTTCAAAATTTGATGAAGAAATTCGGCATAAACCATTACAGTAGTTATTCAAATCTAAAAAGTAGCATAGTTAAGCGATGCAATCGCACTTTGAAAAATATGATGTGGAAACAGTTCAGCTTTCAGGGAACCTACAAATGGTTAGATCTTTTACTAAAAATCGTAAAAGCGTATAATTCAAAGAAATACAGCACAACTGGGTTTAAGCCAAAAGATGTTAATAAAAAAAATGATAACGAGATTCTAGAAGCTGCATTCAGTCATACTAAAACGGTAGATTCCAAGCAACAATAATTTCACTTGGGCGATCATGTTCGGGTGAGCAAATATAGAGCAGCATTTGCCAAAGGATATAACCCTAGCTGGAGCAACGAAATATTTAAAATTGCAAAAGTTCGTCTTACTAACCCAACAACCTACATATTGGAAGATGAAACTAACCAACAAATAAAAGGAGGATTTTACGAGTACGAATTGCAGAAAACTAAACACCCAGATATATTCCTAGTGGAAAAAGTGGTTCGGAGAAAAGGAAATCAACTGTTCGTTAAATGGTTAGGTTTAGATAAGAGGCATAATTCATGGATATTTAAAACAGATCGTGTATAATTTTCTTGAACTGTAATCATGATGAAATAAAATAATTTTTAATATGTACCTAGTTTAATTATGTTGCTATACAAACGTGTTTGTTCTTTAGATTGTCATTTACAAATAATTGATATTAAATAAACTTCAACGAAGTCAAGTAAAATATAAACATTTTTCTCACATTCTTTAGTTGTTTTACTCTACTATAATATATATATACACATTTAAATAATGCTAATACAAACTACTTAAAAATTACAAAGCGCAAGCAAATATGAGTAATAGCGTACCAGAAAGTTTGTGTAAACGATTATGGTAGCACTCCTGCAGCAAAATAACAACCAGTACTGTTCACTCGCGGCAACTGTAAATTAATTTAAATTTGTTCGGAAACGGCTGCCTCTCATAAATCCACCAAATCGTTAAGTCTGCCAACGCTAGGAATATCCTTGTGTCCCCATGCTAAAGTATTGGTAGAACCGGGAATAATGAAACGTTTGTCGTCGTAAGAAGACAGCGCAACTTTATTAACCAGTTTGGTGTACATAGTGTGCAAACTAGAGCGAAAAACGGTCATCATACAAAACACTCTAGACTGCATGTTTGTAGCTACTGCGCTATACGTTTCCGTCGTAAGAGATTTTTCGATAGCGCATTTCTTCACACCCTTAGCCTTTCTATCTGTTTTATCGCGCGCGTTTACACAGTTTGCACCCGTTCCGTAATAATTTAAAACAGAGATGCCAGCATATTCGTCTTTCATCTTGCCAACAACAGACATGTTTCGAGGCATTCCGTGTTCCCCAGTTTTATAATTAGAAGTATCGAATTTATCTAAATTCTCTTTCATGTCATCATAAAAATTTTCAGTGTAAATTAGCAATATAAAGGAGTCAGTATCCGAATATAGAAGAACAACGTTATTACCATACTTTTGTTTCAAAAAATTATAGAAAAAATCATACATGACAGTTTTCGATATATCCAGAACAGAGAAACCAACGTAACTTGGTTTGTTGTAGAAAACAGAAGTTCTGTTCATCTCAACGGCTATTAAATTTTCACAAAATATAGATAAATTTTTGAAATTTGGTTTTGCAATTAAATTTTCAGCCCCAATTCTTTTACCAATTTACTCCCAATGGCTAAGCAATTTGACGTTTACCCTTTTGTCCACGTTTTCCATTGTTTTTCCAAAAACGCTGTTATTAATACCCTTGAAAAAGTTTTTTTCAAAGTCGGTTTTACTATCGTTTCGAAATTTGGTGTTCAAATCAATATAAGATCTTAACCACGGAGACTGGGTAAATTTCAATATTCTATGAATTCGCGTCAAGATTAAGCCAGCATCTAAACATTGTTTTAAATTTCTGTAATGAATAACATACTTGCTTTTATCAAATAAATTTGGAATTAATTTTGCATCTTCAAATTTTCCTTCCGGCGGAACTAGCAGCTCCGGACAATATGGGAATTCATTGTGGCATTCATGCAAATTTTCTGGGTAGTGCAAGTCAACTTCCAAAACGTAGCCCATATCTGATTCGTCTGAAATGTTGGAAACGTCAAAGTTTTCAATTTCCTCCGCGGTTAGCCAAATAAAATCGTGCTGCGGCAAATACTGTCGCATGGCATAGCCATACAGATTAGTTGCATCTAAATACATGATAAAAGAAGTGGGTTTTTTTGAAACATAATTTTCAACAAATTTGTTGTTAGCAATAGCTTTCCTCCCCACACAAGTACTGACTCCTCCGCGTATTCCCTTTCGAAATAAATGTAGCATATCCAAATCGGTTAGCAACTCTAATCCCACAGCAGTGTATTTCAACACAGCATCCCAACTTAGACCTGGAGCCGTGTAATAATGGGCCGAATCTAGTAGGTAATGCTGTAGGCAAAGTGTTCTAAAATTTTCAAATACGTCAGCCAAAAGTAGTACGTCCGATTTTAGATAGATGTCAGAGTAGTCGCTCAAAGTTTTGCATTTAAACGTTTTCCACACATCAACAGCGCGATTATAATTTTCGACCGAGATTTCCTGCTCGTTCAAAGTATCATAAAATTGTTCTATTGTCGGCAGATCGCGCTGTTGTAGTTTGGAAAACGAAGGAGTATGGAAACACACCTTTTTGTCTCATAAGATTAAATTTAACGCCGTTGCAAACTATTTTCTGTATTTGAAAACACTGATCGGAATTTAAATTTTCAGCCAAACTTGACAAAGAACTGTTCATGAACCGAAAACTGTCTAAAAATCGCAAATGAATATATATTTTCTCGTTCTTGCCAGCATTATTTTGAAATTCATCAACTAAAAGGTGCTTGCTAAAAGATATATATTTTTCCTTGTTTTGTGGAATAACATCAATTTGTTCGTTTTTTAAGGCAATTTGTTTGACAAAAAGGTGGGAATCATAATTTAAATTATGAAAAAATATGGGAATAAAATTTGGAAGAATAAAATTTAGATTGCAAATGGAATGGGCGGCTCCGCGGTAATTTCCTGTGAGATGGCAGTGATCTCTCACTTTATCTTGCCCATCGTCATCAAACGGTAAACTACAGATGTGGCATGAAAGAGCATCATTAAAATTTTGAATTTCGTTTGCGGTCAAAACTTTCATGGGTACTGTAAAGTTTGGTTCGTTGGTATAAATAAAACACTATTTGGAGGAGAAAGTTTTAATGAAGTTTTTACTTTACAAATAATTTTGATGAATGTTTTATATTTTGTAAATAGCAACCAAGTCGCTAAGTTACAATACAATTGACCAAGGCTGCTACATTAATACCCCCCCCCCCCTTTGCAGAAGAAAAAAAGCTACGCACCAAACGTGAAGCGCATGCTATCTTAGCTAAAAAAACTTCTGATCTTTTTTAAAAACAATACAAGTAACGTAACTAATTGAACATTATAGAAAATTAAATTAGCTTGAAGTTGCTTCTAGTTTTTTCAGGTGGGTGTCCAATTCTTGAGGTTCTAAGAGCAGAGTCGAAAAAGTTCACTAAAAAAAAACAGAACAAAAAGGGAAAAAAATGTGCATAAACAAAAAGTTGAGTCTTGTGGCAAATAATTGCCAAATTGCCCCAAATAATCTAATTGACTAACCCCAAAACACATTTTTCAAACGTTCAACAAAAGTTTGTATCTATTCAAACGTTCAAAACCATTTTTACATGACGCAAATGTTCTGACGCTCGATGATTCCAGCACGTAACAGTTCATGCAGATGCTTTTCTAAAGACAGTAATTGTGTTTGAAAATCTCAGGAATCTCACGTCGGGAGGGGTCCGGGTTCAAATCTTGTCGGAGGGGTCACCAATAATGTTATGTTAGGTTTGTAGTTGGAAATAAAACACTGATTTTAAGGAGAATGTTTAATGGAGTTTTCACTTTACAAATAATTTTGATGAAATTGTTTTGATGAATGTTTTATATTTTGTAAATAGCAACCAAGTCGCTAAGTTACAATACAATTGACCAAGGCTGCTACAGTACAACATGTTTTAAATGGTTGGAGTATAAATTTTGAACGTCCCTTTTGAAACGCTCCATGAACACATCAACGGTATTTTCACCACGATAAATTTCGAATTTGGATAAAGTGTCATTATAAGAACATTTAATAAAGTACGCGAAAGAGTAAGGTTGGTGTTCACACACGGTTACCGTGAATGGTTTTGTAGGATTGGGATGCGACGTAGCAAGTGGTTTTAAAATAGTTTCAAAATCAGCATAAATTACGAAGGGGACTTTTAATTGTTTTTGATAATTTTCAAATTTAAGAATATTTTGAGGCGCAACTTTTCCCAGTTTGTTCGTTATCAAGTCAGTAGTTGGCAATTTTGTGTAAACGTGATTACAGTCAAAACGAAGGTGCATGTGTAACTGTTGTTCAGTACGAAAGTAATGGAGACAGCCGTCACAGAAGTGTTTTGCGCCATCTCTAGCCGTTATTTGTTGCGAAACTAATCTAGACAAATCTTTTATCCAACAGTAATGACTATTACCCACCGTATCAGTAATAAGCAGTAAATTGATATGAATAAATTTTTTATTGCGGGTGTAATGCAGGGGTCCTACAATTTCGTATTTCGTAACATTATTTCGAAAAACTTCTTCAACACCGTACACGTTAATAGAAAGTTGTGGATTACATTTTTCAAATTTAGAAACATCGCTTAATCTCACCGGAAATTCGATGCCGTCGAAGCGCAATAACTGCCGGCAATCTGGATAGGAGCTGGTTCGGTTTGACGGTCCTGTCGGTTGACAAATGGCGGAAGTCACCGCCCAGCCGAAACAGCATTCATCCTCATTTTGCACATTTACAACCGATTTCTTGTTCTGAATCTGTTTTGGGAGCGGGATGTAGGACGAGGCTCGAAGCGGATTGTACTTGTTAATATTTACATCCAAATACATTAGGTGCTTCAAACGCCACCCTGTAAAAAGATATGGTCAATAAATATCGATACAAAAGACAAGAAAAGTATGTACCCGACTCTCGCTCCTGAAATTCTGACACCTTCACGTCCAGCATCCCCGTAAAACGATCATATAAGTCATTCAAGTCGGTCGCAACTGTTGCAATTTCATTAACGGTTTGAAACGTTTTTATATCTTCTATTTCTTGACTTTCCAAAACAAACAATCCAAATAGCTCTAAATTGATTTTAACGCTTTTAAATGTCGCCATTTTATTTTTTATTAAAGTTACAATTTTATGTTTAATCTCGTCCATAAATTCCGCGACACTTATATAATTGTTAACGGGAGTTACTCTGTAGGTAACAATGCGCTGCTTGAAGGCGGTCTGACGGATCACCACTCCTTCTCCAAAGGCTGCTACACCAGATCGGTTTGCGTGTCGATTGCTCCTGAGATGTCCTACATACCCGGAGCGGGCAACGTTTTCGTCACACACATCACAGTAGCGCATAGGAGAAGGTCGAGAATCTGAAACAAAGAAACATATTACTCTAAACATCTGAAACGCTGCAGTTCGACTTACCATTAGGAGGATTTGTTTTAACTCTTTTGCTTGTGGAGGGTCCTTCACCATCGGTTGCCACCGAAGCCTCCAACCCGTTGCCTGAAAACCGCAAAATTGAATATTCTTTTTACGTAATTAATCAGAAGCAAAACAACTTACCGCTCGTAGATGGGTGACTCAACTCCTGACGGCAACTCTCTCTTCGGTGGCGGTACAATGCATCCGATCTGGTGAAGAACTTGCTGCATTTATCGCACCTGAACATGCTAACTTGGTAAGTAGCCAAAGACTGAACACACCTACCAACACCAGAAGGATATAAACAATTGTTAGCAGCAGAACTTTGTTATTTGTTCTTAGCAACCTACACCGAGAGCATTTAAATAAAAAAATTACTAGACTCGGTGTAGACCTCCAACTGGAACGAACGCGGACGTTGAACTCTCCAGTCAGGAAAGGATTTTCGGGAAGGTTTCAACCATGTTACTATGGAATTGGATTGTTAAAAAGACATATTAAGCAAAAGGTAGAGTCCTAATTAGTGTCTGCTGCACCCGAAGCACCTTCGATAATTTCAACTTTCTGGCCAGCTCATTCAAGCGCAACCGTCGTGTCTTATTAAGTTGGTGGATGGTATGATTGTAGTTATACCTCCTAAGGTTATCTTGGTGCTTCGAAATAATTCTCTGGAAACGGTTCAGCTTGCGCTCGCTAGCGTCAAGCATCTCGATGGTTTTGAGGATCTCCGTTTCCAGAAATTCCCTGGCGCGTAATTGGACTCCATCTGCACACCAATCTTCAAAACCATCGGTTTGACTTTCTCGCGTGAAACGTTGTGATGGTGCAGCTGAACCATCACTCGTTGGCGGAGAAGCTGAAGTACCTGCGGGGGTTGGGTCAGCTGCACTATCAGAAAGATTCATGGATGTTTCCCCATGGGTAGCGGCGGTAAGGTTCGGAGTGTCAGCAGCCAAACTGATGTCTGCAGCCAAACTCAACCCATGTTCTGAAACACTACCCTGAGAATCGCCGTAATCAAATGTTTCTTCAAAAGAGTTATCAATATTCGAACTTTTTTTCAGATTTTGAGAACGATTTCGGGACAAAATGCTGTTTTGTGTAAATTGTTGGTAAAAGGTTTCTGTCGACATTGCTTTAATAACATGGGAATTAAAAGTTGAATAAGGACTTAAATTTTGTGACAATGGAGACATTTCAATAGTTCTCCAATCGAGCTTTTGAGCCAAAGGAGACACTTCTGTGGTATTTGAATGCACTTCGGAATCAGAACTAAAACTTAAATTTTCATTATTATTTGAATTTAATTTTGAATCAGCGTCATTTAACATTTGGTCCAAAGGGGTCATGATAATATCCGAGTCGACTTGTGAATTAGCACTATTTTGAGACAACGAAGGCTTTTCATAAATGAGATTTGAATCATTGCTAATTAAATTTTGGATGCTAGCTATAGAAATATCCCCCTGATCAAAAATTCCATCCTAAAAGTTATTAACTGCTTGCGAACAATCACGAGAAGAAATTTCAATAATTGTTGCAGGTTTTGCAATATTGCTGCTACTGACAGAATTATTCTTCTGGTGATTGTTCTCAAATAGTAAACATTCGGCAATACTCTTTTTTAGTGCACCCACATTTCTATTTTCTCTACTAATTTTAGAATTTGGGGTGCTAGCTGCAGAAATGTTCTCATATAAACTATTTGAATTATTCGTCCTGATACCGTTTAGCATCTGATCAACGCATTCTGCCAAATTAAATTTCGGTTGCGAAATACATTCATTTATTTTAACACTATTTGCAGAAATCTGCTCGAAATGAACAGAGATTTCAGCATGATTTTCATTCGCAAGCATTAAAATTCAATTTAGGTCGCGGAACACTTTTGATTTTGTTTAATAAGTAATTCCTCAAAATGCTTTCACACCGATTGTTGTTCAATAGCTTCTCCTTGGTGGTTATTTTCAGATCTTAGCAGCTTTGCATTTTGAACAATTACATTTTGCAAAATTTTGATTTTATTGGTCGATTCTATAGGTAATGCTTTACTAACCTCAGAGCTGGTGGAAGGGCTCGGTTGCGGGCAGGCGCAGAGTTTAGCTTTGGACTGCTGGGACTTCCTCAAAGAGAGTCGCGACCACTTGGAGCGAACACCTCGAGGAAAATCACTACACCCCAACACAACACTGCCACAAACACCACAAGAACCGCTGTAAGCACTAGCATCCATTTCCCTCGAGATCTCAACCCAAAATGGCGCCCCAGACGTTGAGGAATGTTTATTACCTAGACAGATTAACCTTGGCCTTGATTCCAAGGTAAAGTGGCGAGGGGTGCAACCTTGAAGCAATATGAAAATTAGCGAAATTTAGAAAACCAGTTCAAGGTCAAAGTAATACTCAATGCAAACCCCCTTGGATAAAGGTAAAAATCACTTCAAAGTTAATATTGTCTTAAAACTACTTTTCAATAAATGTCTTTGCATACTTACTAAAATCCGCTTTGCTGTAAACTGTAAAGAGAAATTAAAATAATATATACTACTAAAAGAACTACAAGCAAATGAATAATAAAAGTGAAAGAAACACAAATGCAATAGTCAAATACTACTAAAAACAGCTACAGCTAAAATTACAAATGAATAATAAGTCAAAGAAACACAAAAGCAATAGTCAAATACTACTAAAAGCAACTACAAGCAAATGAATAATAAAAGTGAAAGAAACACAAATGCAATAGTCAAATACTACTAAAAACAGCTACAGCTAAAATTACAAATGAATAATAAGTCAAAGAAACACAAAAGCAATAGTTAAATACTACTAAAAGCAACTACAAGCAAATGAATAATAAAAGTGAAAGAAACACAAATGCAATAGTCAAATACTACTAAAAACAGCTACAGCTAAAATAACAAATGAATAATAAGTCAAAGAAACACAACAGCAATAGTCAAAGAGTTCTGTTTAGAAATCGCAAGTTTAACTAAGCACTTAGTAAATAAGCAAAATAGCAAATAAGTATATGTTAGTTGTGTGTACTAGAGTCTCAATCTGTCTAAAAACTAGCACCACTGGAAGACTCATACGGTGCGTTCCAGCTTTTAAACGTTTTCAGAGCGTGTGAGGCCTTCCCTACTACCAAAGAGAAAGGAGCCAATTGAATTGTCGGATACCCTACTATGGCAAGTGAAAGGAGTGAGATCAGCCATCCGATTGGTCAAACCCCCCCCAGCAAGAAGAGAATGGATGAGGACCGCCTCGAGAAAACGGTTTAAAAGCGGATCGCAGCGTAGAATTCTTCAGTGTGCTAGTTTTTAGACAGATTGAGACTCTAGTAACACTCAACTAACACATTTATTTGTGTATTACTGTTTCCCTTCTAGCGCTGTGTTTTTATATATTTGTGTGTTTTTCTTTATTTGTTCTAAGTGCTTAGTTGAACGATATCTAACCTGACATTGGGCATTAGACATTAGACAGTTGACCTTTGACCTTTAACCTTTCTAAATGTTGTTTGTAGCTAATTTTGGTGAAATCGTTGCCAGACTCGCCTGGGTAAAAGTGCCAGATCATGAATTTTATCTGCACGACCTGAGTCAGTTTGGTGAAAGCTTGGGTCGAAGTTTCTAAAATCATCGTTGGGAATCGCAAAAAAGTTAACGGACTTTACGTTTTAATTCAGGTATCAATTACCCGTAGAGACCATATCGGAATTGCTTTGACTTGTATCACAAATGTCCCTACAATTATCATTATTTGAGTTTTCGAAATTTGAATCCGAAAGATCTTCTTCATTACTTGCACAATATCTTCTGGCTGTGCATGTTGCCGTAAAATTTTCACCACAAATCCTTGTGGACTGTTTGTTTTCCAACATTCTAATTCATCTTTCCGATCTGGATACTTATCTATTCTGTCTAAAATCGACTGCGGTTTAATTTGTTGTATTGGCAACAAAATTTTAAAATAATAATTATGTTTAATCACATGTCGTTTATATACACAACCATATACTGTTTGTTTTAAATTAACCAGTGACGGGCCCACGAAAAAGAAACTGGGGATGTGAAGAAAAAACTGAATAAGTAATTTACATATAAGTTGTTAACACTCAGAGCAGAAATGTTGAAATATCCTCCTACATTATTTTCCTAAATCCTATGCATGAAAAATCTTTAAAAAACACAGCAAACTCAGTTATTTTGTCAACAAATATTTAAAATTAGTAATATTAGTGTAAAATTCTTTAAGTATATCATTCCTTGAGTTTGGGAGATTTTCAAAACATGCAGCAGTACTAACGAATCTTGCTGGGGTTAGCTGCTGCAAAAAGAAAAACATTGTTGAAACTCCAATAGAACGTTTTGCAAATTTTAACAGCAAAATCGCAATTACTTTAAATAATTTGAGAACATGTGTGTGAGAACACCAGCATAATTATTTAATTTTTTAACGGAATACAGATTGTCACTATTTTACTGAACATATGGGACAAGGAAAGCATACCCAACTAATGAGTGCGACACAAAAAATGCATAACTGGCGGGCTCAATGGGGATGCACGTATCCGTGGATGCTTTTAAATTTTTTTTAAATCGCATTTATTTTAAACTTAAAATTATCCGAGGACACATAATCGCCCATCTTCTTCACTTATTAGTTACCCACGTTTGCAGTAAAATAGCGACAATCTTTATGTAAAAATATTTGTTCTAATTAGATGAAAATAATTAAATTGGTTTCATAGAAGACAAAGATTTAATTTTTAAACTTTTGAAAACATTCAAAAACATTTACTTCAGAGCAGCAAAACTGTCAAATAATTATTAAATATGAAGAGATACCGATTTTAACATTTTAGAAATAGCACGAGTCCAAACTATAAATTTTATAAAATTGTTTTGTTTTCTTACCCAATATAATAATCTTCGGGATAGATTGCATCGGCCATCTTTCGAACGATTTAAAAGTTTGATAAAAGCCAAATAATCAATTTACTTACGAAAGGTCCATTTACTTGTAATGTGGCGGCCATGGTTACGTTTTTAAGAAAAGTTTTGGATATGGGCGTTACTTTATAATCGTTTATGAAAAATATAACAGTCAGCACTTCAGCAGCCAGCAGCTTTTGTTTCAAAAAAATTGCTCAGGACGAGGCGAGTGGTCATTCTTATGTGTATTAATCGTTACATTACAGCATTTTTACTGAATCACCACTTGGACACGTCATTGCAGTTATGACAAAGACGCTTGACGCTAACATTTCTTGTACATAATTTCTTGGTAAAAGAGGAGAATCATATAATTTTGCAATAAATGTGAGCATATGCTGCTTTAAAAATTTTGTAGATCTTCTACATTGAAAATGGATTTAGTATTGCACTGAAGATCTCCAGAATTAGAATTACCGCGACTGCCACTGTATGCTACTTCTGGACAAGGACTACTTTGTATATTAAAATAATTATTTTCAAACGGTAATATATGTTTAGATTTTAAATGACCCTTGAAACGTTTTAAATTTGAAAAGTCTCTCAAACAGTTATCTACCCTACTTGTGCTTTCAGACTCTAACTATGCTTAAATTTTAAATGTAACGTTACACAAAAAGCATAGAGGCATTGTATGAAAATCGGACATGTGTATGCATAAAAATGTATTTTAGTTTGGTTAGACGTCGAACTAATACCGGCAGCCACATTTTCATTACCTGGAAAATTTTGCAGCGACCGGAGGTGGAGCAACATCGTTTCATTACCTTTTTCAATTCGCATCTCCACGCTGACCAATACGCAATCAGTGTTTTCCAAGATTGGTAGATATTTGTCCAAACTCAAAGTCAAACCACTGCCATGTTGCGAAGTGTAAGGAAAACGCGCATTTCTCTCCAATGAGACCCCATAATCTTTGATGCAATCATTAAACATCCAAATTTTATACGAAACGTGGTCCAAAGTCAAACAGTTAACTTTGAAATATAGTTGACCTTGGTCTGTCATGTAGACATACTTGGCTAGAAAAGGAACTTTTTCAACTTCTACCAAAATAGTTTCTTCGGAATCCTGATCCACGTGCAGCTTGAAAGTAAGTACGTTCTTTATTAGGGTAGAATGAGCATGATCAAAATGCTTCGTTACGCTGAACATGGAACTTGACTATGGACATTTTCCGGTTGGGCAAGGAAAGGGACGATACACGCATTCATCTTTATTATGGTTCACGTGGCAAAAGACGAGACGTTCTTGGCATCCTTCTGATTTATAATTGCATGGGAACGAAAATGTGCGCAAGATTTGTTCCACAGCCAATTGCCTCACGAGTGCTCCATCAGGACCCATTGGTGGGAATGGTGGAGTGCAGTTGCCACAAACACTGGTACCATCTTCGAGTTGCACTATTGGGGGGCGAATCAAGTAATCACTGCAAGTGGCATATCTCATCTGCTGAACAAGAGCATCTACTTCTTGGCGATTCACGATGTCGATAATCTGAAAATTATAATTGTTTTGAGCGTTAAAGAAAATGCGGAAAATTTTTCAAATCAAATTTCGCATCTTTGACATGATTTAGAGCTCCAGACGCTACCAAGTTTTGTAATAATGAGAACTTTATTCCATTCGCTTCCGCTCACAGACAAACAGCATCAGGAGGGCGTGGTCTAATCCCCCTACGAATTAGACTTTGTGGATAAAACGGACTCCTTATCCCCCCTCTTTCTCCCTACACCTTAACCGCGGTCTGTCTCACTTACGCTCACGATTTTTTAAAAATTGCGCAATATGAAAAAAATAACACAAATCACCCCGAGGTGTACGAAAACGCAGGAACCTTGTTTGTATTAAACACGTTCCCTTTGGCAACGAAAGGGTTTAGAAATCAAACGCATTAACACCGAAAAATCAGTTGAACTTTAAAAATCGATCAGAACAGAATGTTGTAGTACTAAAATATTGTCTCTACAATAAATAAACACACTACCTTGTAGTAAACTAATAAATTTTAAATAAAAAATAATAAATAAATATTATTCTCATAGGCAAAAAGTATATACGATACAGGGCGTGGCACTGCCCCTACAATCTTAGTTTATATCATTGATGTAATTGACTGAAATTGGTATAAAAATAATTTACTGGGATAATTGGAAAAAAATTTCTCATAGAAAACCTCAAAATTATCTAAAAACCCAAAAGCATACCAATATTGCTATAAAATTGTTGGCCATTTTTCTAAAACGTTTCAAAGTTTGTTACATTTTAGCATAAAAAATTCATCAAAAAAAACAATCACAAATTGACTTCTTCAAACGTTGTAATTGAACTGCGGGTTTCGTCATGATCATCACGAAACTCACAATTGAAATTAAAATCACTATTAAAAGTAAATGTTACTAATTTTGCACGAATCTTTTCACGAAATTGTTCTAGTGAACATCAACCTTCTCCATGAATATATTGTAATATATTGCAGTGCAACTGCAAATATCACTGTACTCAACCATGTTTTAACTTATGTTACTTGCGTGTAGTTACGTCAAATAGCAGTGTTCCTTACACAACGTTTATTTAATGATTTTTTTGAGTTGCACTGGGACACCTGTCTTACCAAAGGAAGTGTGCCATTTTTTCGGCAAAAAACAAAAAGTTGTTGTTATCAATAACCGTTAGTTCAAAAAGGTGTTTTTTCCTCGTGGTCTTTTAAGTGCTAAAAAAGACAGATTTTGCAACCTGTGAAGAAGACACCAGCGTTAAAGGGGACCCCTATACATTGGCGAACTACCTGAATTGCCGTAGAACTGACACTTTCAAAAAGGTAGGAAACAGTAATGTTAGTGCAACTTGTGTTTCTTATAATCGTAAACAGTTATTGGTCCTTCGACAGCCAAATTGAATTGCTCTTTTGGTGATACAGTCACTACAGTTTTTTCTCTTCAAATAACTAACATTACTTTTTTACGTCATCTTTCTGTCATATTAATACGTCAGTTTTCCTTCAAAGTATGGAGGTAGATAAATTACTTAAAAAACGTCAAAGTACACAGAAGTGTGTAGAGACTTTGCTAAAACTAGCTCAAGATGCTCAATAAGATGCTTCAAAAAGGGTGGATTTCGGTCTCAGGTTCGAAAATCTAGCTGATTTGGTGAAAGTGTTTGAATCTCTACATTTTGAGATTGTGTCGCTCGTGGAGCTGCCAGAACTCGACGTTCAAGAAGATATAATGAGATCTTTTTATAATATACAATATTCGATCAAAACAATTCATCGTGAAATATTCGGCAACAGGTCTGATGATGGGGTTCCATGCATGCTTTGCCACAGTATTCTGGTGCAGGTTCAGGCAGTGATCGCTCTCATGTTAAGTTACCAAGAATAGAACTTCCTAAATTTGATGGTACTACTAAAAATTGGACCACATTTTATGATTTTTTAAAACACTGATTCATGAGAATGTATCACTATCTGACATTGAGCGTTTTCAGTATTTCATTACAAGTCTTTCAAAGGAAGCTTTAACTTTGGTGAAGAATCTACCTCTTACTGCTGCCAATTATCAAATAGCCTTTAAAGCATTGGTGTCCAGGTATCAGAACAAACGTGTGCTAATAACCAATTATTGGCAAAACCTATTTCATGCTCCCAAAGCAACTAATGACTCAGCTTCTTCTCTTCGTAATTTATTGTCGGTGTTTGCTGAAAACCTAGATGCTTTGGATCAATTTGAGTGGGATCTCTGGGATTTTACGAAACTTAATTTGTAGGTACAAAAAATTGATTCTTCCACGAAAAAAAGATTCGAAATAGAATTTAGCGATTCTCAAGTGCCGAAGTATGACAATTTGTGTAAATTTCTTGAAAAACAGTGTCGTGCTTTGGAGGTTACTGTGATGACTTCAAGTTATGCTTCTTCAGCCCAACCTACTTCTAATTTCAAGAAGGTTCTTTGCCAGTTCATTCTTCGTTTGTGACAGGTGCAGGTGATGCGGTGGTGTATTGCAAACAAAATCATTCACTTCTCAAGTGTGACGGTTTTTTAGAATTGAGTCCAGGTGATCGTCATGCTGTTACGAAAAGGGACAATTTGTGTTTTAATTGCTTATCTGCGACTCATTCTGGGAATCGCTGTAACTCCAAGTTTAGCTGTCGTGTGTGTCATAAACATCATCATACACTCATACATTTTCCGAAGCAATTATCTTCCGTTTCTTCAGATAAAATTGATGAACCTAGTGTCAAATCCGCCGAAGATAATCAGCTTAAAGTGATGACAAGTTGTATGCTGGCGGGTCCAAAAATAGTGTTATTTTCAACTGTTGTGGTGAGTGTTCGGGATGTTCATGGAAACTATCAAATGTGTAGAGCTCTGCTTGACTCCGCGAGTGAAGCCAATTTTCTAACCGAACGGTGTGCGAAAAAACTTGGTTTTTCCACGTCCCTTCTTCAATTCCTATTCGGGCACTAAATCAAATGGCTACATTATCGAATTTAGGTACAGTTTTGTGTAAGTTAAGACCCTCTAGACATCTTCATCCGAATTTTGAAATAGAGATGATCGTGATACAAAATCCCCTTTAATCGTGTGTATGGACAAAGTTGGAAGCATATTCAAGGTCTGCCACTTGCGGATCCACATTTCGGGGTTCCTAGTGACATCGACATCTTGTTGGGGGCAGACATATACGCTCAAATATTGACGCAAGGTCTTAGGAAAGGTAATCGCGGTGAACCTAATGCGATTAACACTGTATTTAGGTGGGTTCTTATTGGTAAAGTTGATTGTCCTTCCGAAAAGGTGGTTAATTCTTTTTGTACATCTTTAGATGTTTCTTTGGAAAGTGCAATCAGACGTTTTTGGGAATTAGAGCAAATTCCTCAAGACACTTCTCAATCGCCTGATGACATCATTTGTGAAAACATTTTTCCTAATACACATTCTCGTGAAAAAGGTGGTAGATATGTAGTGCAATTACCTTTTCAGAATTTACCTCCTCAATTAGGAGATTCGTATAGTTAAGCTTTGCGTCCGTTTATGAATTTGGAATCACGTTTACTAAAAAATCCATCTCTTTATGAATCGTACCCGGCTTGTATGAAAGATTATATAGATCAAAATCATATGACCTTAGCTACAGAAAATCGTGCTAGTAACGAGATGTATTATATTCCTCAACATTGTGTACTAAAGCCTGAGAGTACTTCAACAAAACTTCGTATTGTGTTCGACGCATCTGCCAAAACTTCAAACGGTGCTTCTTTAAACGATGTTTTATACGTTGGACCTAAACTTCAAAGGGATATTGTTTCAATTTTTCTGGCATTCGGATGCATAGCATTGTGTTTACAGCTGATCTCCGGCAGATGTACCGCCAAATTCTAATCGCTGATTGTCAAAGGGACTATCAACGAATTTTATGGAGATTTTCTAAATATGAACCTGTGAAAGCATACCGTCTAAATACGGTAACATTTGGTGTGTCCTCCAGTCCGTGTTTAGCTATACGCTGTCTTCTTCAGTTGGCTCAAGATGAGGGTCATAAATACCCACTTGCGGCAGAGGTATTAAAATCCTATGTTTATGTAGACGATGTCGTGAGTGGTGCAGATTCACCACAACAAGCTTGTGAAGTTCAATCACAATTAGTGGCGCTATTTGCAGAAGCAGGTTTTGAACTAAGGAAGTGGGCCAGTAATCATCATGAACTATTAACATCGATTCCTGTGGAACGCCAACAACCTCATATGTTCGATTCAAATGATGTTACACGCTTGAAAATACTGGGGCTACAGTGGTGTCCAAGCACAGATTTATTTTCTCATAAGGTTCAACCTATCGATCGGCCGTGTTCAAAACGTAATGTGCTCTCAGAATTAGCTAGAGTTTACGATCCATTAGGTTTCTTAGCTCCCATCACTTTGTTTGCGAAATATTTGATGCAGCGCTTGTGGAGTTTGGGTATAAACTGGGATGATAAGCTTCCACCTGAGATTCTTGAACGTTGGTCAACTTCCAAATCACAACTTCCTTGTTTATCTGAAATTACATTGCCTCGGCGAGTGGTCATGGACGATGTTACCGTTTCCGAGGTGCATGGATTTTGTGACGCATCGCAAAATAGGCATTCGGCTGTGGTATACCTCCTTCAAGTTTCTTGTGGTGGTTCAACCAAAGTTTTCTTTGTGTGTGCTAAATCTAAAGTATCTCCTTTAAAAAGTGTATCCATACCTAGGTTGGAGTTGTGTGCAGCGGTTTTGTTGTCTGATTTGATTGAATTTGTACTTAACACATACAAAAATTACATTCTTGTAGATAAAGTTTACGCATGGTCCGATTCTACTGTTGTTTTATCATGGTTCAAGTCGTCTCCTCACAGGTGGAAGACATTAGTTGCTAATCGAGTAAGTCACATTCAGGACAAGGTTTCTCCGATGTTATGGAATCATGTGAGTGGTGTCGATAACCCAGCCGATTGTGTGTCGCGTGGTCTTATGCCTAATGACCTTCTTTCACATTCCTTATGGTGGGCGGGTCCGAAGTGGCTAGCGTAGACTGAAGATAAGTGACCAAAGTTTTCCTTTACTTGTGCAGCTGCATCTTCAGAGGTGGAATCGGAACAGCGAAAAGTAGTGTGTCTAACAGTGGTGACTTCCAAGTGAATGGATAAATATTCTACTCAATAAGTTCTCCTCCTTACGTAAAATTCAAGGAATTGTGGCATTTTGTCAAAGGTTTATCAAAAATCTAAAAGTTCCAAGAGATATTCGAGAAAAAGATACGTTTTCTATTGTGGAATTATACAAAGCTCTTGTGTTGATCGTTCGATCTGTGCAACGTGAAGTCTTTCAAAAGGAAATAGTGAATCTTGAAAGTAATGATCAGTGCTCTAAACCTTTTCGAAAGTTGGCTCCTTTTCTCGACAAAGATGGTGTCATCAGGGTGGGCGGTCGTCTTCGCCATTCTAAACTAGAGTTTGATGCTAAGCATCCAATGCTGTTGCCCCGTGCACATCGTCTCACAGAACTAATTATAGAACATGTACATACACTGCACCAACATCCTGGTCCTCGCACGCTTCACTATTTACTATCTCAACAATTCTGGATATTGTCGGCACGGCGTGTCATCAATTTTACTTTGTCCAAATGTTATAGGTGTTTTCGTGTGCGTCCTGTCCCAATAATTCCTTTTATGGGCGATCTACCTCCTAGCAGAGTATCTGAGGTTAAGCCTTTTTCTCACAGCGGTGTGGATTTTGCTGGCCCTTTTCTCATTACACTGGGAAAACGTCGCCATGTTCAATGCATGAAAGCTTATGTTTGTGTTTTTGTGTGTTTGGCTATTAAAGCAATACATTTAGAGTTAGTGTCGAACCTATCTTCCGAAGCTTTCTTGGCTGCTTTACGCAGATTCGTTGCTTGCAGGGGTAGATGCTGCAATCTTTATAGTGATAGTGGTACAAATTTTGTTGGAGCAAATAGATTATTGATGTCGTATTGTAAAGATTCCGCAGATAATCACGCTATTAAATGGCATTTTAACCCCCCTGCAGCACCACACTTTGGAGGGTTGTGGGAGGCGGGAGTTAAATCCGTAAAATCACATTTAAAAAGGGTTATCGGACTTCAAATTTCTACATTCTTTTCTACATTCAACCGCCTGGCCTTACGTGAAATACAGTTCTTCGCTAGATGGTGATTTTTGTTAAGTAAAAAGTGTGTTTTACATTGTGTGTAACCAAAGGTACAATTTTCTTTTCTTTTTTCCGTGAATTAATTACTGGCTATGGATCCCTCCAAGTTAAATTATAAAGAACTGCAATGTGAACTAAGAAAAAGAGGGAAAAACGGAATTGGCAAAAAATTAGATCTTATAAAAAGACTACAACGCCATGTGAACGACGAAGACGATGACAATGGTCTAAAAGAAGTAAAAGTGTCTCTATCTGAATCTTATATACAACGACGAAATCTGAATAAAAAAAGTTTTCGAAAAACTAATGAAATTAATTTACTAAGTGATAAAATAATTTATTTAGAAACTACGCTTAGCAAAATGTCTAAACTTATCAAAAACTTAGTAACCCAAAAAAATTATAAATCCAAGATTCCAAACAAAAATAGTACTGGTATCAGCAGAACCCAGCAAGGCCGCAATGAAAACAGCGGTGCTTTCAACACAAATTCGTGTTCTAATATCACAAAACCCGACAGTCAAAAAACGCTAGTTAAGAAAAGATCATGGAATTCGGAAAATTGTGTGATAATTGTCTCGATTTAAATAACAAAGTTAAGGAGTAGCTTGAAGAAATTAATTCCTTGGGGGAAATTAATAAAAAAATGCTTATGCAGTTAAATATTC
The DNA here is from genome assembly GCA_958336395.1 of Ctenicera cuprea. Classification (NCBI taxonomy): domain Eukaryota; kingdom Metazoa; phylum Arthropoda; class Insecta; order Coleoptera; family Elateridae; genus Ctenicera; species Ctenicera cuprea. The sequence goes on from OY284496.1 coordinate 28,255,023, forward strand.
TGAGCAACAAGAAAAGCCGCATGGACGTGGAAAACAGAGAGCTGCAACAAGACGATGGTGTGTTACAAGATGATAAAAGTGTGAAAGAACAATTACGCCCCAAATCAAGCAAAAAGGGTAAGCAGAAACTGTTTCTTGTATGTGATAGTCATGGTCGTGGTCTTTATAACTTTTTAAACCAATTTTGTGGGGATCCGTTCGACATACAAGTGTTCTTCAAGCCGGGTGCAACACTGGAGCAAGTTGCCGAAGATATACACGATATGACTAAACATTTCACAGATGATTATTTAGTTATTGTAGGTGGTACAAATGACAAGGAGCACAAATCTTTGCTAAGCACTATTTCAAGTATTACAAACAGATTATTTAAATCCAATGTGATCATATTGACCGTCCCGTATAGATACGATAGCTTTAAAAATAACAACAACATATATAACACCAATAAAAAAATCTGTGATATTATTCAAAAAATCCATAAATACAACAGAAATATGAAGGTTTTTGATTTCAATTGTGACATGGCCAAAACAGACTACACCTGGGGGGGAATACTTTTAAATAAACGTGGCAAAATACAAATGTGTAAAAATTTAGTGCAGTGCCTGCAAAAATTGAAGGCTGACTCTTCGAGTATATGTAATCTGATTGATGTACAAAAACAAAACTCTCAAGTATCCAATTTTTTGTGTTCAAATAAAAGTCAATGTGATGGTTTCAGTGAAATAAATACTGATCAACAAGAAATGCTGTTACCTGAAACTACTGACTTAAATAATAGTTTATATAACAGTTGTAATAATTTAACGTTAAATCTATCTAGTTCTAGCACTAAAACAATAGATAATACGCTGTTGCCTGAAACTACCGACTTCAAAATGGATAATACGTCAAATTTTCAATACCTGAAAATAAGTCCTATAAAAACTTAGACAGTCAGGAACCAAAAATAAGTGGTAGTTTGCAGACGAAAGATCATACCACCATCCGCATCGTAAACTTAAATATACGTAGTATTCGCAATAAATTAAATATGTTACATTTGTTTTTGCAATCTTTATCATATCCAGAAATTATCTGTCTTACAGAAACATGGCTCACTATAGATGAGTTAAAAACGATAAAAATTGAAAAATATAACATTGGAAGCTGTTATTGTAGAACTTATATTCGTGGAGGTGGTGTGGCGATATTCGTAAGGGAAGATCTCCAATTTATTCATAATCAGTTAGCAAATGTTGAAACGTCTGATCAAATCTTTGAAGCAGCCGCGGTCAATGTATTATATAAAGAAGATACTATTTGTGTTGTCTGCTTGTACAGGTCTCCAGGCTCAAATGATAGTTATTTTATAAATACTCTAGAAAACATACTTTTGGAAAGTAAAATCAGCAGCGTCACGTTTGTCTGTGGCGATTTTAATTATAACTTTTTAGATACAAAGGGGAAGGCATCGGATATTGTAAATTTGTTTTATTCATATGGTTTCTGTTCAAATGTTTACGAATACTCCCGCATACAGTGTAATTCAAAAACTCTTATTGACAATATTTTTTCAAATGTAGATAATAATATTTTATAAGCTCAGACTATTGATACAATAATGTCGGACCATAATGCACAAATAGCTTAATATCTATCAGAGCTGAAGCAAAATAAATGTGATAAAAGAATCAACAAACGAATATTCTCAGATGAAAATTTAAATCAATTTAAGTTCTCCTTATCTAAAGAAGAATGGTTGGAAATGTATATTGAACCACCAAATGTAAAAAAATTTGATATGTTTTTTAAGACTTTTAGTAGTCTCTTTGATATAGCTTTCCCAATTAAAAAATTTTTAAAACAAAAGTCAGGTCAAAAAAAGACGCCTTGGATAACTGAATTAATTAGAGAAGGCAACACCGTAAGAAATTTTTATCATTTCTGTAAACCAAGTCAAGATCCTGTAATTAAAGCACGATATAAGATACTTAAAAATCGGCATGTTAAAAAGATTTAAGCCGCAAAAAAGGATTATTATAGCAAAATGATTATAAATTCCAAAAATAAATCAAGCACGGCATGGGATATAATTAAACAAAACGCAAACTTAAAAAATAATTATAAAAAAATTCCGGACTCTCTGATAACCCTAGAAAATACAATAGTCAAAAATAAATATTAAATTGCAAACGCGTTTAATAATTACTTCACTGAGTCCATTAAGTCCATAACCTCAAAATATAATCCAAAAATTACCCCCCTACAACAACCAACTACCATCTGTAATACAATGGTTCTAATGGAAATGAGTTCCGTAGAGGTAAAGGATATTATTCTATCTGTTTCAGATAACAAATCTTTTGGTTTTGATCAAATTCCATGTTGTTTAATCAAAAAAGTTGCTGAATATATCACCGAACCGTTAACGTATCTAATAAATTTATAGTTTGAAATGGGTTATTTTCCTGCTCATCTAAAACAAGCACAAATCGTGTATAAAAAAGGTACACCCAATAAATTGGAAAATTATAGGCCAATAGCATTATTATCGATCTTTTCAAAGATTTTTGAAAAAGCTTTTTATATAAAAGTAACACATTTTTTAATCAAAATACAAATTAATTACAGATAGACAATTTGGATTTCAAACAAGTAAGTCAACTCAAGATGCACTATTATCATTCTACGATAAAATATTAACAAATCTCGATTACAAACTTCTGTCAGCAGGTATATATTTTGACTTCACGCGTGCTTTTGAAACTGTAAATAAAGAGATGTTGCTAAAAAAACTGGAAGTCTTTGGAATACGGGGGCCAGCATTGAATTGGATCGAATCTTACCTATCCAATAGAACCCAAACTGTTCGCATTATCCAGGATGGTATCGAATCTGTATCAAATAGTGTGGTAGTAGATACGGGTGTGCCTCAAGGCAGCATACTTGGGCCTGTCTTGTTTATTATTTATATTAATGATATAATACATTATGTTGATACAGGTTTTCTTACACTGTACGCAGATGATACATCTAGCATAATAACTGCAGATAACTTAAATTTACTTAGTAAAAAAGCAAACAAATGTGTAAATCAAATTACAACTTGGTGTCAGGAAAATGGAGTTGCGACGCTCTTTTCCCCAGTTGCCTATTTGGCAACTCTGTAGTCCGGTAGTTAACTTGTATTTTGTTGTGGGCGGGATTATACGGCTGCTTATGCGTATAATCGCTGGGAAATTCTCGGGCGCCAGATTTTATATGGAGTTTACTCTCCAGAACGGCTTCGCTGTAACAGAACGGCTTAGCGAAGACCTGGGTAACTGCAGTTGAAGATGTCGGTCTCCAGGGGTCTGTTTGATGGAATGACAGCCTGCAGGTTCTTGAAGCAGCTCTATTTAACTTGGGTATATTCAACAAGTCAAGTAAAACAACGTAGAATGGTTTAAATACGTCTATTAAATAATATACAATACTAATTTAATAATATACATGCAAAGCGGATTATAATAAATCAATACGGAAGCAAATACGGTAGCAAATACGGTAGCAAAACAGTAGCAAATACGGTAGCAAAACAGTAGCAAATAAGGTAGCAATACAGTAGCAAATACGGTAGCAATACATACATACGGTAGCCAATATATATACAGTAGTCACCAGTATACGGTCGGAAACGGTACCAGTTACTAAAGCAAACAAACTGTTATCTTGACACCAGGCGGACAAATTCGCCACTATGAATCACACAACAAAGCTCTCAAACAAATAGAAAAGAGAAGAGTAAACTTTGCCCAGGAATTGTTTCGCGTAGGCGAGTTAGAGAAGTGCAACCTCAGGAAATGTTGCGCATAAGGTGCACTCCGGAAAATAAAAGAGTCAGAGAGAGAAGAGGAAACTTTGCCCAGGAATTGTTTCGCGTAGGCGAGTTAGAGAAGTGCAACCTCAGGAAATGTTGCGCATAAGGTGCACTCCGGAAAACACAGTTTACAAATATACAAGAGAGAGAGAGAGAGAGCAATATTTGACGTTACTAGTAATGGTGTCAAAACACAGCTTGCTTACCCCAATATCCTGGATGCGGTGGTCGGTTACCTCGGTCGGAGCACTGGTGACTTGTAGAAGTGGCTGGACTGGTACTGGGCTGAAACATCGGCGAACTGAACAAGAAAATTCAAAATTTTGAATTTATAGCCAGTCGGTATGCGCCCGAAATTGAAGCGCATCCCCACTCTACGAGAGCGGGGTTGACATAGCATCTCTGCGGCTCGATCCGTGGAGACGCGGTTATCTGATTTCCGGCCGTAAATGAAATGTTTTGAAATCAAATATACATTAAAATTACAATTTTAAAATACTGAAACGGTTGCTAAATTACGGAAACTTGCACACAATGAATACAAAGCATTAACCAACGGAATACTACTTATTTTAAATATAAAAAATAAACCCCTAACGGTAACATAATATTGTAAACGGAAAACGGCATATAAACTAAATGTAAAAATTAAACAATTCTTGTAAACTCAAAGCAAATTAAATCAAAATTAGTAACGATTCGTTACACACCCCTCCTTCTTCGGAAAGAAAAGGATTTATCCTTTTCGGCACAAAACAAAATTAACGGATATTGTTGAAACTAAAACTCACGGAACGAAATTTTTTTACGTGGAACCCTTGTTCACCTCACTCGATAATGTTGCACTGCACACCCCGGTCACAACACCTGGTGATGCTGGTCGACGGTGGTGACGGTTTCGGTCCCCTCGGAATACACCAGCATGTCCTGGACATCTTCCCTACCAGACCACAGCGGGAACAGAACAAAATCCTGGGACGGCGGCATGTCTGGCGATGGTGTCCCGGTTGCCCACATCTCCAGCATAGGTCTCCAGACCACACCGGAATGCGCTGCTGCGGAAGGTCAATGTCCATAATCCAATCGTCCTCTGGAGCATCTTCGGTGGTGGCCTCCCTGTTGATAATAGTAGTGATTGGAGCGGCGGTGCCTTCGGCTTGCAATTCGTGCACATACTGCAGAAAAGCTTCGTCGTTGAATTGGGTGAGGGTCGGAGCGGTTTCCATACTCGGGGAAGGAGTAATGTCGGTGATAACCTCGGTTGCGGTTTCGGTGGCGTTATCGGCATCGGCGGTGGTGTCATTTATGGCGTCGGTCAACTCTTGGATGAGATCACAGTCGTCGAGGCTTAATACTTGATTCTCCATGGCTTGAGCGGTAGCTGTACGGATCGCTCTGCACTGCACCCACTTAGTGAACCTATCTTGAAATACGGCAAGGTAACAATTACCCTTAGAAGATCTTGGTAGTGGTCCAACTAGGTCGGTACTAACGGTTTCCCACGGTTGTCGGTTGGCGGACGGTTGCATCTGTCCAGGTGTCTGCTGCTGCGATGTTTTATAGCGTTGGCAGGATAAACACTTCTTGACATATTTTGCAATCTCACGAAACATCCCCGGCCAGTAATATTGTCTGGCAATCCGGGCTATGGTTTTGGCTATCCCCATATGTCCGGCGGTTGGGACGTCGTGATTTTCTTCTAGCACCTTTTGGCGTAGAGGGGTCGGAACGCACAACTTCCATGGGTCGGTAAACTCATCGTCCTTCAGACTATTATCGTAAAAGTGACGGTACAGTTTCTCATTTCGGATGACATAATCGGGAAAATCGGTAGGTCGCTGTGTGACTTCTTTGTACTTGCGTTGATACCAGGCGCAGTCTGGTACATTGACAGCACACAGTTCCGGATCTATTGGTTCTTCGATATTCGGTAACGGTTCACGGGACAGGGTATCTGCAACACGGTTAAGTACTCCCTTTCGGTATTTTATTTCAAAGTCGTACTGCTGCAGAAAAACACTCCACCGGGCTAATCTTCCAGCTGGGCTCTTAATAGAATGAAGCCAGCGAAGGGACTGGTGGTCGGATACTACGGTGAAATGATAGCCCTCTAGGTACGGTCTCATCTTCTCGATTCCCCAGACGATGGCTAAGCATTCTTTTTCGGTCACGGAGTAATTCTTCTCAGCTGGAGACAACGTACGGCTCGCGTAGGCGATGATCTTGTCCCCGCTGCTGGTATTCTGAGTAAGCGCGGCGCCTAACCCATGATCGGAAGCGTCGGTTTGCAGAATAAACGGTTTGTTGAAATCTGGGCACGCCAGGACGGGTGCTTCGGTGAGGCTGGCTTTTAATTTTATAAAAGCTTCTTCCTGGGCGTCGTTCCAACACCAACGTTGTTGTTTCCGGAGTAGCTTAGTGAGCGGAGCTACTATATTGGAGAATGACGGTACAAAACGGCGGTACCAGGAAGCCACACCCAGAAAACGTCGCAGACTTCGAACATTTCGTGGGGGCGGTATGTTATGGATGGCTTCCACCTTCTCCGGGTCGGTATGAATTCCTTGCTCGCTAACGGTGTGCCCCAGGTATTTCAGGGACTTTCGGCAAAACTCACACTTTTCGGGGTTGAGCTTGAGGTTTGCTGTACGGAGACGGCGGAAAACTTCCTGCAAATTGCTCAGATGCTCTTCGAAAGTCTTCCCCAGGACAATAATGTCATCCAGGTATGCAAATGCCCTGGGTTCCATCTCTGGACCGATGATGGTGTCCAGGAGACGCTGAAACGTGGCGGGTGCTGAATGAAGACCAAACGGCATTACACGGAACTGGAACAATCCTCTTCCCCCAACGGTAAAGGCTGTAATCGGTTTGCTGTCCTCGGTCAACGGTATTTGCCAGTAGCCTTGTTTGAGGTCAATACTGGAAATATAACGGGCTTGTCTCAGTTTGTCCAAGATAGCATTAATGTACGGGAGCGGATAGGCATCTTTCATGGATACCTCGTTAACTTTCCGGAAGTCGATACAAAACCTCGGCTTTCCATCCTTCTTCTGAACCATAACTATGGGAGAACTCCATGGACTGCTTGACGGTTCAATGACCCCTTCTTGGAGCATTCGGTCTACTTCGATGTTGATGATTTCTTGCATTCGGGGATTCTGCGGTCGGTAACGCTGTTTAATCGGTGTGCGGTGCATTAAACGGATTTGATGCTCCACATTCTTGGTGGTACCCTTAATACCTTCAAACAAGGGTAACTCGGTTTCTAGGAAGTTGTTGAGCTGTTGTACTTCCCTCTCGGTTAGACTAGCCAGTGACGTTGACGCTTCTTGCACCATCCCTACGGATACGGCATCCTTTTTCTTGATGGACACAATGCGGTTTTCCAGAAATACATTTCCGGTAGTTAGGTTAATGTGGAAATTCATAGACTGCAGAAAATCCATCCCTAACAAGATGTCGGACACCATGCCGGGTATGTAGTTGAACTGGTGTGTTTTGTTCTGGCGGTCTACCTGGATTGGAACAGCATAGGCTCCTTGTACACGGACGGTTTGACCATTTAATACGGTAGCATTTCGGGTCAGGGGCGGTTGTTCGGTTATCTGCAATTTCTTGCAAATGTCAGCTACTCGTGGGCCAATGTAGGACAGTACGGCACCGGTATCCACAAGTGCAGAAAAGGTTCGGTTGGCTATTAGGACGGGCAGGTACGGACGGTTATCTCCTGGTAGGGAGGCGGTATTTGTCGGGAGCGGTTCAGGCCTCCTTACTGAGTGGCTCCGTTTGCGTTTCCCGGCTGTTGGCATTTACAGTCCCGGGACATGACTCCTCGTGTACCACACCTGGAGCAGAAGAGGACCCTCTTGTTGGTACATTGTTGTCGGTAATGACCGGTTTGGCCGCAATGCCAGCATACTGCGGGAGTGCTCTTACTCGTTTGGTTATTGATGGTCGGTACTTCTTTGGGAGCGGTAGCATACTGATTGTTCTTCCATACGGGTTTCGGATTGGTTCTTGGATAAGTCGGACCGGCTGCTACTACTGGTGTTGGTGGTATGCTAGATCGGGTAGCTGTAATCAATGGAACGGGCTTGCGGATGTCTTCATATTCTTTGACTGCAGCTAGCAACTGGTCTACGGAATTGCATGTGGATCGGTGTATAAATAAACGGTAATCAGGGAGCAGATTACGGTGTAACCAGAATAATTCTTGGTCCGGTGACATCGCTCCATGTCTTCTGATCAGTGTTTGCAAGTCGATGATGTAACTCACCGCTGTCTCATGCTTCTGCTGTACCCGTTGGCTGATCTGGGCTTCCAGGTTAATCAGGTAGTCGGCAGGTAAGTAGAAGGCTCGGAAGTCATGAAGGAAATCGCTCCAACATCTCCAACGCTTCTGGTTATTTCGGTACCATAGCAGAGCGGTGCCGGTAAATATTTCCGGTAGCACTGGTAACAACTGCTCTGCTTGGATGTTGTAGCGGAGGCAGATCTCGTCAAGTCGTTCCAAGAACGCTACGGGGTCGGTCCTTCCATCGAATGTCACATTCCATTTATGGACATTCAAATTATCGGTTCGGGGTGGTTGGGTCGGGGTTGGTACGGTCACTGGTGGCGGTGCTTGGTACATCGGGAAGGCTGTAGGAATATAATACGGCATACCTGCGGCGGCGCTGGTTACGGCAGTTTGGGTGTTCAAGTAGACCTGGGGTACGGATGCCGATGCTGATAACGGTGGTTGATACGGTGTAAATGACCTCGGAAAGTGATACGGTATACCAGCGGTTGTGCTGGTCGTGGCGGTTGACGTCTGGGTATACAGGGTGCTTATGGTCGTAGAAGTCGGTGCGGACATCACGGGTACCTTCCACTGAAATGGATCCTCTATGCTAGTAGCTGTATAGCATACGGTCGTTGTTGGGGTTGCTGGTGGATCGGTCACTAGTGGGGCGGTTGGTCCTTCTCGTATGAACTGAACCAGGCGGCGTCTCAATACCTCCGTCGTACCTTCTGGTGACAAACGGAACTTGGTGGCTTCCTCCACTAGTTGTGCCTTCTTAAGGCGGTACACCCAGCTAACCCGGCCATCGGTGAAGTCGAAATTTCTACCTGGCTCGGCGTCATCTTCGACTGGGTTGTTCTCCAGGTCGGACTTCTCAGAATCGGTCATAGTTGCGGTGTTCACTTGTTGATATACCTGCTGGAACGGAAATGCCCTCCAAGTCACGTTACGGGACGGTTCTTCTTTGGGATTGACTGGACAAACACGGTCCCTGCTCGGGCGCCAAATTTGCGACGCTCTTTTCCCCAGTTGCCTATTTGGCAACTCTGTAGTCCGGTAGTTAACTTGTATTTTGTTGTGGGCGGGATTATACGGCTGCTTATGCGTATAATCGCTGGGAAATTCTCGGGCGCCAGATTTTATATGGAGTTTACTCTCCAGAACGGCTTCGCTGTAACAGAACGGCTTAGCGAAGACCTGGGTAACTGCAGTTGAAGATGTCGGTCTCCAGGGGTCTGTTTGATGGAATGACAGCCTGCAGGTTCTTGAAGCAGCTCTATTTAACTCGGGTATATTCAACAAGTCAAGTAAAACAACGTAGAATGGTTTAAATACGTCTATTAAATAATATACAATACTAATTTAATAATATACATGCAAAGCGGATTATAATAAATCAATACGGAAGCAAATACGGTAGCAAATACGGTAGCAAAACAGTAGCAAATACGGTAGCAAAACAGTAGCAAATAAGGTAGCAATACAGTAGCAAATACGGTAGCAATACATACATACGGTAGCCAATATATATACAGTAGTCACCAGTATACGGTCGGAAACGGTACCAGTTACTAAAGCAAACAAACTGTTATCTTGACACCAGGCGGACAAATTCGCCACTATGAATCACACAACAAAGCTCTCAAACAAATAGAAAAGAGAAGAGTAAACTTTGCCCAGGAATTGTTTCGCGTAGGCGAGTTAGAGAAGTGCAACCTCAGGAAATGTTGCGCATAAGGTGCACTCCGGAAAATAAAAGAGTCAGAGAGAGAAGAGGAAACTTTGCCCAGGAATTGTTTCGCGTAGGCGAGTTAGAGAAGTGCAACCTCAGGAAATGTTGCGCATAAGGTGCACTCCGGAAAACACAGTTTACAAATATACAAGAGAGAGAGAGAGAGAGCAATATTTGACGTTACTAGTAATGGTGTCAAAACACAGCTTGCTTACCCCAATATCCTGGATGCGGTGGTCGGTTACCTCGGTCGGAGCACTGGTGACTTGTAGAAGTGGCTGGACTGGTACTGGGCTGAAACATCGGCGAACTGAACTCGAAAATTCAAAATTTTGAATTTATAGCCAGTCGGTATGCGCCCGAAATTGAAGCGCATCCCCACTCTACGAGAGCGGGGTTGACATAGCATCTCTGCGGCTCGATCCGTGGAGACGCGGTTATCTGATTTCCGGCCGTAAATGAAATGTTTTGAAATCAAATATACATTAAAATTACAATTTTAAAATACTGAAACGGTTGCTAAATTACGGAAACTTGCACACAATGAATACAAAGCATTAACCAACGGAATACTACTTATTTTAAATATAAAAAATAAACCCCTAACGGTAACATAATATTGTAAACGGAAAACGGCATATAAACTAAATGTAAAAATTAAACAATTCTTGTAAACTCAAAGCAAATTAAATCAAAATTAGTAACGATTCGTTACAGAGTCGCATTAAATAACGGAAAAACAGACTTAATATTATTTGATCAAAATCAGTCAAAACAAGAGTGCAGTGTTTTAGTTAGGTCCGGCAACAAAAGCATAAAGCAACACGATAACACTAAATTTTTAGGAATCTTGCTAGACAAATCTTTAACTTGGGAACTTCATATACATAACTTGTCAAAAAAGCTAGCAGGATTAAATTATTCAATACTTCAACTAAAAAAATCAGTAAATATCGTCACATTAAAAATATATTATTATGGTTGCGTAAATAGTGTCTTATCTTATGGATTGATGTGTTGGGGAAACAGTGTACACATTACAAAAATATTTACATTACAAAAAAGAATAATTAGAAGCATGTTTCAAGTACCGTACAGAGAATCATGTCCGCCGTATTTTAAACAGCATTGGAATTTAACTATCCACTGTCTGTACATTTTGCAATGTGTATGCCATGTACATAAAAACATTGACAATTACATTAAATGCGGTGAAGTAAATAGTTATAATACACGGACTGCGAACAATATCTACATGCCTTCTCATAGATTAAATAAAGTCACTAAAGGTCCAAATACCATGTCAATAAAACTTTATAATCATCTGCCCAAGAGCCTGAAAAGCATTCAAAATCTAAAACAATTTAAAACAAATATAAAATATATTCTCAAAGAAAAAAGTTTCTACTCACTCCACGAATATTTTAATAGTAACATTATAGTAGATTACATATATTTAGTGTATTTTAAACATGTATTTTAAATTGTTTTTGTTTGTCTATATTTTTTTTTCACACGCCGTCAATGACAATTCCGATACTGTAAAGTCTATGGAAATAAATATTAATATTATTATTATTATTAAATCCTCACGTGTGAGGAATTTAATACTGTATTAACACAAATTGAGTCGGTTCTCAATTCTCGGCCTTTGTGTGATATAAGTGCAGATCCTAACGATCTTACAGCTCTTACTCCTGACTTTCTAACTATGGAACCGTTGTATGCCCCACCTGATCAAAATGTCACAGATTTGAAATTAAATCGATTGAATCGTTGGCAATTAGTGCAGAGAATGCACCAGGACTTCAGGAGAAGATGGCACGTGGAGTATCTCCATACTCTTCAGCAACGGAATAAGTGGAGTTCTCATCAAAAGACTCCGTCAGAAGGCTCTCTGGTTGTGATCAATGATGAAAATCTTTCTCCACTACGATGGTGCCTCGGGCGTTTAATTAAATTATATCCAGGTCGTGATAGAGTTCCTGGGGTGGCACAAGTGCGTACTGCTAAGGGAGTTTATGATCGTGCTTTAGCAAAATTATGTCCCCTCCCTTCACAGTAATTTTTTGTCTTATAGTTAGTTGTTTGAAAACAAAAATTGTAATGATTTTTCTTTTATTTTTCTAAAATAAGTGCCTTATTTTGGTGGGCGAAATGTTCCGTATTCAACGTTTATTTAATGATTTTTTTGAGTTGCACTGGCACACCTGTCTTACCAAACGAAGTGTACCATTTTTTCGGTAAAAAACAAAAAGTTGTTGTTATCAATAACCGTTAGTTCAAAAAGGTGTTTTTTCCTCGCGGTCTTTTAAGTGCTAAAAAAGACAGATTTTGCAACCTGTAAGCGGTAAAACTTGGTTTTTAATTTTCTTGGGAAATTCGAAAAAAAACCCAGATTTTAATACACTCAGTTTTGACATTGACAAGGCCGCCAAAATGCTTACTGCAAAGCAAAAACAAAAAAAAAAACGAAAACACAAAATTGCTACAGTTTATGTAGTTATAGACTGAAATGACTCCAAGGCATTGTAATTAAAAAAAAAAACATGAAAAAATTAATAATACTTTATTGCTTACTCTAAATATTTCCTTAAATACTACTTAAATACTTAAGTAGTAATTTTTATTGCAATTATTTAGTGAAACTAGGCAATAGCAGTAGTAAAGTATAAAGATGTAATCGAATTAGATGACAACGAAGTATCTGCGCAATTTTATCGTAGAATTAATACAGCGCTTTAATGTGGTTTCGGTTAACAGTTACCTACAAGGGTACCATCTACCTGCACATATTATAATTGTGTAACATACAAACCGCATCAGCGCAAAATGATAATCGTAATTTAAAAGATTAAAAATAGAAGAAAAAAAAATTTAAGTACGAAGACGCAGTTTGCTGTGCCCCAGCGCGGTAAAGATTGTTAAATTAAACGTAGCGTAGCAGCTTACCGGCATTATCTATTGCATTTGGGTATCAGTTTATAAAAGTATGCGTCCAGTAATAGAAGACAATGCCAATATACACCACCGGCTCCGCCAGCCACAGCGGCACGTCCTCTCTCTTCCCATCAGTGTTGCCAACTCGCATTTATAAAATAAAGACACAACCTAACCTAAAATAATGGTACGGTCCGGAAAAAAACGGTATCTTATTTATTTATCTATTTAAACAAAAAGGCGGTGACAAATTTGGTTTGGAAAATATAATGGGGCGTTATGGTATACAGCCGCTACATCCATCATCTACGGAGCATTAGGTCTTCAATTTCACGCAGCAATAACATTTTATTGCTAATAAACTATTTTTAATACTTTTATATTGAATAAAATCAAAAATGAACACCACATGCACCTAATTCATTAATTTTAACTGTAGAACTGTTGTTAGTGGCAGTTTTTATCATCCTGTAAAAGCTTTTTTTATTATTTTAGAATTGGTGGTTTTGGTTTTTCCGTTGTAGGCGTGTACCTTTTAAGTCGACCTGATTGGACTGCTAGATTCTGTTTCAGAGTATCGATAAACTCTTCTGTGCTACTATTTTCTTCTTCGTGTATACTGTGTATTTTGTGTTTCTTACATATTTCGTTAACTTGCCTTTTCAAATGAGACATGTCTTATGTCTCCTTACAGTGCCAGACTAGAGTCAATTCAAGGGTGATGGCTGCATCTTCCAAATTCATGCTGTTTGGAATTATTTTCCTCTTCTGTTTACATACTTACAGTGCCAGACTAGAGTCAAGATCAACAGGGTCTTTTCCCCGCTCATTTTTAAAGCCCGTTCCCTTGGCAGTGGTTTCGCTAGATAGTGGGTAGGGACAGTGGGAATCTCGTTAATCCAGTCATGCGCGTCATTAATTACATGGCGAGGCATTGGTTATGCCTTGTAGTTACGAGTTTTAACGAGAAACTTTTGAAAAATAATAACATTTATTTTCAATTAAAACGGAGTTGACATTTCACAATGTTGACATTGTTGTAGCTGGGTGCATAAGATGTTCTAGAATGGCAGCGTGATGACGCCCTTGCTTGTGAAAGAGCCTCTGAAAATTTCTTCTTAGCAATGTTTCTCAAACTGTATTGAGTCAGTATAGACTGAATCTCGCTTTGCGCAGCAATAGCTACATCCAATGGCAGTTTTTTCAGCTGAACTGCTACACTTAGGCCAAACACTTGAAATTCATCGTCTTCCTCTTCTTTATTGTTGATACACCACGCCAACTTCTTTATATGTGAAATGCACGATTGTACTTCTGTTAGTCTCGTCTCTACGATTCTAGGACGTTTTGGTGTCTGCCGATTTTTATTACATGTCTCAATTGCGTGTTGTTTATCCTCCCCTTCGTCTTGGTTTTCTTCGATTTCTTGGCTATCATTATTTTCCATTGATATTGTCACAAGCCAGAATGCACAGTAAGAAACAAATTCATATTTGAAAATATTATTCTAAAAACATTTCTAAATTTCATACAATTGTTACATAAATGAACACAATTCTTATCAGAGGAAGTTGAATATTAAATCGGTCATAAAATGTTAATAGGTTTTGCTATATAAAGCCAAGCTTACCATTGTATAGGAACACACGTGGCTTAATCTGTTCACATGATGTGATATTCTATATATAAGGGAACCAGAAACATTGGCAGTCAATTAGGTTCCAAGGTTAAACAGTTAGATTCAGTTGCAGTCCCAGACTAGATTCAACATTCAGCATTAGAACCAGATAGCATTCTGGTGGAGACAAGTCCGTCATCATGAACCCTTTACATTATGTAATGTAAGTAAGTTTATAAATTATATTTTAATAAGATTGTCCTGTTGTTATAAATTGATTGTTTAATTGAATACATATAAGTAATAAAAATGGATTGGTTATTTATTTGGGGTTGTGTCCAGACATTGAGCATGGTTTGATTTATTAAGAATAAATCGGATCGTGACAATATGCCTACGTCTGAAATCACAGACGCTTTTTGATGTTGCTCTTCACTTTGCAAGTTATTTATTATTAATATTGTTTTGCTTAGGGAAAGTTTGGCACAAACAAAATTCAAATAATAGCACATGCATGAACACTCAAATAATGTGAAAATATGATAGTTTACTTACAAATTCTTGACTTTTCTGTTTCCACGCCATGGTTTAATCAAAAAAATCATTTAATGACAATATAAATGCATTGTTCCTCTTTTGTTTTAAAATATTTTCATCTGTTTCAGTTATGATGACTACCGCACATTAAATACAAATCGTCAAATTTTATTAGTTCAATCTTCCCTTTTTAAATGCATAGTGTCCGGCATTTCTCCTAATTCGAATTCCATTTCGATATCTGCTATATAGTTCTACTAGCCGGAGTAATTGAGGAAATTAAGAAATTGAAGGTTAAGAACTGCACTCAAGTTTTTAGTCACTCTGTGGCCGTTATGTTAAATATTGTTGCCGAGTATTATAGTGCTAATCTGCCTCCTAATTCTGTTTCTACAATAGATTCAAAAGCAGTTGACACATCAGAACATCTCATATTTTTTAACAGTTTCAATGGCGCTTGAGTAACTCTACCTCGGGGTAAGTAGCTTCGTTTTCTCACTACGTAGTTTGTCATACCTGTGGAGTAATCTTTAACGACAAGGATTTAGATTCCTTTCTCTGAGGTCTTTAAATCAAGAAGTCGTAGAAAATTATTTCTCATGTATTCGCAGCCACGGAGTGAGAAACACCAATCCTACTTGTTCAGCTTTTATTAGTTCAAGTAAATCCCTATTAATTAACAATTTTGTATGTCTTCACTCCGCTGCTGCAAACTGCGAGGCGGATGATTCTGTTGGTGTTCTTGATACGTTGAGAAGTTTTATTGAACAAGATGAGGTAGTATTTGAGCCACCGAAAATTATAGAACCTGTGTATTCCTTACCAAGCGTCAAAAGTAAATCGGCTTTTTTTGACGATCGTGCTTCTGCTTGTGACTGGTTATGTGGCACAAAAAATTTTCATTTGTGTTTCCATCTGTACAGACTAAGGGTAGTTAAAGATTTACCTGAAAATGTATTGATTCGAAAAAACACAATATGTAGCTCGCAAATTAATTCATCCTTTAGGTAATCTTTTAGAGGCATTTACGAGCGCTACTGAAGTGATTGTAAATTGTTTCACACAATCGATAACTTCTTATGGTTTACATCATTAAAATATGTGTAAGGTATTTAAATATTTTCTAATATTTAAGTAAAGAGAATAATTTATTGTAAACAAAATTCTTAATGTCAATAGGTCTCTATTTTTTCCTTATACGTATTTCGACATGTTGACATGTCATATTCAGAGGCAAGATTACAAGTAAATAGTTGGTGTTGCTATAGGAACAACAATTCTTTATAACTTCATCTTGGTTTTCTATATCTGCGTTCAGAGGACTTGATTTTTCATTCCAAAACGTCTAATAACGGTGAATTTAAGAGATCAATTTGTTCATCCATTAAAGGTACAGATTTTAAATGTTTATGGATTTCAACTGCTTCTAGTATATCCAACTTACGTTTATCATCACAAAAGTGTAAAAATTTTATAGTATTATTAGATGTCATTGAATGATTGTGTTCTAATAAGTATTTAGCATAATTGGATTTATGTGGGTGTTTATATTTGTAACGTACGTGATCCTTGTACCTAATCAAGGTATCTAATTGTTTGTCCTATATAAACCGAATTACATGCGAGCAATTTAATTTGTAGAACCCCGATTTTCGTAAATTGTCTGTTTTTTCTTTAGCATTAAACAAAGTGTTTAAAATTTTTTTTGTTGTTTCAAAAGTTATTTTACATTTATTTTATTTTGTTTATAATTTTGGCAATTTTTCTGATTCATTGCCAATATCAATCATTGAATAACTCAATCAATCAATCTTTATTCATGTTAGGTAACAGGTGTGCTGTTTTGCACTCGTCAAAGTACATAAGCATAACATACATATTCACAGTACAGTACAAATTCACAGAATTACAAACTACAAAACACAGCGGTTAAATCGTTACATAAAATCCATGTTGGATATGGCGTATTCTAGAAACTCACTAGTGGAATATAAAGCATTTTTTAATAAAAACTTTCTAATTTTAGTTTTAAATTTTATTATGTTCAGAGAGCTAATTTCCAAAGGCAATTTATTAAAAAACTTGACCATAGTAGTTTCTAGCATTGCGACTAGAATTTAGTCTAAAATAATTTGGATAAATTTTACAATTATTTCTTTTATTATGATTATGGATATTATTATGTGCAATGTAAGAGTTTATATCAGATTTAATGCACACCAGACTATAATATATAAACAAGCATGGAAACGTTAGTACTCCTAATTCAATAAAATCCCGCCTGATATCTTCTCGAAAGCCCTTATGGCTAATAATTCGAACAGCTCGCCTTTGGAGTTTAAAAATTCTCGCTGTATTGGACGAATGTCCTCAGCAAGCCAACGCATACGTCATGTGGGACCCAGCCAGGGCATGATAGGCAGTTTTTATTAAATTTTCATTTACCAAGTTGGCCAGATTTCTTAGTACAAACAAACTTTTTGATAATTTCTTGGATAGGAAATCAGTATGATGCCCCCAATTGAGAGTGGGATCTAACATGACTCCTAAGAATTTTACGCAGTCGGCATTTATTACTTTGCCAATCTCACGGTGCGAAAAAATTAATGATGCCATTTTCTCAGCATTTTGGCTGAGGCGATTGGCAAGAAACCAGTCTCTTGTCATGTTTTGGGCACTTCGCATATTTACAAGTAGTTGTTCTTCATTACAATGACTGTGTAAGAGGGTTGTGTCGTCCGCAAAGAGCAGCAGGTTCTCCGCTGGAACCGCCTCTTCCAAATCATTAGCATAGATGACGAAAAGGATCGGACCCAGAACAGAGCCCTGAGGAGCAGGCAACACCACCCTCAGAAGAACTAACTCCATCTATAGTTGTGTACTGCTTTCTGCCCGAGGATTGCAAGAGCATACAGGTAGTGTCACCAAGGTTATAATAATTAAATTTTTTTGCTAATAAATCAAATGGCACGCAATCAAAAGCTTTCTGCAAGTCTATAAACGTGGCGCCTACGTGAAGTCCTTCTTCGAAGCCCTGGACCACTAATCACCGAGATGGTTTATAGCATTAGTCGTGGATTTCTTGGCTCGGAAACCAAATTGATTTAGAAAAAATAAATTATTAGATTCAAAGTGATTGATTATTTGTGTTTTTAGTAGCACCTTAAATATCTTAGACACTATTGGTACAAGAGAGATAGGTCTATAATTGTTCATCTCATTTATATCACCTTTTTTGGATATTTTTAGGGAATCCGGGAATATTCCAAGAGTAATACACTGATTTATTAAATTGGTTAGGGCACTAATTATAATATTTTTTATGCACTTAATTAGTTCCGTATTCATGCCAAAATGATCACGACTATTTTTGTTTTTCAACCCCTTTGTAACATCTCTTACTTCATTGTAGGTAACTTCTTTAAAGCTGCGTATTCACTTGAGCATGTTTGCGTGTACAAACGTTTGCGCGCACACACGTTCGTTCGCGAAAATTTTAAAATCTACACATAATTATTTTTTTTACGTTTTTGTTTGTGCCAATATCCGCTCCAGTCGTGCTTAATAACTTTTGCTGTATGTGTGTGATTTGATGAGGAGAAATGTCTCGAAGAAATGCAACAATTGCAAGTGCAGCATTTATTGTAATGCACTGTATTATTAAAAAACAACAAAATAAAACGCAAACCAAACGATGGTGGATTACACAGCTATATCGTAGCCGGCAGTTGTATAATGGATCAAATTTATTATCAGATATGAAGCTACAAGAAACCAGTGGTCACTTTCATAATTTCGTTCGCATGTCAAAAGTGAACTCGGTAACTTAAACAATCTACTATAACATAAATACAGAAAAATAGTCAATATAAAATAAATACGAGTATATTATTTAAGTATTTATAAATTGGTAAAATCCACATCAGGCATATCTAAATTTAAAGTTGAAGTGTAATTATTGGGAGTTGGATTACGAGAGGTACGAGTTGAATGGATATAAGGAACACTGGAGGAATTATTATTTGAAGATGACGGTGAGGGAAAAGAAGAGTGATTGCTAGGGTATTGAATAATCAAATGGGATTCAGGATTAGATCTAATGGGATTGGGAAAGTATTGCGCAGGCAAACTAGTGGCGGGAATGTTATATTGGCCCTTGTCCGCAGCATATGTTATTTATTGCATGTTCGACTTCGGCACGAACCTGTTGACTAATTTCGCAACTTATTTGCAACATGTATGCCATATACAGAACATGAATCCGAAGATTCAGGTGGAACTGCAGTTGATTGCTTGAGTTGTGTAGTGTAGGCCTCTCCTAACCTTGGATCTAAAATCTTTTCAAATTTCTTCTTTTTTTGGGGTTTTGGGGTCACTGGAGAAACAAACTGTTGGCCTGGAGTCTCTGGATCTTGGCTAACCTGAATCTCATCGTCCTCTTGACTTTCCTCTGCCGCCTCAAAATTGCCGCTCTTCTTCCCGTCATTATAGTAGAGTTTGCCAGCCGCCAAAAGCCTTCTAGAAAAGATTTTCGTTTGCACTTTGTTGCTAAAATGTAAGACCCACTTCAAATCATTCCCCACCCCTTAAGAATGCAAAATAGCCTGGTCGTCCAAAAATCGTCCTGTGCAGGGGGTGGCGGGGCGTGATTTTTGAAAAATTTGCAAAAAATTTTTTTTGCGTTTTTTACATCCACGTCACCTGGGCATGTATCTGCTAAAATCTTAAATCAATATTTTAATCAGAAATATATTTTTTTAATTTTTAAAATTACCATATACAATGCTTTCATATGGAGCGCCTTAATGAATAAACGCTCGCCCTGAAACGCCATAACTGTGATATACTTTAACTTGTCTTAAGTCGAGAACCTTTCAGTTAATCAAAAAAGTCGTTTCTACAAACGTTGTAGATCGAAGATCGAGGATTACATTGATTTTTTCAAATTCTCAATCCGATGGCTAATTTCGTTAAAAAATTGAAAATTGTAACTCCATGTCGTGCCGATCGCGGTCGGGCGTGGAGACGCGAGGAACGTTCAGATTACCGTGGCTAGTGCAGCCGAAAAACGACTCTATGTTTCAGGGCGCATATAAGGTTGATACTCGCCTATTAACGTGGTCTTTCGGCGTCTTGGACGCTTTACCGCGACTTTCTTAATAAATCTTTTGTTCAATGAATTGAATTTATTACTTTTAATGGTAATTAGATTAAGTAACGTACGAAAGTCTCATGCGAATATTAATTTCCCTCTTTAACAGATGGCTTATCGAGTGCAAAAGCTTCTCTGTACACACTTTCAATCTAATACATCTTTGTTCTTCGGAAATCCGCGATCGTATAAAAAGGAAAGAGGACGCATTGCCAAGTTTTTATAAAACATCAAATCTGACAAAAGAATTATTTAAAGAATTTCCCCAATTTATTGAGACACAAACAGCTACATTTAAGTACTGGTATACTTACCTAGAGTTAGTTGATATGTACAAACTTCCCCAAGCAGCGCCAGAAGTTTTTGAGGAATTTATGAATGAAAATTTTGTTATTAAACGACGTAATGGCAATTTTAATCAACTTTCGGTAGATCAAGCCCTGGAACATATCAACAAGAACTCAAAAGACGCAGGAGGCATAGTAGGATTAACTAAAAATCGTACAAAACTGGATGAGTGGTTCTTGAGCTATAATGTTGTAGGCATGGTGTTGGACGAATTTCCTTGAATATTGTTAATAACTCATCCAGTCAAAACGTGCAATGTGGTACAAAACGAATGAAAGTTGATGAAGATTCTGTGCAGAGATTACAAAGTGAATTTTTAAGATTCAATGTTTTTTCTAAAAACGAAGATCGACTTCTTGTTATTTCAACTAATGAAATTGCCTCTGAGATTGTTCAAACTTCTTTACTTACCGCGCAAACAATTGGAGAAGAGGCTCTGAGGAAATTTCTTGACGTTGTTGGTACTCCTGATTTTTATAAGCCGTTAAAAAAAATCAATTTGCAAACATTTCAACACTCTGCAGTTAAAGTAGCTCCTGCTGAGAATAAAAAAGCTTTTCAAAAAGGCCAAGAATTTTTGCAGAAAATATTAGCAGCCAAAGAAATGGGAAGAAATATTAAATATGAAGATATCTTTAGACATGAACTGACAGCTTACCCAATGTCTCTTGCACCTAACGGAGTTATATCCACCCCTTCAAATAAATCTGCTTTGGGAAATATTTTAGAAACATTTACTGTTTGTTGTAAAGACTTGCCATTGGGAAATTATAAAACATGCCACATATTTGATGGGATGGCATTGGTACAGGGCCTTGGCAAACCTGCCAACATCAAATCGTTCGGAGATTATGGAAATATTTTTAAATCAATTGTATTTAAAAATGCCTACAATGCGGAAAGAAGAGATTTAGTGATAGATCATTATAATGATCTTTCAATAAAGAATTGTACACGACAGAAAAGAGGGCTAAAGGAAACTATAGAGCGAGCGATTGCCAGTCCATATACATTATTACCGCAACAATGGCATTTATTTATACATTCAATCTTTAATAAAAAACAACTCACCAACTTTTTGAGTAATCAGCTGTACGAACATTCTTTAAATTTGGGAGTTAAGTTTGTTATTAGTGGAGAATTCCTTGAAGTATTGCAGTATAAAGCAAATTATAATTTAGATAATGACTTATTAGTAGCATCGCACGAGGAGGCTGATACAAGGATTATATTACACATTTTGTCGGCAAAAATGGAATGGTATACGAGATGTATAGTGGATTGCAAAGATACGGATGTTTTGGTATTATTGGCTTACTTTAAAGATATATTGACTCCGGAAATTTGGATGAAAGTTGGAACTAAAGAAAACGAACGATTTATTTCAGGGTGTACAGGATCGCTGTGTTCCTGTAAAAAATGACGAATTAGTTGTATTGGCTCCTGCAAATGTATGGCCCAATTAACATGTGCTAATAAGGGCGATAGAAATACTCGCCGTATAGTTTCCCCTGATGATATGTTATCTGACAAAGAGACAAGTTCGGACTCTGACTAATAGCTGTAGGTAAATAAAATTTCTTATTGTAATAATTAACTATTATTAATTAATTGGGTATTCGTCTCTAGCAGGAGGAAGTTTCTACCCAAGTATTTTTGATTTTAAATCTACTGGACTGTAACCCATAAATATTATTATTTTTGTTATTGATAACTTCATATTTATTCAATAAAACTTTTACACTGCTTACTGATGTAGGTACTTACCTATATATATTTTCCGTATTTACAATTATTACTATTGGAAAAATCAAAAGAAAATCTAATTACCATTAAAAGTAATAAATTTAATTCATTGAACAAAAGATTTATTAAGAAAGTCGCGGTAAAGCGTCCAAGGCGCCGAAAGACCACGTTAATAGGCGAGTATCAACCTTATATGCGCCCTGAAACATAGAGTCGTTTTTCGGCTGCACTAGCCACGGTAATCTAAACGTTCCTCGCGTCTCCACGCCCGACCGCTATCGGCACGACATGGAGTTACAATTTTCAATTTTTTAACGAAACTAGCCATCGGATTGAGAATTTGAAAAAATCAATGTAATCCTCGATCTTCGATCTACAACGTTTGTAGAGACGACTTTTTTGATTAACTGAAAGGTTCTCGACTTAAGACAAGTTAAAGTATATCACAGTTATGGCGTTTCAGGGCGAGCATTTATTCATTAAGGCGCTCCATATGAAAGCATTGTATATGGTAATTTTAAAAATTAAAAAAATATATTTCTGATTAAAATA
Organism: Ctenicera cuprea; assembly: GCA_958336395.1. Lineage (NCBI taxonomy): Eukaryota > Metazoa > Arthropoda > Insecta > Coleoptera > Elateridae > Ctenicera > Ctenicera cuprea. The sequence continues at coordinate 28,277,780 of OY284496.1, forward strand.
TTGATTTAAGATTTTAGCAGATACATGCCCAGGTGACGTGGATGTAAAAAACGCAAAAAAAATTTTTTGCAAATTTTTCAAAAATCACCCCCCGCCACCCCCTGCACAGGACGATTTTTGGACGACCAGGCTATTTTGCATTCTTAAGGGACAGGGAATGATTTGAAGTGGGTCTTACATTTTAGCAACAAAGTGCATACGGGATGACACGATAGAAGAAGCTTTTTACTCTACTATTAGTACTCTGAAAATAGAATTTTCCATTCAACAATAATTTATCCCCAATTTTTGTTTTTTTTTCAGATGCCGTCATCGCCAGAGGAGTGGTTGGCGGTTTCTCAGAGATATCAGGAATTATGGAATTTTCCACATAGCTTAGGAGCCATGGATGGAAAGCATGTTGTATTACAAGCACCAATTTAAAGTGGTAGCGAATACTACTATTACAAATCTTTTTTTGGTATTGTACTATTCGCTTTGGTTGACGCTGATTATAACTTCATATATGCTGATGTAGGATGCCAAGGAAGAATATCTGACAGTGGGGTTTTTAAACATAGCCAATTGTGCAAGACCCTAACAACAAATAAACTAAATTTACCCGAGGAGTCAAGTTTACCTGGACGAGAAAATAAAATACCCTACGTGATCCTTGGTGACGAGGCATTTGCTTTGAGTTCAAATTTGATGAAGCCATTTTCAGGAACTCATTGTAAAGGATCACGTGAGAGAATTTTCAACTATCGACTTAGCACAGCTCGCAGAGTGGTGGAGAATGTGTTCGGGATTTGTTCTACGGTATTTCGAGTGTTAAGAAAACCATTGCTATTGGACCCAGAGAAAGCAAGGCTGATCGTAATGACGGTTGTTTATCTTCATAATTTCTTAAGAAGGGATAAAGATTCTGGAAAATTATATACACCACCTGGAACATTCGATAGTGAGATGGAGTATTGGTAGAAGGTAGTTGGGGGCAACGTGGAAACGAAGAAAGGAGGTCTCTAATACCTATTAAAAATGTACTTCGAAGATCAACTTTGGATGCAAAAGAAGTTCGGGACGAATTTACTAATTATTTTACCACCAATGGACGTGTGACTAAGCAAGATAATTATAACTAATTTTTCTTATAAATAGATATTACAAATTAAGTACTTACATTTTCTGTATCAACTGTAGCTACAGGTTCACCCTTGTATAATAAAAATTCCATCCGTTTGAATGCAAACCATTTCGAAACATATATTTCTCTGCGACCTACAAAAAAGTGAATCTATATTACCTGAGTTTATTTTTTAAAGGTATAAATGAATATAGGTTTTAGTTACTTAGTTATATAAAATGTATAACATAATTAAAATACAAACAAATGTAAACAGTTATTGAACCAGCATATATACAAAAAATATATTTACCTTTTCCTGTTCCAATAGTTTTCGTTCCTTTCGCTTTTTGTTTGCGGTGGGACCAAGCAGACTATTCATTTTGTTTGGCATCAGCCACATTCATCTTTAAATTTGTTGGAATAATTTCCCAAGCATCCACTTTTTATTTCTAGAAAAGTGTGACGGATGCTTGGCATTCCATAAAATGGGATGCTTTTCATACTCGTCGATCAAGTTTAATGCTAATTCATTATTCCATTCCATGATTAAATGGCTATTTTTTACAGACAGAAATTATGAACCAACCGCAAACCCGTGAAAAATCAGAGCGGACTGCTCAAAACGTCACAACACAAATGCAGCTGTTTGCATAAATTAAAACTCTCGTCCAAACTGAGCAACACTTACTTGCGCGCAAAATTCCCTTAAGGTGGTCCCCGAGACCGACAACCGATGGAGCGTGGACGTGCGTGCTCAGACCTTGCGCGAACACCTGTTCTGCCGGTACTCATATGATCATTTCGTTGCATATCTGAATGAGGCTTGGTGCTATCGATGACTTTAATATTAAACATAAGCATTCGATCCAATCCGAGGTTGTAAGGTGTGACTCGATATGGAGAAAAAGTGATGGTTTCCTGGTAAAGCTCAGAAGAACTTTGTAATTGTGATGAGACCAAATTAATTTAAATAGATCAGTGCTGTGAAATAACAGAGAATACAAAAATAGGGAATAAAGAGGCTTTTTTGTGAACTTCGTCTCACGAACAACGTTGCTTGTGTTGATTATTTTAGAAAGCAGAATAGGACTGTCTTTGTTATTTGTACTATTGGATAGATTTTGTTCCATTTCTTACCAAAACTTTTAATTATAGTCTTTCAGCACTTCAAAATTCAATACAAGAACAATTCGACTCCTGCTGTTGCGCGATATGAATATTCTTTTGTCTAATAATTTCACTAAAATGAGCTGTTTTAGTTTTGTTGAAATTTTCACTTTCAAGGTCTAGGTCATTGTTGTTGTTGAACGATTCTTCAGTAATCTTGTTGTCGACTATCCCATCTGAACCACAACAAATTAGCGACTTATCGTCAATCAATTTGATGTTTTTAATATGTTTCACGCATCCAGGGTGAATTACAACACCACAATTTATGCACTTTAAACTCTTTTTAGGGATACTACCACAATGTTTACAAGGTTTAGCAGATGCACTTTCACACACACCTACCTCACCTGACGCCATTACACTCCTTAATGAATATATGGGATTGACGCCTATGTTATTTTATCGGATGTCAGCATGTCGAAATAAGAATTGTTTTATTTACAATAAATTAAAATGAATTTCAACAAGTAAAGCTCGAACTTGTAAATAATGCCCATAACATTATTATGTTCAGATATAACAGAAAATTTTTTACTCCTTCATTTTAACAACAGTTCAGTTGTTTAGGTTGAAGTAGTGGTAGCAGTTTACTTGTAAAAAAGAATTATTAATAATAATAATAAAGCTGATGTTACTTACCAGTCAGATTATATATGTTAATTATAAAAGTTAGATAGATTACCTTGATGATATTTACATATTTTTCACAAAAAAATCTATTTTCTATGAAAAATATGTCCGTGTCGTCAAAACTTGCATACAATAAACATTAAAATGAAATTTTAATAATTCAAATAACCCGCGTTATTTTAGCTACATATTTACAGTAACTTATATAGCCGATTATAGTATTGAATACGTAGTTCGGGACGATTTTTTTCAGATGGTCCTGAAAACTACTCCCCCCCCCCCCCCACACTTTCTGTGAGAGTCCAACATCTATAACTATTTGTTATTTTTTGTCTCCGTCTATGTGGTTGTCACACACAAGGTGAGTAAAATGGCGCAACTGATTTTCTATTGTGTAGTAATAAGCTGAAATTTCCAAATTAAATAGTTTATATTAACTTTTTTTTGTGTGAATTTCTATTTGCGATATGAGTTATATACAATAAGCAAATTTTATGGAACAGTATAATAAAATGACATTATGATATTAGGAAGGACATTTCTATGAATGCAGTTCATTTCTTACTTGCTAAACCTATTTTGAGTTTATTAACAGAAACAGAACGATTAGAATCTATGTGGCAAATAAATCTACTGGTTTAAACTGTTTAGTGTAAGTTTGTGCACTATTGTCGAGCAGATACACTGCCTAAGCATTACGGTGGTATGATAATTTGTTCAAGTAATTTTTACTGCATTTACTTATGTCAACTTTCACTGTTTTCACTTTTATGTCCCCGTTTCTCACGAAATAAGGAGCGTCGCACGTAGTACTTTATTCTGGAAGCTTTGTATTCGGGATGGTTGAGTTTGCCGCAGTTTTCCGTATCTGTAGACTGTATGTTCATATTGGTTTGAATGCTACTTTATAGACTGCCATCTTGTTTGAGAGCGATGACTTGGATCCACGGCTAAGTGGCCAATAATGCTTGCTGAATTTGAGACCCAGTTGTTTGCATTTTTTCCAGACGTGACTTCTCCGCATCAGTCTCTTATCTAAGTGCATATCTAAGTATTTTACGGCAATAATTTAAATGGGCGGTAATATATTACAATTTCGGTTAGTGTGAAAATACACATTGTATGTTCAATAACAGATTGAGCGGTAAAATATGAGCAGTAAAAAAAATTAAAACGAGGAGTAACATATCTTCAAATGAGTAGCTCAATAAATATTTGAATGCGTGAAAATCCAATTGGGCAGTAAAATGAATAAATGGGCAGTAACGCGTGTGCAGTTATAAAATCAGAATTGGTTAGTTAGAAATCTTGGGGTAAGTAGTTCTATAAATACTTAGGCACTAAAAAATATGTTCGGCCTATTAAATGATACATATAATTTTTATTTAAGATAGGCAGTTAGTAAAATGAAAAGTAACAATAGATACTAAAAAAACAACATTAAAAACTGTTATAGACCTGGGGTATTTTGAGGTATTTTTTCTTGAGACTGCATGTTTCCTAATTGACTAAAATATCTAGTAGTATTTTAATTTTTTTTAGATTTTCGGCGAAAAAAAAATGCGTTACGAAAATAATTTGTTTATTTAAACTGGAAAGACAGTTTCGAATAAAATCAAACTTAAAAACGAATTCCAAAGATGTCAGTACAATAAATACTAAAAAGTAGGTTTTACTTTAAACTTATTGTATAATAAGAGCAGGTTTTGCCTTAGAAGGTCTGCCCCTTTTCCTCTTTTTGTCAAAGGGAATATTTTTGGCCTCAACAGGTGGAACAGTGTACTTTAAGCGTATTGACAGTCCAATGACATGTTTACACATATACATTTAGAAGAACGTTGGCCATGTACATTTACCTTGAGCCCACTCCTCTTTATTTATTGGCAATGTAACCTGCCATTTACTAAACAACTGTTCCTTGAACTCGTCAAAGTTTTCAGGTGGATTTTCAAAAACTTTGCATTCTTTAGCTTCTGCATCTTGTACTTGATAATAGGTGAAGTTTTCGTCACGGGATGTAAGTACAATCTCCTTCGGCAGTTTGGCCCAATTGTATGAGTTTGTCCACTCTTTTAAGCTTATCTTGGGAGATTTTGCAATGAAATTTTCCTCTGGATTCTTAATATATTTAGTAGACCATTCATTCACCATTTCTTTGACCAGAACCAGGAATCGAGAGAGCTGTAAACGTTCTCGAAGGGTGTTGCTGTCTATTATAACTCTGTTGAAAGGCTCGAAAGCATTATTTGTGGAAGGCAAAGCCGGCGCTGCACCTAGAAACCAATTTTTATTCTGCACTAGCCACTGTTCTATGAAGTATGCTATAAACTTACTTTGGTCATCATATGTTTGTAAAAAAAGTTCGGAAGCTGTGTTGAAAGCATCCCGGTTTGTTATGAAATGTAGAGTATCTACATCTGCCAACATTTGTTTTTGGATAGATTTATTAACATAACTTTCAATTCGCGGCTGTATCTTTCTTTTAGCATGTGCCGTGCACATACGCACTGTGGTATCTTCGAATTCTTCAATAAACGCATTTTGGATGCTTTTTGCTGTCAGCAACCAAAATCGTTGGCTTGAAAGGACTTGAGAACAGGGACTGGATTTTGTCTTTCATGCTCCTGAATACCACAGTATAAAGTCGTCTTTTTGCTCTGTCGTAGAAACAGCCAAACATAAAGCATGAAATTTTCGTTGTTTGTCTGTGGTCCCCACAATCAAGACAGGTGAGATGCCAGATGAGCTTGTAGGTAGCGTCTGCATGCAAGATATGTACATCACGCGCTAACTCTAGCAGGTATTTATTGGAGAGAACAAAGCGGAAGGCTGCGTCACCCTCAGAAATCTCATATGCAATTACAAATGTCTGATGGGGATTTTCTGGCAATACCGAATTATCTTGAAGCCACCGTTCTAATTCTCCCAAACTAATCGTATGATTTCCGTATAAAGCACGACGTCGGTCGCTTAGGTAATTTCTTAATTGAGTCATCTTCGGCACTTGGATACCCTCAATTTTGGTGAGAGCAGTCATTATACCCTTAGGCTTTATATGAAGATCAAACAATTTGTTTATTTCCAATTTTACTGCTTCCGTTATTCCATGCTTTGATGAGACTTTGCCTTTCATGGTCAGCTTCTGTTTGATACATAAACACAGCATCTGAGGTTGAATCATATAAGAGATACCTTTTGGCTGAACACTGAGGTGCACGTTTTCGCATTCGAATAGTGGACAGACCAAGTATTTTCTTCACTTATAGCTTCTTGGGCGTGGATCACATTGTCGAATTTCTTCACGAAAATCCAAGAAAAAAGCTGGCGTTTCTTTTTTAGTGGCATTTCTTTTTCTTGTTCCTCGCCGCTGCTCTCGCTGTCGCTGTCCGATTGAAACAATGGTACCACAGCTTTATTTATTTGCGATGAGCCTGCTGCACTACAACAGTCGCTATCGATGTTTTTTTCCATGATACCGAGGGTAAAAACAGCACAAATGTAGCTTGAATACTTCACAACAATAACAAATTGATGAAAACAATGCGCAATGCACCGAACAGACTAACAGGCAAATCTCTTCCGATTGGCCGACCGCGCTGCACTGTCGCGTCACTCCGCCGCTCTTAGCCGAAACATGCCGCTCTTATCAACCAACATGACGTGCAACTTTTACGGAACGCCGAGGACTGGCGAACTATGTATATAACTGCCCATTTGGACATTTTGCTGCCCATTCAATCATTTTACCGCTCAAATAATAATTGCACTGGACATTTATTTAATCTATCGCTCGAGTAAGTTTTGTACTACCACTGTAGGATTAAATAACCGACCAAATTCTTTTATAGTACTGGCCACGTCTTACTGCCACAATTAATTTAATTACCGCCAAAAAGTTTAATACTGTCTGTTATGAATTTTAAACTGCCCGATGCAACCGCCCGGATGTTTAAACAACCGCCCAATTAATTACTTTCCGTATTTTGCTTCCTGGACCTGCGATGAGTTACCCCTACATTTAGTGAACGTGATATAAACGAATTTCGCTTTAGTAATCTTAACGCCATGTCTAGCTCCATGTAACGTGGAGCAATAAAATATTTTTAGATACACGTGAAAACGTCATCACTGCTTATGACGTCACATAATCACGTCGGAAAAAGTTAAGCTGTTGCATCCACGCGAGAGTTATGTATTTAGCTAGCGCTTATCTGTGCAGTTCTCGTAGGATAGTATTACACCGCTTCCGTTGAAGCTAGATAACAAATAGATATAATTATGTGAAGTCAGTTTTAGAAGTTAGTCTTATATTATTATTCAAGCCGCATGTTTCGATGCTAATAAGCTAATTTAATTTATATGTACTCCAACATATTGAATGTAGTGTTGTAAAATAAATATATTTTTTGTTAACTAAGTCCACGGCTTATTTAACTGCCGCAGTCGCTAACGGATGCTGAGCAAAAGGACATTACAACATTTTATTGTTCCTTTTGTATGTTTCAACATTTAACTCAGTTCTTTAAAAAAATTGTACCACAAATCGTTCCTGAAGCATTCCAAACATCGAGTAACTTCTACGAACACATCGTCTGGTAACCAACACAGCTGAACCCTAGGACTCACATCGCCACAGGCAAAGCATCGCTGGTTCCTGACAACCCAGTCTATTGGAGACAATTTGGTCTATTGCAGACTATCTGATCATCGAGATCGCCCCAGCAACCAATCTACAGAAGTTCTGGACACCTATACTTTCGATCCAAATAATTAAGGATGAAGTAAGATAATTTTTTTTTATTAAAGTGAAAAGTTTATTTAAACAAATATAAACCCAATAATATAATTTTAAGTTAATTCTAAGTTCAAGTAGATATTGGTAAGCGAGATATAAAGCGAAACCCTTAGGTTTTATAAGAAGCTTTATTACTCAATATCTATGTGTAGGAACCCTGTTTAGGATTGTTTACTAATATAAAACTAAAATATTAATTAATAATAATTGTGAAAGTGAATTATCATATGATTAACAGACAAAATATACTAAGACCACCGATTCTTTTATTAAACGAGCGAAATATACCTGTAGAACCTGAAAATCAAATTCCAGAAATTAATAATCAATTAGAAATGGCTAACATATTTCCACCTGGATTTCATATGTCCATGATTACCGAAATACCCACATACGACGGTAATCCTAGCACATTATCAGAATTCATTAAATCAGTTGAAGTTATTTTAGATCAGTTTTTAGTCCCAGCACAACCAGATGCTTATATTAACAAGTTATTACTTTCGTCCGTGCGAAATAAATTAAAAGGTAACGCACTCGAAGTAATTACAGGTTACGATTTTAATAATTGGATAGAATTAAAAACAACCCTCATAAGAATTTTCATTCTGAAGAATTATTTAATCATAACTCAGGATACGACGAAGTAAACCCTGATAATTTTCCCAACAACCAGGAGCCCGAGTTCTCTTTCGAAGACCATAACTACGAGTCATACGACGGACCCGATGACATAGAACCGGAAAACAATGACAAAAATTATGACGTAAATTTTCACAACTAGCCTCGGAAAATCCAATTGAAACATTTAATTTAAACACTCTAAAATCAAATCTACCCTATATAGTCAGTCATACCATCCACAGGTGAGTTATTACTTGACACTGGCAGTACTAGAACAATAATTTCACCCAAATTTATTGATAAACATTTTCGAAATTCAGTTCAAACTCAAAATGTTCAAATTGTAAAGTCACACGGTGTAACACACCATAATAAAGTTGCTAATATACCTATCAAATCTTTATTTCATGAAGAAGGCAACCATAAGTGCTATGTATTCGACTTCCATGAAAAGTATGTAGGCCTTATTGGTTCGAACCTATTATACGATTTGCCTGCACAAATAGATTTTCGCTGGATGCATGTGCAAACAGACACTACTATCGTTCCATTTTACTATAATAATTCAAAAACACGTCAAGAACAACAAAAACGTAACGAATGCAATTTTTCCAAAATTCGTCAAAATTTAGAGCCTATAAAACGCATTTCGATTCCCCCGAGATCAGAAATTAAAATTCAATTACCTACCATTAATAGTAACGGTACAAAAATTTGCAATCAAATTAAATTCAATAAATATTGTATGACACCAGGTGCTTTAGTTAAAGTACACAATAACTATTTTTGAACAACTCTTATTAATGCGTCGAATCAAATTCAAAATTTTAGAATTTACAACCCTTTATTATTAGAAGATTACGACATAAAAGCTTAAAAACTTGTGCCTTGAAGGTAAAATAATTAGGTGTTTTTTGTCGTAAGTTGAATTAGAATTATTGGATTCTACCTCTTACTCTGATTAACTGTGGATTATCAAGAAATTGATTGAGTGATATATTGTTGCTTTTATTGCTAAGCAATTTTTTATTTTTCATGTCATTATAGTCCTGTAGCAATGAATCTTGTTGGGCCAGTCTGATTAACCTATTCAAAGAATTCTCTAACTCAATCGGAGTTGAAGGTCCAGTTTGTCTTGTTTCTTTAGACAACCCTGAATTATGAGCAAATCAAAAAATATACGCCATCGTTCTTTGTGAATCGCGTTAATGACGAAAATTTCTCAAATAAATTTTAATTGTCTGCAAGAACTGTTACACTCACGACAGTGCGTTCGTTGTTCTGGTAAGTCCATATCAAAATTAGAAGCACCTTGTGATTCCCAAAGAGATTTGTCCTTGAAAAACCACTTAGGACCGTTCCACCATAACTGTGAATTTTAATAGTTTTGTTTTCTTACCCAAATAATAATCTTCGGGATAGATTGCATCGGCCATCTTTCAAACGATTTAAAAGTTTGATAAACGCCAAATAATAAATTTACTTAGGAGAGGTCCATTTGCTTGTAATGTGGCGGCCATGGTTACGTTTTTAAGAAAAATTTTGGATATGCGCGTTACTTTATAATCGTTTATGAAAAATATAACAGTCAGCACTTCGCAGCCAGCAGCCTTTCTTTCAAAAAAAAATGCTCAGGACGAGGCGAGTGGTCATTCTGATGTGTATTAATCGTTACATTACAGCATTTTTACTGAATCACCACTTGGACACGTCATTGCAGTTATGACAAAGACGCTTGACGCTAACATTTCTTGTATATAATTTCTTGGTAAAAGAGGAGAATCATATAATTTTGCAATAAATGTTAGCATATGCTGCTTTAAAAATTTTGTAGATCTTCTACATTGAAAATGGATTTAGTATTGCACTGAAGATCTTCAGAATTAGAATTACCGCTCCTGCCACTGCATGGACAAGGACTACTTTGTATATTAAAATAATCTTCTTCACTTATTAGTTACCCACGTTTTGCAGTAAAATAGCGACAATCTTTATGTAACAATATTTGCTCAAATTAGATGAAAATAAATAAATTGGTTTCATAGAAGACAAAGTTTGAATTTTTAAACTTTTGAAAACATTCAAAAACATTTATTTCAGAGCAGTAAAACTGTCAAATAATTATTAAGTATAAAGAGATGCCGATTCTAACATTTTAGAAATAGCACGAGTCCAAACTATAAATTTTATAAAATAGTTTTGTTTTCTTGCCCAATATAATAATCTTCGAAATAGATTGCATCGGCCATCTTTCGAACGATTTAAAAGTTTGATAAAAGCCAAATAATAAATTTACTTAGGAAAAGTCCATTTGCTTGTAATGTGGCGGCCATGGTTACGTTCTTAAGAAAAATTTTGGATATTGGCGTTACTTTATAATCGTTGATGAAAAATATAACAATCAGCACTTCAGCAGCCAGCAGCTTTTGTTTCAAAAAAAAAATGCTCAGGACGAGGCGAGTGGTCATTCTGATGTGTATTAATCGTTACATTATAGCATTTTTCCTGAATCACCACTTGGACATGTCATTGCAGTTATGACAAAGACGCTTGACGCTAACATTTCTTGTACATAATTTCTTGGTTTTCTTACCCAATATAATAATCTTCGGGATAGATTGCATCGGCCATCTTTCGAACGATTTAAAAGTTTGACAAAAGCCAAATAATAAATTTACTTAGAAAAGGTCCATTTGCTTGTAATGCGGCGGCCATGGTTACGTTTTTAGGAAAAATTTTGGATATTAACGTTACTTTATAATCGTTTATGAAAAATATAACAGTCAGCACTTCAGCAGCCAGCAGCTTTTGTTTCAAAAAAAATGCTCAGGACGAGGCGAGTGGTCATTCTGATGTGTATTAATCGTTACATTACAGCATTTTTACTGAATCACCACTTGGACACGTCATTGCAGTTATGACAAAGACGCTTGACGCTAACATTTCTTGGTTTTCTTACCCAATATAATAATCTTCGGGATAGATTGCATCGGCCATCTTTCGAACGATTTAAAAGGTTGATAAAAGCCAAATAATAAATTTACTTAGGAAAAGTCCATTTGCTTGTAATGTGGCGGCCATGGTTACGTTCTTAAGAAAAATTTTGGATATTGGCGTTACTTTATAATCGTTGATGAAAAATATAACAATCAGCACTTCAGCAGCCAGCAGCTTTTGTTTCAAAAAAAAATGCTCAGGACGAGGCGAGTGGTCATTCTGATGTGTATTAATCGTTACATTATAGCATTTTTCCTGAATCACCACTTGGACATGTCATTGCAGTTATGACAAAGACGCTTGACGCTAACATTTCTTGTACATAATTTCTTGGTTTTCTTACCCAATATAATAATCTTCGGGATAGATTGCATCGGCCATCTTTCGAACGATTTAAAAGTTTGACAAAAGCCAAATAATAAATTTACTTAGAAAAGGTCCATTTGCTTGTAATGCGGCGGCCATGGTTACGTTTTTAGGAAAAATTTTGGATATTAACGTTACTTTATAATCGTTTATGAAAAATATAACAGTCAGCACTTCAGCAGCCAGCAGCTTTTGTTTCAAAAAAAATGCTCAGGACGAGGCGAGTGGTCATTCTGATGTGTATTAATCGTTACATTACAGCATTTTTACTGAATCACCAAATGCTCAGGACGAGGCGAGTGGTCATTCTGATGTGTATTAATCGTTACATTACAGCATTTTTACTGAATCACCACTTGGACACGTCATTGCAGTTATGACAAAGACGCTTGACGCTAACATTTCTTGGTTTTCTTACCCAATATAATAATCTTCGGGATAGATTGCATCGGCCATCTTTCGAACGATTTAAAAGTTTGATAAAAGCCAAATAATAAATTTACTTAGGAAAAGTCCATTTGCTTGTAATGTGGCGGCCATGGTTACGTTCTTAAGAAAAATTTTGGATATTGGCGTTACTTTATAATCGTTGATGAAAAATATAACAATCAGCACTTCAGCAGCCAGCAGCTTTTGTTTCAAAAAAAAATGCTCAGGACGAGGCGAGTGGTCATTCTGATGTGTATTAATCGTTACATTATAGCATTTTTCCTGAATCACCACTTGGACATGTCATTGCAGTTATGACAAAGACGCTTGACGCTAACATTTCTTGTACATAATTTCTTGGTTTTCTTACCCAATATAATAATCTTCGGGATAGATTGCATCGGCCATCTTTCGAACGATTTAAAAGTTTGACAAAAGCCAAATAATAAATTTACTTAGAAAAGGTCCATTTGCTTGTAATGCGGCGGCCATGGTTACGTTTTTAGGAAAAATTTTGGATATTAACGTTACTTTATAATCGTTTATGAAAAATATAACAGTCAGCACTTCAGCAGCCAGCAGCTTTTGTTTCAAAAAAAATGCTCAGGACGAGGCGAGTGGTCATTCTGATGTGTATTAATCGTTACATTACAGCATTTTTACTGAATCACCACTTGGACACGTCATTGCAGTTATGACAAAGACGCTTGACGCTAACATTTCTTGGTTTTCTTACCCAATATAATAATCTTCGGGATAGATTGCATCGGCCATCTTTCGAACGATTTAAAAGGTTGATAAAAGCCAAATAATAAATTTACTTAGGAAAAGTCCATTTGCTTGTAATGTGGCGGCCATGGTTACGTTCTTAAGAAAATTTTTGGATATTGGCGTTACTTTATAATCGTTGATGAAAAATATAACAATCAGCACTTCAGCAGCCAGCAGCTTTTGTTTAAAAAAAAAATGCTCAGGACGAGGCGAGTGGTCATTCTGATGTGTATTAATCGTTACATTATAGCATTTTTCCTGAATCACCACTTGGACATGTCATTGCAGTTATGACAAAGACGCTTGACGCTAACATTTCTTGTACATAATTTCTTGGTTTTCTTACCCAATATAATAATCTTCGGGATAGATTGCATCGGCCATCTTTCGAACGATTTAAAAGTTTGACAAAAGCCAAATAATAAATTTACTTAGAAAAGGTCCATTTGCTTGTAATGCGGCGGCCATGGTTACGTTTTTAGGAAAAATTTTGGATATTAGCGTTACTTTATAATCGTTTATGAAAAATATAACAGTCAGCACTTCAGCAGCCAGCAGCTTTTGTTTCAAAAAAAATGCTCAGGACGAGGCGAGTGGTCATTCTGATGTGTATTAATCGTTACATTACAGCATTTTTACTGAATCACCAAATGCTCAGGACGAGGCGAGTGGTCATTCTGATGTGTATTAATCGTTACATTACAGCATTTTTACTGAATCACCACTTGGACACGTCATTGCAGTTATGACAAAGACGCTTGACGCTAACATTTCTTGGTTTTCTTACCCAATATAATAATCTTCGGGATAGATTGCATCGGCCATCTTTCGAACGATTTAAAAGTTTGATAAAAGCCAAATAATAAATTTACTTAGGGAAAGTCCATTTGCTTGTAATGTGGCGGCCATGGTTACGTTCTTAAGAAAAATTTTGGATATTGGCGTTACTTTATAATCGTTGATGAAAAATATAACAATCAGCACTTCAGCAGCCAGCAGCTTTTGTTTCAAAAAAAAATGCTCAGGACGAGGCGAGTGGTCATTCTGATGTGTATTAATCGTTACATTATAGCATTTTTCCTGAATCACCACTTGGAAATGTCATTGCAGTTATGACAAAGACGCTTGACGCTAACATTTCTAGTGCATAATTTCTTGGTTTTCTTACCCAATATAATAATCTTCGGGATAGATTGCATCGGCCATCTTTCGAACGATTTAAAAGTTTGACAAAAGCCAAATAATAAATTTACTTAGGAAAAGTCCATTTGCTTGTAATGTGGCGGCCATGGTTACGTTCTTAAGAAAAATTTTGGATATTGGCGTTACTTTATAATCGTTGATGAAAAATATAACAATCAGCACTTCAGCAGCCAGCAGCTTTTGTTTCAAAAAAAAATGCTCAGGACGAGGCGAGTGGTCATTCTGATGTGTATTAATCGTTACATTATAGCATTTTTCCTGAATCACCACTTGGACATGTCATTGCAGTTATGACAAAGACGCTTGACGCTAACATTTCTTGTACATAATTTCTTGGTTTTCTTACCCAATATAATAATCTTCGGGATAGATTGCATCGGCCATCTTTCGAACGATTTAAAAGTTTGACAAAAGCCAAATAATAAATTTACTTAGAAAAGGTCCATTTGCTTGTAATGCGGCGGCCATGGTTACGTTTTTAGGAAAAATTTTGGATATTAACGTTACTTTATAATCGTTTATGAAAAATATAACAGTCAGCACTTCAGCAGCCAGCAGCTTTTGTTTCAAAAAAAATGCTCAGGACGAGGCGAGTGGTCATTCTGATGTGTATTAATCGTTACATTACAGCATTTTTACTGAATCACCACTTGGACACGTCATTGCAGTTATGACAAAGACGCTTGACGCTAACATTTCTTGGTTTTCTTACCCAATATAATAATCTTCGGGATAGATTGCATCGGCCATCTTTCGAACGATTTAAAAGGTTGATAAAAGCCAAATAATAAATTTACTTAGGAAAAGTCCATTTGCTTGTAATGTGGCGGCCATGGTTACGTTCTTAAGAAAATTTTTGGATATTGGCGTTACTTTATAATCGTTGATGAAAAATATAACAATCAGCACTTCAGCAGCCAGCAGCTTTTGTTTCAAAAAAAAATGCTCAGGACGAGGCGAGTGGTCATTCTGATGTGTATTAATCGTTACATTATAGCATTTTTCCTGAATCACCACTTGGACATGTCATTGCAGTTATGACAAAGACGCTTGACGCTAACATTTCTTGTACATAATTTCTTGGTTTTCTTACCCAATATAATAATCTTCGGGATAGATTGCATCGGCCATCTTTCGAACGATTTAAAAGTTTGACAAAAGCCAAATAATAAATTTACTTAGAAAAGGTCCATTTGCTTGTAATGCGGCGGCCATGGTTACGTTTTTAGGAAAAATTTTGGATATTAACGTTACTTTATAATCGTTTATGAAAAATATAACAGTCAGCACTTCAGCAGCCAGCAGCTTTTGTTTCAAAAAAAATGCTCAGGACGAGGCGAGTGGTCATTCTGATGTGTATTAATCGTTACATTACAGCATTTTTACTGAATCACCAAATGCTCAGGACGAGGCGAGTGGTCATTCTGATGTGTATTAATCGTTACATTACAGCATTTTTACTGAATCACCACTTGGACACGTCATTGCAGTTATGACAAAGACGCTTGACGCTAACATTTCTTGGTTTTCTTACCCAATATAATAATCTTCGGGATAGATTGCATCGGCCATCTTTCGAACGATTTAAAAGTTTGATAAAAGCCAAATAATAAATTTACTTAGGAAAAGTCCATTTGCTTGTAATGTGGCGGCCATGGTTACGTTCTTAAGAAAAATTTTGGATATTGGCGTTACTTTATAATCGTTGATGAAAAATATAACAATCAGCACTTCAGCAGCCAGCAGCTTTTGTTTCAAAAAAAAATGCTCAGGACGAGGCGAGTGGTCATTCTGATGTGTATTAATCGTTACATTATAGCATTTTTCCTGAATCACCACTTGGAAATGTCATTGCAGTTATGACAAAGACGCTTGACGCTAACATTTCTTGTGCATAATTTCTTGGTTTTCTTACCCAATATAATAATCTTCGGGATAGATTGCATCGGCCATCTTTCGAACGATTTAAAAGTTTGACAAAAGCCAAATAATAAATTTACTTAGAAAAGGTCCATTTGCTTGTAATGCGGCGGCCATGGTTACGTTTTTAGGAAAAATTTTGGATATTAACGTTACTTTATAATCGTTTATGAAAAATATAACAGTCAGCACTTCAGCAGCCAGCAGCTTTTGTTTCAAAAAAAATGCTCAGGACGAGGCGAGTGGTCATTCTGATGTGTATTAATCGTTACATTACAGCATTTTTACTGAATCACCACTTGGACACGTCATTGCAGTTATGACAAAGACGCTTGACGCTAACATTTCTTGGTTTTCTTACCCAATATAATAATCTTCGGGATAGATTGCATCGGCCATCTTTCGAACGATTTAAAAGGTTGATAAAAGCCAAATAATAAATTTACTTAGGAAAAGTCCATTTGCTTGTAATGTGGCGGCCATGGTTACGTTCTTAAGAAAAATTTTGGATATTGGCGTTACTTTATAATCGTTGATGAAAAATATAACAATCAGCACTTCAGCAGCCAGCAGCTTTTGTTTCAAAAAAAAATGCTCAGGACGAGGCGAGTGGTCATTCTGATGTGTATTAATCGTTACATTATAGCATTTTTCCTGGATCACCACTTGGACACGTCATTGCAGTTATGACAAAGACGCTTGACGCTAACATTTCTTGTATATAATTTCTTGGTAAAAGAGGAGAATCATATAATTTTGCAATAAATGTAAGCATATGCTGCTTTAAAAATTTTGTAGATCTTCTACATTGAAAATGGATTTAGTATTGCACTGAAGATCTCCAGAATTAGAATTACCGCGACTGCCACTGTATGCTACTTCTGGACAAGGACTACTTTGTATATTAAAATAATCTTCTTCACTTATTAGTTACCCACGTTTTGCAGTAAAATAGCGACAATCTTTATGTAAAAATATTTGCTCAAATTAGATGAAAATAAATAAATTGGTTTGATAGAAGACAAAGTTTGAATTTTTAAACTTTTGAAAACATTCAAAAACATTTATTTCAGAGCAGTAAAACTGTCAAATAATTATTAAGTATAAAGAGATGCCGATTCTAACATTTTAGAAATAGCACGAGTCCAAACTATAAATTTTATAAAATAGTTTTGTTTTCTTGCCCAATATAATAATCTTCAAAATAGATTGCATCGGCCATCTTTCGAACGATTTAAAAGTTTGATAAAAGCCAAATAATAAATTTACTTAGGAAAAGTCCATTTGCTTGTAATGTGGCGGCCATGGTTACGTTCTTAAGAAAAATTTTGGATATTGGCGTTACTTTATAATCGTTGATGAAAAATATAACAATCAGCACTTCAGCAGCCAGCAGCTTTTGTTTCAAAAAAAAATGCTCAGGACGAGGCGAGTGGTCATTCTGATGTGTATTAATCGTTACATTATAGCATTTTTCCTGAATCACCACTTGGACATGTCATTGCAGTTATGACAAACACGCTTGACGCTAACATTTCTTGTACATAATTTCTTGGTTTTCTTACCCAATATAATAATCTTCGGGATAGATTGCATCGGCCATCTTTCGAACGATTTAAAAGTTTGACAAAAGCCAAATAATAAATTTACTTAGAAAAGGTCCATTTGCTTGTAATGCGGCGGCCATGGTTACGTTTTTAGGAAAAATTTTGGATATTAACGTTACTTTATAATCGTTTATGAAAAATATAACAGTCAGCACTTCAGCAGCCAGCAGCTTTTGTTTCAAAAAAAAATGCTCAGGACGAGGCGAGTGGTCATTCTGATGTGTATTAATCGTTACATTACAGCATTTTTACTGAATCACCACTTGGACACGTTATTGCAGTTATGACAAAGACGCTTGACGCTAACATTTCTTGGTTTTCTTACCCAATATAATAATCTTCGGGATAGATTGCATCGGCCATCTTTCGAACGATTTAAAAGGTTGATAAAAGCCAAATAATAAATTTACTTAGGAAAAGTCCATTTGCTTGTAATGTGGCGGCCATGGTTACGTTCTTAAGAAAAATTTTGGATATTGGCGTTACTTTATAATCGTTGATGAAAAATATAACAATCAGCACTTCAGCAGCCAGCAGCTTTTGTTTCAAAAAAAAATGCCCAGGACGAGGCGAGTGGTCATTCTGATGTGTATTAATCGTTACATTATAGCATTTTTCCTGAATCAGCACTTGGACATGTCATTGCAGTTATGAGACGAGGCGAGTGGTCATTCTGATGTGTATTAATCGTTACATTATAGCATTTTTCCTGAATCACCACTTGGACATGTCATTGCAGTTATGACAAAGACGCTTGACGCTAACATTTCTTGTACATAATTTCTTGGTTTTCTTACCCAATATAATAATCTTCGGGATAGATTGCATCGGCCATCTTTCGAACGATTTAAAAGTTTGACAAAAGCCAAATAATAAATTTACTTAGAAAAGGTCCATTTGCTTGTAATGCGGCGGCCATGGTTACGTTTTTAGGAAAAATTTTGGATATTAACGTTACTTTATAATCGTTTATGAAAAATATAACAGTCAGCACTTCAGCAGCCAGCAGCTTTTGTTTCAAAAAAAATGCTCAGGACGAGGCGAGTGGTCATTCTGATGTGTATTAATCGTTACATTACAGCATTTTTACTGAATCACCAAATGCTCAGGACGAGGCGAGTGGTCATTCTGATGTGTATTAATCGTTACATTACAGCATTTTTACTGAATCACCACTTGGACACGTCATTGCAGTTATGACAAAGACGCTTGACGCTAACATTTCTTGGTTTTCTTACCCAATATAATAATCTTCGGGGTAGATTGCATCGGCCATCTTTCGAACGATTTAAAAGGTTGATAAAAGCCAAATAATAAATTTACTTAGGAAAAGTCCATTTGCTTGTAATGTGGCGGCCATGGTTACGTTCTTAAGAAAATTTTTGGATATTGGCGTTACTTTATAATCGTTGATGAAAAATATAACAATCAGCACTTCAGCAGCCAGCAGCTTTTGTTTCAAAAAAAAATGCTCAGGACGAGGCGAGTGGTCATTCTGATGTGTATTAATCGTTACATTATAGCATTTTTCCTGAATCACCACTTGGACATGTCATTGCAGTTATGACAAAGACGCTTGACGCTAACATTTCTTGTACATAATTTCTTGGTTTTCTTACCCAATATAATAATCTTCGGGATAGATTGCATCGGCCATCTTTCGAACGATTTAAAAGTTTGACAAAAGCCAAATAATAAATTTACTTAGAAAAGGTCCATTTGCTTGTAATGCGGCGGCCATGGTTACGTTTTTAGGAAAAATTTTGGATATTAACGTTACTTTATAATCGTTTATGAAAAATATAACAGTCAGCACTTCAGCAGCCAGCAGCTTTTGTTTCAAAAAAAAATGCTCAGGACGAGGCGAGTGGTCATTCTGATGTCTATTAATCGTTACATTACAGCATTTTTACTGAATCACCAAATGCTCAGGACGAGGCGAGTGGTCATTCTGATGTGTATTAATCGTTACATTACAGCATTTTTACTGAATCACCACTTGGACACGTCATTGCAGTTATGACAAAGACGCTTGACGCTAACATTTCTTGGTTTTCTTACCCAATATAATAATCTTCGGGATAGATTGCATCGGCCATCTTTCGAACGATTTAAAAGTTTGATAAAAGCCAAATAATAAATTTACTTAGGAAAAGTCCATTTGCTTGTAATGTGGCGGCCATGGTTACGTTCTTAAGAAAAATTTTGGATATTGGCGTTACTTTATAATCGTTGATGAAAAATATAACAATCAGCACTTCAGCAGCCAGCAGCTTTTGTTTCAAAAAAAAATGCTCAGGACGAGGCGAGTGGTCATTCTGATGTGTATTAATCGTTACATTATAGCATTTTTCCTGAATCACCACTTGGACATGTCATTGCAGTTATGACAAAGACGCTTGACGCTAACATTTCTTGTACATAATTTCTTGGTTTTCTTACCCAATATAATAATCTTCGGGATAGATTGCATCGGCCATCTTTCGAACGATTTAAAAGTTTGACAAAAGCCAAATAATAAATTTACTTAGGAAAAGTCCATTTGCTTGTAATGTGGCGGCCATGGTTACGTTCTTAAGAAAAATTTTGGATATTGGCGTTACTTTATAATCGTTGATGAAAAATATAACAATCAGCACTTCAGCAGCCAGCAGCTTTTGTTTCAAAAAAAAATGCTCAGGACGAGGCGAGTGGTCATTCTGATGTGTATTAATCGTTACATTATAGCATTTTTCCTGAATCACCACTTGGACATGTCATTGCAGTTATGACAAAGACGCTTGACGCTAACATTTCTTGTACATAATTTCTTGGTTTTCTTACCCAATATAATAATCTTCGGGATAGATTGCATCGGCCATCTTTCGAACGATTTAAAAGTTTGACAAAAGCCAAATAATAAATTTACTTAGAAAAGGTCCATTTGCTTGTAATGCGGCGGCCATGGTTACGTTTTTAGGAAAAATTTTGGATATTAACGTTACTTTATAATCGTTTATGAAAAATATAACAGTCAGCACTTCAGCAGCCAGCAGCTTTTGTTTCAAAAAAAATGCTCAGGACGAGGCGAGTGGTCATTCTGATGTGTATTAATCGTTACATTACAGCATTTTTACTGAATCACCAAATGCTCAGGACGAGGCGAGTGGTCATTCTGATGTGTATTAATCGTTACATTACAGCATTTTTACTGAATCACCACTTGGACACGTCATTGCAGTTATGACAAAGACGCTTGACGCTAACATTTCTTGGTTTTCTTACCCAATATAATAATCTTCGGGATAGATTGCATCGGCCATCTTTCGAACGATTTAAAAGTTTGATAAAAGCCAAATAATAAATTTACTTAGGAAAAGTCCATTTGCTTGTAATGTGGCGGCCATGGTTACGTTCTTAAGAAAAATTTTGGATATTGGCGTTACTTTATAATCGTTGATGAAAAATATAACAATCAGCACTTCAGCAGCCAGCAGCTTTTGTTTCAAAAAAAAATGCTCAGGACGAGGCGAGTGGTCATTCTGATGTGTATTAATCGTTACATTATAGCATTTTTCCTGAATCACCACTTGGAAATGTCATTGCAGTTATGACAAAGACGCTTGACGCTAACATTTCTTGTGCATAATTTCTTGGTTTTCTTACCCAATATAATAATCTTCGGGATAGATTGCATCGGCCATCTTTCGAACGATTTAAAAGTTTGACAAAAGCCAAATAATAAATTTACTTAGAAAAGGTCCATTTGCTTGTAATGCGGCGGCCATGGTTACGTTTTTAGGAAAAATTTTGGATATTAACGTTACTTTATAATCGTTTATGAAAAATATAACAGTCAGCACTTCAGCAGCCAGCAGCTTTTGTTTCAAAAAAAAATGCTCAGGACGAGGCGAGTGGTCATTCTGATGTGTATTAATCGTTACATTACAGCATTTTTACTGAATCACCACTTGGACACGTCATTGCAGTTATGACAAAGACGCTTGACGCTAACATTTCTTGGTTTTCTTACCCAATATAATAATCTTCGGGATAGATTGCATCGGCCATCTTTCGAACGATTTAAAAGGTTGATAAAAGCCAAATAATAAATTTACTTAGGAAAAGTCCATTTGCTTGTAATGTGGCGGCCATGGTTACGTTCTTAAGAAAAATTTTGGATATTGGCGTTACTTTATAATCGTTGATGAAAAATATAACAATCAGCACTTCAGCAGCCAGCAGCTTTTGTTTCAAAAAAAAATGCTCAGGACGAGGCGAGTGGTCATTCTGATGTGTATTAATCGTTACATTATAGCATTTTTCCTGGATCACCACTTGGACACGTCATTGCAGTTATGACAAAGACGCTTGACGCTAACATTTCTTGTATATAATTTCTTGGTAAAAGAGGAGAATCATATAATTTTGCAATAAATGTAAGCATATGCTGCTTTAAAAATTTTGTAGATCTTCTACATTGAAAATGGATTTAGTATTGCACTGAAGATCTCCAGAATTAGAATTACCGCGACTGCCACTGTATGCTACTTCTGGACAAGGACTACTTTGTATATTAAAATAATCTTCTTCACTTATTAGTTACCCACGTTTTGCAGTAAAATAGCGACAATCTTTATGTAAAAATATTTGCTCAAATTAGATGAAAATAAATAAATTGGTTTGATAGAAGACAAAGTTTGAATTTTTAAACTTTTGAAAACATTCAAAAACATTTATTTCAGAGCAGTAAAACTGTCAAATAATTATTAAGTATAAAGAGATGCCGATTCTAACATTTTAGAAATAGCACGAGTCCAAACTATAAATTTTATAAAATAGTTTTGTTTTCTTGCCCAATATAATAATCTTCAAAATAGATTGCATCGGCCATCTTTCGAACGATTTAAAAGTTTGATAAAAGCCAAATAATAAATTTACTTAGGAAAAGTCCATTTGCTTGTAATGTGGCGGCCATGGTTACGTTCTTAAGAAAAATTTTGGATATTGGCGTTACTTTATAATCGTTGATGAAAAATATAACAATCAGCACTTCAGCAGCCAGCAGCTTTTGTTTCAAAAAAAAATGCTCAGGACGAGGCGAGTGGTCATTCTGATGTGTATTAATCGTTACATTATAGCATTTTTCCTGAATCACCACTTGGACATGTCATTGCAGTTATGACAAAGACGCTTGACGCTAACATTTCTTGTACATAATTTCTTGGTTTTCTTACCCAATATAATAATCTTCGGGATAGATTGCATCGGCCATCTTTCGAACGATTTAAAAGTTTGACAAAAGCCAAATAATAAATTTACTTAGAAAAGGTCCATTTGCTTGTAATGCGGCGGCCATGGTTACGTTTTTAGGAAAAATTTTGGATATTAACGTTACTTTATAATCGTTTATGAAAAATATAACAGTCAGCACTTCAGCAGCCAGCAGCTTTTGTTTCAAAAAAAATGCTCAGGACGAGGCGAGTGGTCATTCTGATGTGTATTAATCGTTACATTACAGCATTTTTACTGAATCACCACTTGGACACGTCATTGCAGTTATGACAAAGACGCTTGACGCTAACATTTCTTGGTTTTCTTACCCAATATAATAATCTTCGGGATAGATTGCATCGGCCATCTTTCGAACGATTTAAAAGGTTGATAAAAGCCAAATAATAAATTTACTTAGGAAAAGTCCATTTGCTTGTAATGTGGCGGCCATGGTTACGTTCTTAAGAAAATTTTTGGATATTGGCGTTACTTTATAATCGTTGATGAAAAATATAACAATCAGCACTTCAGCAGCCAGCAGCTTTTGTTTCAAAAAAAAATGCTCAGGACGAGGCGAGTGGTCATTCTGATGTGTATTAATCGTTACATTATAGCATTTTTCCTGAATCACCACTTGGACATGTCATTGCAGTTATGACAAAGACGCTTGACGCTAACATTTCTTGTACATAATTTCTTGGTTTTCTTACCCAATATAATAATCTTCGGGATAGATTGCATCGGCCATCTTTCGAACGATTTAAAAGTTTGACAAAAGCCAAATAATAAATTTACTTAGAAAAGGTCCATTTGCTTGTAATGCGGCGGCCATGGTTACGTTTTTAGGAAAAATTTTGGATATTAACGTTACTTTATAATCGTTTATGAAAAATATAACAGTCAGCACTTCAGCAGCCAGCAGCTTTTGTTTCAAAAAAAAAATGCTCAGGACGAGGCGAGTGGTCATTCTGATGTGTATTAATCGTTACATTACAGCATTTTTACTGAATCACCACTTGGACACGTCATTGCAGTTATGACAAAGACGCTTGACGCTAACATTTCTTGGTTTTCTTACCCAATATAATAATCTTCGGGATAGATTGCATCGGCCATCTTTCGAACGATTTAAAAGGTTGATAAAAGCCAAATAATAGATTTACTTAGGAAAAGTCCATTTGCTTGTAATGTGGCGGCCATGGTTACGTTCTTAAGAAAAATTTTGGATATTGGCGTTACTTTATAATCGTTGATGAAAAATATAACAATCAGCACTTCAGCAGCCAGCAGCTTTTGTTTCAAAAAAAAATGCTCAGGACGAGGCGAGTGGTCATTCTGATGTGTATTAATCGTTACATTATAGCATTTTTCCTGAATCACCACTTGGACATGTCATTGCAGTTATGACAAAGACGCTTGACGCTAACATTTCTTGTACATAATTTCTTGGTTTTCTTACCCAATATAATAATCTTCGGGATAGATTGCATCGGCCATCTTTCGAACGATTTAAAAGTTTGACAAAAGCCAAATAATAAATTTACTTAGAAAAGGTCCATTTGCTTGTAATGCGGCGGCCATGGTTACGTTTTTAGGAAAAATTTTGGATATTAACGTTACTTTATAATCGTTTATGAAAAATATAACAGTCAGCACTTCAGCAGCCAGCAGCTTTTGTTTCAAAAAAAATGCTCAGGACGAGCCGAGTGGTCATTCTGATGTGTATTAATCGTTACATTACAGCATTTTTACTGAATCACCAAATGCTCAGGACGAGGCGAGTGGTCATTCTGATGTGTATTAATCGTTACATTACAGCATTTTTACTGAATCACCACTTGGACACGTCATTTCAGTTATGACAAAGACGCTTGACGCTAACATTTCTTGGTTTTCTTACCCAATATAATAATCTTCGGGATAGATTGCATCGGCCATCTTTCGAACGATTTAAAAGTTTGATAAAAGCCAAATAATAAATTTACTTAGGAAAAGTCCATTTGCTTGTAATGTGGCGGCCATGGTTACGTTCTTAAGAAAAATTTTGGATATTGGCGTTACTTTATAATCGTTGATGAAAAATATAACAATCAGCACTTCAGCAGCCAGCAGCTTTTGTTTCAAAAAAAAATGCTCAGGACGAGGCGAGTGGTCATTCTGATGTGTATTAATCGTTACATTATAGCATTTTTCCTGAATCACCACTTGGACATGTCATTGCAGTTATGACAAAGACGCTTGACGCTAACATTTCTTGTACATAATTTCTTGGTTTTCTTACCCAATATAATAATCTTCGGGATAGATTGCATCGGCCATCTTTCGAACGATTTAAAAGTTTGACAAAAGCCAAATAATAAATTTACTTAGAAAAGGTCCATTTGCTTGTAATGCGGCGGCCATGGTTACGTTTTTAGGAAAAATTTTGGATATTAATGTTACTTTATAATCGTTTATGAAAAATATAACAGTCAGCACTTCAGCAGCCAGCAGCTTTTGTTTCAAAAAAAATGCTCAGGACGAGGCGAGTGGTCATTCTGATGTGTATTAATCGTTACATTACAGCATTTTTACTGAATCACCACTTGGACACGTCATTGCAGTTATGACAAAGACGCTTGACGCTAACATTTCTTGGTTTTCTTACCCAATATAATAATCTTCGGGATAGATTGCATCGGCCATCTTTCGAACGATTTAAAAGGTTGATAAAAGCCAAATAATAAATTTACTTAGGAAAAGTCCATTTGCTTGTAATGTGGCGGCCATGGTTACGTTCTTAAGAAAATTTTTGGATATTGGCGTTACTTTATAATCGTTGATGAAAAATATAACAATCAGCACTTCAGCAGCCAGCAGCTTTTGTTTCAAAAAAAAATGCTCAGGACGAGGCGAGTGGTCATTCTGGTGTGTATTAATCGTTACATTATAGCATTTTTCCTGGATCACCACTTGGACACGTCATTGCAGTTATGACAAAGACGCTTGACGCTAACATTTCTTGTATATAATTTCTTGGTAAAAGAGGAGAATCATATAATTTTGCAATAAATGTAAGCATATGCTGCTTTAAAAATTTTGTAGATCTTCTACATTGAAAATGGATTTAGTATTGCACTGAAGATCTCCAGAATTAGAATTACCGCGACTGCCACTGTATGCTACTTCTGGACAAGGACTACTTTGTATATTAAAATAATCTTCTTCACTTATTAGTTACCCACGTTTTGCAGTAAAATAGCGACAATCTTTATGTAAAAATATTTGCTCAAATTAGATGAAAATAAATAAATTGGTTTGATAGAAGACAAAGTTTGAATTTTTAAACTTTTGAAAACATTCAAAAACATTTATTTCAGAGCAGTAAAACTGTCAAATAATTATTAAGTATAAAGAGATGCCGATTCTAACATTTTAGAAATAGCACGAGTCCAAACTATAAATTTTATAAAATAGTTTTGTTTTCTTGCCCAATATAATAATCTTCGAAATAGATTGCATCGGCCATCTTTCGAACGATTTAAAAGTTTGATAAAAGCCAAATAATAAATTTACTTAGGAAAAGTCCATTTGCTTGTAATGTGGCGGCCATGGTTACGTTCTTAAGAAAAATTTTGGATATTGGCGTTACTTTATAATCGTTGATGAAAAATATAACAATCAGCACTTCAGCAGCCAGCAGCTTTTGTTTCAAAAAAAAATGCCCGGGACGAGCCGAGTGGTCATTCTGATGTGTATTAATCGTTACATTATAGCATTTTTCCTGAATCACCACTTGGACATGTCATTGCAGTTATGAGACGAGGCGAGTGGTCATTCTGATGTGTATTAATCGTTACATTATAGCATTTTTCCTGAATCACCACTTGGACATGTCATTGCAGTTATGACAAAGACGCTTGACGCTAACATTTCTTGTACATAATTTCTTGGTTTTCTTACCCAATATAATAATCTTCGGGATAGATTGCATCGGCCATCTTTCGAACGATTTAAAAGTTTGACAAAAGCCAAATAATAAATTTACTTAGAAAAGGTCCATTTGCTTGTAATGCGGCGGCCATGGTTACGTTTTTAGGAAAAATTTTGGATATTAACGTTACTTTATAATCGTTTATGAAAAATATAACAGTCAGCACTTCAGCAGCCAGCAGCTTTTGTTTCAAAAAAAATGCTCAGGACGAGGCGAGTGGTCATTCTGATGTGTATTAATCGTTACATTACAGCATTTTTACTGAATCACCAAATGCTCAGGACGAGGCGAGTGGTCATTCTGATGTGTATTAATCGTTACATTACAGCATTTTTACTGAATCACCACTTGGACACGTCATTGCAGTTATGACAAAGACGCTTGACGCTAACATTTCTTGGTTTTCTTACCCAATATAATAATCTTCGGGATAGATTGCATCGGCCATCTTTCGAACGATTTAAAAGTTTGATAAAAGCCAAATAATAAATTTACTTAGGAAAAGTCCATTTGCTTGTAATGTGGCGGCCATGGTTACGTTCTTAAGAAAAATTTTGGATATTGGCGTTACTTTATAATCGTTGATGAAAAATATAACAATCAGCACTTCAGCAGCCAGCAGCTTTTGTTTCAAAAAAAAAATGCTCAGGACGAGGCGAGTGGTCATTCTGATGTGTATTAATCGTTACATTATAGCATTTTTCCTGAATCACCACTTGGACATGTCATTGCAGTTATGACAAAGACGCTTGACGCTAACATTTCTTGTACATAATTTCTTGGTTTTCTTACCCAATATAATAATCTTCGGGATAGATTGCATCGGCCATCTTTCGAACGATTTAAAAGTTTGACAAAAGCCAAATAATAAATTTACTTAGAAAAGGTCCATTTGCTTGTAATGCGGCGGCCATGGTTACGTTTTTAGGAAAAATTTTGGATATTAACGTTACTTTATAATCGTTTATGAAAAATATAACAGTCAGCACTTCAGCAGCCAGCAGCTTTTGTTTCAAAAAAAATGCTCAGGACGAGGCGAGTGGTCATTCTGATGTGTATTAATCGTTACATTACAGCATTTTTACTGAATCACCAAATGCTCAGGACGAGGCGAGTGGTCATTCTGATGTGTATTAATCGTTACATTACAGCATTTTTACTGAATCACCACTTGGACACGTCATTGCAGTTATGACAAAGACGCTTGACGCTAACATTTCTTGGTTTTCTTACCCAATATAATAATCTTCGGGATAGATTGCATCGGCCATCTTTCGAACGATTTAAAAGTTTGATAAAAGCCAAATAATAAATTTACTTAGGAAAAGTCCATTTGCTTGTAATGTGGCGGCCATGGTTACGTTCTTAAGAAAAATTTTGGATATTGGCGTTACTTTATAATCGTTGATGAAAAATATAACAATCAGCACTTCAGCAGCCAGCAGCTTTTGTTTCAAAAAAAAATGCTCAGGACGAGGCGAGTGGTCATTCTGATGTGTATTAATCGTTACATTATAGCATTTTTCCTGAATCACCACTTGGACATGTCATTGCAGTTATGACAAAGACGCTTGACGCTAACATTTCTTGTACATAATTTCTTGGTTTTCTTACCCAATATAATAATCTTCGGGATAGATTGCATCGGCCATCTTTCGAACGATTTAAAAGTTTGACAAAAGCCAAATAATAAATTTACTTAGAAAAGGTCCATTTGCTTGTAATGCGGCGGCCATGGTTACGTTTTTAGGAAAAATTTTGGATATTAACGTTACTTTATAATCGTTTATGAAAAATATAACAGTCAGCACTTCAGCAGCCAGCAGCTTTTGTTTCAAAAAAAATGCTCAGGACGAGGCGAGTGGTCATTCTGATGTGTATTAATCGTTACATTACAGCATTTTTACTGAATCACCACTTGGACACGTCATTGCAGTTATGACAAAGACGCTTGACGCTAACATTTCTTGGTTTTCTTACCCAATATAATAATCTTCGGGATAGATTGCATCGGCCATCTTTCGAACGATTTAAAAGGTTGATAAAAGCCAAATAATAAATTTACTTAGGAAAAGTCCATTTGCTTGTAATGTGGCGGCCATGGTTACGTTCTTAAGAAAATTTTTGGATATTGGCGTTACTTTATAATCGTTGATGAAAAATATAACAATCAGCACTTCAGCAGCCAGCAGCTTTTGTTTCAAAAAAAAATGCTCAGGACGAGGCGAGTGGTCATTCTGATGTGTATTAATCGTTACATTATAGCATTTTTCCTGAATCACCACTTGGACATGTCATTGCAGTTATGACAAAGACGCTTGACGCTAACATTTCTTGTACATAATTTCTTGGTTTTCTTACCCAATATAATAATCTTCGGGATAGATTGCATCGGCCATCTTTCGAACGATTTAAAAGTTTGACAAAAGCCAAATAATAAATTTACTTAGAAAAGGTCCATTTGCTTGTAATGCGGCGGCCATGGTTACGTTTTTAGGAAAAATTTTGGATATTAACGTTACTTTATAATCGTTTATGAAAAATATAACAGTCAGCACTTCAGCAGCCAGCAGCTTTTGTTTCAAAAAAAAATGCTCAGGACGAGGCGAGTGGTCATTCTGATGTGTATTAATCGTTACATTACAGCATTTTTACTGAATCACCACTTGGACACGTCATTGCAGTTATGACAAAGACGCTTGACGCTAACATTTCTTGGTTTTCTTACCCAATATAATAATCTTCGGGATAGATTGCATCGGCCATCTTTCGAACGATTTAAAAGGTTGATAAAAGCCAAATAATAAATTTACTTAGGAAAAGTCCATTTGCTTGTAATGTGGCGGCCATGGTTACGTTCTTAAGAAAAATTTTGGATATTGGCGTTACTTTATAATCGTTGATGAAAAATATAACAATCAGCACTTCAGCAGCCAGCAGCTTTTGTTTCAAAAAAAAATGCTCAGGACGAGGCGAGTGGTCATTCTGATGTGTATTAATCGTTACATTATAGCATTTTTCCTGAATCACCACTTGGACATGTCATTGCAGTTATGACAAAGACGCTTGACGCTAACATTTCTTGTACATAATTTCTTGGTTTTCTTACCCAATATAATAATCTTCGGGATAGATTGCATCGGCCATCTTTCGAACGATTTAAAAGTTTGACAAAAGCCAAATAATAAATTTACTTAGAAAAGGTCCATTTGCTTGTAATGCGGCGGCCATGGTTACGTTTTTAGGAAAAATTTTGGATATTAACGTTACTTTATAATCGTTTATGAAAAATATAACAGTCAGCACTTCAGCAGCCAGCAGCTTTTGTTTCAAACAAAATGCTCAGGACGAGGCGAGTGGTCATTCTGATGTGTATTAATCGTTACATTACAGCATTTTTACTGAATCACCAAATGCTCAGGACGAGGCGAGTGGTCATTCTGATGTGTATTAATCGTTACATTACAGCATTTTTACTGAATCACCACTTGGACACGTCATTGCAGTTATGACAAAGACGCTTGACGCTAACATTTCTTGGTTTTCTTACCCAATATAATATTCTTCGGGATAGATTGCATCGGCCATCTTTCGAACGATTTAAAAGTTTGATAAAAGCCAAATAATAAATTTACTTAGGAAAAGTCCATTTGCTTGTAATGTGGCGGCCATGGTTACGTTCTTAAGAAAAATTTTGGATATTGGCGTTACTTTATAATCGTTGATGAAAAATATAACAATCAGCACTTCAGCAGCCAGCAGCTTTTGTTTCAAAAAAAAATGCTCAGGACGAGGCGAGTGGTCATTCTGATGTGTATTAATCGTTACATTATAGCATTTTTCCTGAATCACCACTTGGACATGTCATTGCAGTTATGACAAAGACGCTTGACGCTAACATTTCTTGTACATAATTTCTTGGTTTTCTTACCCAATATAATAATCTTCGGGATAGATTGCATCGGCCATCTTTCGAACGATTTAAAAGTTTGACAAAAGCCAAATAATAAATTTACTTAGAAAAGGTCCATTTGCTTGTAATGCGGCGGCCATGGTTACGTTTTTAGGAAAAATTTTGGATATTAACGTTACTTTATAATCGTTTATGAAAAATATAACAGTCAGCACTTCAGCAGCCAGCAGCTTTTGTTTCAAAAAAAATGCTCAGGACGAGGCGAGTGGTCATTCTGATGTGTATTAATCGTTACATTACAGCATTTTTACTGAATCACCACTTGGACACGTCATTGCAGTTATGACAAAGACGCTTGACGCTAACATTTCTTGTATATAATTTCTTGGTAAAAGAGGAGAATCATATAATTTTGCAATAAATGTAAGCATATGCTGCTTTAAAAATTTTGTAGATCTTCTACATTGAAAATGGATTTAGTATTGCACTGAAGATCTCCAGAATTAGAATTACCGCGACTGCCACTGTATGCTACTTCTGGACAAGGACTACTTTGTATATTAAAATAATCTTCTTCACTTATTAGTTACCCACGTTTTGCAGTAAAATAGCGACAATCTTTATGTAAAAATATTTGCTCAAATTAGATGAAAATAAATAAATTGGTTTCATAGAAGACAAAGTTTGAATTTTTAAACTTTTGAAAACATTCAAAAACATTTATTTCAGAGCAGTAAAACTGTCAAATAATTATTAAGTATAAAGAGATGCCGATTCTAACATTTTAGAAATAGCACGAGTCCAAACTATAAATTTTATAAAATAGTTTTGTTTTCTTGCCCAATATAATAATCTTCGAAATAGATTGCATCGGCCATCTTTCGAACGATTTAAAAGTTTGATAAAAGCCAAATAATAAATTTACTTAGGAAAAGTCCATTTGCTTGTAATGTGGCGGCCATGGTTACGTTCTTAAGAAAAATTTTGGATATTGGCGTTACTTTATAATCCTTGATGAAAAATATAACAATCAGCACTTCAGCAGCCAGCAGCTTTTGTTTCAAAAAAAAATGCTCAGGACGAGGCGAGTGGTCATTCTGATGTGTATTAATCGTTACATTATAGCATTTTTCCTGAATCACCACTTGGACATGTCATTGCAGTTATGACAAAGACGCTTGACGCTAACATTTCTTGTACATAATTTCTTGGTTTTCTTACCCAATATAATAATCTTCGGGATAGATTGCATCGGCCATCTTTCGAACGATTTAAAAGTTTGACAAAAGCCAAATAATAAATTTACTTAGAAAAGGTCCATTTGCTTGTAATGCGGCGGCCATGGTTACGTTTTTAGGAAAAATTTTGGATATTAACGTTACTTTATAATCGTTTATGAAAAATATAACAGTCAGCACTTCAGCAGCCAGCAGCTTTTGTTTCAAAAAAAATGCTCAGGACGAGGCGAGTGGTCATTCTGATGTGTATTAATCGTTACATTACAGCATTTTTACTGAATCACCAAATGCTCAGGACGAGGCGAGTGGTCATTCTGATGTGTATTAATCGTTACATTACAGCATTTTTACTGAATCACCACTTGGACACGTCATTGCAGTTATGACAAAGACGCTTGACGCTAACATTTCTTGGTTTTCTTACCCAATATAATAATCTTCGGGATAGATTGCATCGGCCATCTTTCGAACGATTTAAAAGTTTGATAAAAGCCAAATAATAAATTTACTTAGGAAAAGTCCATTTGCTTGTAATGTGGCGGCCATGGTTACGTTCTTAAGAAAAATTTTGGATATTGGCGTTACTTTATAATCGTTGATGAAAAATATAACAATCAGCACTTCAGCAGCCAGCAGCTTTTGTTTCAAAAAAAAATGCTCAGGACGAGGCGAGTGGTCATTCTGATGTGTATTAATCGTTACATTACAGCATTTTTACTGAATCACCACTTGGACACGTCATTGCAGTTATGACAAAGACGCTTGACGCTAACATTTCTTGGTTTTCTTACCCAATATAATAATCTTCGGGATAGATTGCATCGGCCATCTTTCGAACGATTTAAAAGTTTGATAAAAGCCAAATAATAAATTTACTTAGGAAAAGTCCATTTGCTTGTAATGTGGCGGCCATGGTTACGTTCTTAAGAAAAATTTTGGATATTGGCGTTACTTTATAATCGTTGATGAAAAATATAACAATCAGCACTTCAGCAGCCAGCAGCTTTTGTTTCAAAAAAAAATGCTCAGGACGAGGCGAGTGGTCATTCTGATGTGTATTAATCGTTACATTATAGCATTTTTCCTGAATCACCACTTGGACATGTCATTGCAGTTATGACAAAGACGCTTGACGCTAACATTTCTTGTACATAATTTCTTGGTTTTCTTACCCAATATAATAATCTTCGGGATAGATTGCATCGGCCATCTTTCGAACGATTTAAAAGTTTGACAAAAGCCAAATAATAAATTTACTTAGAAAAGGTCCATTTGCTTGTAATGCGGCGGCCATGGTTACGTTTTTAGGAAAAATTTTGGATATTAACGTTACTTTATAATCGTTTATGAAAAATATAACAGTCAGCACTTCAGCAGCCAGCAGCTTTTGTTTCAAAAAAAATGCTCAGGACGAGGCGAGTGGTCATTCTGATGTGTATTAATCGTTACATTACAGCATTTTTACTGAATCACCACTTGGACACGTCATTGCAGTTATGACAAAGACGCTTGACGCTAACATTTCTTGTATATAATTTCTTGGTAAAAGAGGAGAATCATATAATTTTGCAATAAATGTAAGCATATGCTGCTTTAAAAATTTTGTAGATCTTCTACATTGAAAATGGATTTAGTATTGCACTGAAGATCTCCAGAATTAGAATTACCGCGACTGCCACTGTATGCTACTTCTGGACAAGGACTACTTTGTATATTAAAATAATCTTCTTCACTTATTAGTTACCCACGTTTTGCAGTAAAATAGCGACAATCTTTATGTAAAAATATTTGCTCAAATTAGATGAAAATAAATAAATTGGTTTCATAGAAGACAAAGTTTGAATTTTTAAACTTTTGAAAACATTCAAAAACATTTATTTCAGAGCAGTAAAACTGTCAAATAATTATTAAGTATAAAGAGATGCCGATTCTAACATTTTAGAAATAGCACGAGTCCAAACTATAAATTTTATAAAATAGTTTTGTTTTCTTGCCCAATATAATAATCTTCGAAATAGATTGCATCGGCCATCTTTCGAACGATTTAAAAGTTTGATAAAAGCCAAATAATAAATTTACTTAGGAAAAGTCCATTTGCTTGTAATGTGGCGGCCATGGTTACGTTCTTAAGAAAAATTTTGGATATTGGCGTTACTTTATAATCCTTGATGAAAAATATAACAATCAGCACTTCAGCAGCCAGCAGCTTTTGTTTCAAAAAAAAATGCTCAGGACGAGGCGAGTGGTCATTCTGATGTGTATTAATCGTTACATTATAGCATTTTTCCTGAATCACCACTTGGACATGTCATTGCAGTTATGACAAAGACGCTTGACGCTAACATTTCTTGTACATAATTTCTTGGTTTTCTTACCCAATATAATAATCTTCGGGATAGATTGCATCGGCCATCTTTCGAACGATTTAAAAGTTTGACAAAAGCCAAATAATAAATTTACTTAGAAAAGGTCCATTTGCTTGTAATGCGGCGGCCATGGTTACGTTTTTAGGAAAAATTTTGGATATTAACGTTACTTTATAATCGTTTATGAAAAATATAACAGTCAGCACTTCAGCAGCCAGCAGCTTTTGTTTCAAAAAAAATGCTCAGGACGAGGCGAGTGGTCATTCTGATGTGTATTAATCGTTACATTACAGCATTTTTACTGAATCACCAAATGCTCAGGACGAGGCGAGTGGTCATTCTGATGTGTATTAATCGTTACATTACAGCATTTTTACTGAATCACCACTTGGACACGTCATTGCAGTTATGACAAAGACGCTTGACGCTAACATTTCTTGGTTTTCTTACCCAATATAATAATCTTCGGGATAGATTGCATCGGCCATCTTTCGAACGATTTAAAAGTTTGATAAAAGCCAAATAATAAATTTACTTAGGAAAAGTCCATTTGCTTGTAATGTGGCGGCCATGGTTACGTTCTTAAGAAAAATTTTGGATATTGGCGTTACTTTATAATCGTTGATGAAAAATATAACAATCAGCACTTCAGCAGCCAGCAGCTTTTGTTTCAAAAAAAAATGCTCAGGACGAGGCGAGTGGTCATTCTGATGTGTATTAATCGTTACATTATAGCATTTTTCCTGAATCACCACTTGGACATGTCATTGCAGTTATGACAAAGACGCTTGACGCTAACATTTCTTGTACATAATTTCTTGGTTTTCTTACCCAATATAATAATCTTCGGGATAGATTGCATCGGCCATCTTTCGAACGATTTAAAAGTTTGACAAAAGCCAAATAATAAATTTACTTAGAAAAGGTCCATTTGCTTGTAATGCGGCGGCCATGGTTACGTTTTTAGGAAAAATTTTGGATATTAACGTTACTTTATAATCGTTTATGAAAAATATAACAGTCAGCACTTCAGCAGCCAGCAGCTTTTGTTTCAAAAAAAATGCTCAGGACGAGGCGAGTGGTCATTCTGATGTGTATTAATCGTTACATTACAGCATTTTTACTGAATCACCACTTGGACACGTCATTGCAGTTATGACAAAGACGCTTGACGCTAACATTTCTTGTATATAATTTCTTGGTAAAAGAGGAGAATCATATAATTTTGCAATAAATGTAAGCATATGCTGCTTTAAAAATTTTGTAGATCTTCTACATTGAAAATGGATTTAGTATTGCACTGAAGATCTCCAGAATTAGAATTACCGCGACTGCCACTGTATGCTACTTCTGGACAAGGACTACTTTGTATATTAAAATAATCTTCTTCACTTATTAGTTACCCACGTTTTGCAGTAAAATAGCGACAATCTTTATGTAAAAATATTTGCTCAAATTAGATGAAAATAAATAAATTGGTTTCATAGAAGACAAAGTTTGAATTTTTAAACTTTTGAAAACATTCAAAAACATTTATTTCAGAGCAGTAAAACTGTCAAATAATTATTAAGTATAAAGAGATGCCGATTCTAACATTTTAGAAATAGCACGAGTCCAAACTATAAATTTTATAAAATAGTTTTGTTTTCTTGCCCAATATAATAATCTTCGGGATAGATTGCATCGGCCATCTTTCGAACGATTTAAAAGTTTGATAAAAGCCAAATAATAAATTTACTTAGGAAAAGTCCATTTGCTTGTAATGTGGCGGCCATGGTTACGTTCTTAAGAAAAATTTTGGATATTGGCGTTACTTTATAATCCTTGATGAAAAATATAACAATCAGCACTTCAGCAGCCAGCAGCTTTTGTTTCAAAAAAAAATGCTCAGGACGAGGCGAGTGGTCATTCTGATGTGTATTAATCGTTACATTATAGCATTTTTCCTGAATCACCACTTGGACATGTCATTGCAGTTATGACAAAGACGCTTGACGCTAACATTTTTTGTACATAATTTCTTGGTTTTCTTACCCAATATAATAATCTTCGGGATAGATTGCATCGGCCATCTTTCGAACGATTTAAAAGTTTGACAAAAGCCAAATAATAAATTTACTTAGAAAAGGTCCATTTGCTTGTAATGCGGCGGCCATGGTTACGTTTTTAGGAAAAATTTTGGATATTAACGTTACTTTATAATCGTTTATGAAAAATATAACAGTCAGCACTTCAGCAGCCAGCAGCTTTTGTTTCAAAAAAAATGCTCAGGACGAGGCGAGTGGTCATTCTGATGTGTATTAATCGTTACATTACAGCATTTTTACTGAATCACCACTTGGACACGTCATTGCAGTTATGACAAAGACGCTTGACGCTAACATTTCTTGTATATAATTTCTTGGTAAAAGAGGAGAATCATATAATTTTGCAATAAATGTAAGCATATGCTGCTTTAAAAATTTTGTAGATCTTCTACATTGAAAATGGATTTAGTATTGCACTGAAGATCTCCAGAATTAGAATTACCGCGACTGCCACTGTATGCTACTTCTGGACAAGGACTACTTTGTATATTAAAATAATCTTCTTCACTTATTAGTTACCCACGTTTTGCAGTAAAATAGCGACAATCTTTATGTAAAAATATTTGCTCAAATTAGATGAAAATAAATAAATTGGTTTCATAGAAGACAAAGTTTGAATTTTTAAACTTTTGAAAACATTCAAAAACATTTATTTCAGAGCAGTAAAACTGTCAAATAATTATTAAGTATAAAGAGATGCCGATTCTAACATTTTAGAAATAGCACGAGTCCAAACTATAAATTTTATAAAATAGTTTTGTTTTCTTGCCCAATATAATAATCTTCGAAATAGATTGCATCGGCCATCTTTCGAACGATTTAAAAGTTTGATAAAAGCCAAATAATAAATTTACTTAGGAAAAGTCCATTTGCTTGTAATGTGGCGGCCATGGTTACGTTCTTAAGAAAAATTTTGGATATTGGCGTTACTTTATAATCCTTGATGAAAAATATAACAATCAGCACTTCAGCAGCCAGCAGCTTTTGTTTCAAAAAAAAATGCTCAGGACGAGGCGAGTGGTCATTCTGATGTGTATTAATCGTTACATTATAGCATTTTTCCTGAATCACCACTTGGACATGTCATTGCAGTTATGACAAAGACGCTTGACGCTAACATTTCTTGTACATAATTTCTTGGTTTTCTTACCCAATATAATAATCTTCGGGATAGATTGCATCGGCCATCTTTCGAACGATTTAAAAGTTTGACAAAAGCCAAATAATAAATTTACTTAGAAAAGGTCCATTTGCTTGTAATGCGGCGGCCATGGTTACGTTTTTAGGAAAAATTTTGGATATTAACGTTACTTTATAATCGTTTATGAAAAATATAACAGTCAGCACTTCAGCAGCCAGCAGCTTTTGTTTCAAAAAAAATGCTCAGGACGAGGCGAGTGGTCATTCTGATGTGTATTAATCGTTACATTACAGCATTTTTACTGAATCACCACTTGGACACGTCATTGCAGTTATGACAAAGACGCTTGACGCTAACATTTCTTGGTTTTCTTACCCAATATAATAATCTTCGGGATAGATTGCATCGGCCATCTTTCGAACGATTTAAAAGGTTGATAAAAGCCAAATAATAAATTTACTTAGGAAAAGTCCATTTGCTTGTAATGTGGCGGCCATGGTTACGTTCTTAAGAAAAATTTTGGATATTGGCGTTACTTTATAATCGTTGATGAAAAATATAACAATCAGCACTTCAGCAGCCAGCAGCTTTTGTTTCAAAAAAAAATGCTCAGGACGAGGCGAGTGGTCATTCTGATGTGTATTAATCGTTACATTATAGCATTTTTCCTGAATCACCACTTGGACATGTCATTGCAGTTATGACAAAGACGCTTGACGCTAACATTTCTTGTACATAATTTCTTGGTTTTCTTACCCAATATAATAATCTTCGGGATAGATTGCATCGGCCATCTTTCGAACGATTTAAAAGTTTGACAAAAGCCAAATAATAAATTTACTTAGAAAAGGTCCATTTGCTTGTAATGCGGCGGCCATGGTTACGTTTTTAGGAAAAATTTTGGATATTAACGTTACTTTATAATCGTTTATGAAAAATATAACAGTCAGCACTTCAGCAGCCAGCAGCTTTTGTTTCAAAAAAAATGCTCAGGACGAGGCGAGTGGTCATTCTGATGTGTATTAATCGTTACATTACAGCATTTTTACTGAATCACCACTTGGACACGTCATTGCAGTTATGACAAAGACGCTTGACGCTAACATTTCTTGGTTTTCTTACCCAATATAATAATCTTCGGGATAGATTGCATCGGCCATCTTTCGAACGATTTAAAAGGTTGATAAAAGCCAAATAATAAATTTACTTAGGAAAGGTCCATTTGCTTGTAATGTGGTGGCCATGGTTACGTTTTTAAGAAAAATTTTGGATATTTGGATATTGGCGTTACTTTATAATCGTTTATGAAAAATATAACAATCCGCACTTCAGCAGCCAGCAGCTTTTGTTTCAAAAAAAATGCTCAGGACGAGGCGAGTGGTCATTCTGATGTGTATTAATCGTTACATTACAGCATTTTTACTGAATCACCACTTGGACACGTCATTGCAGTTATGACAAAGACGCTTGACGCTAACATTTCTTGGTTTTCTTACCCAATATAATAATCTTCGGGATAGATTGCATCGGCCATCTTTCGAACGATTTAAAAGGTTGATAAAAGCCAAATAATAAATTTACTTAGGAAAGGTCCATTTGCTTGTAATGTGGTGGCCATGGTTACGTTTTTAAGAAAAATTTTGGATATTGGCGTTACTTTATAATCGTTTATGAAAAATATAACAATCCGCACTTCAGCAGCCAGCAGCTTTTGTTTCAAAAAAAAATGCTCAGGACGAGGCGAGTGGTCATTCTGATGTGTATTAATCGTTACATTACAGCATTGTTATTGAATCACCACTTGGACACGTCATTGCAGTTATGACAAAGACGCTAACATTTCTTGTACCTAATTTCTTGGTAAAAGGAGAATCATATAATTTTGCAATAAATGTAAGCATATGCTGCTTTAAAAATTT
Source organism: Ctenicera cuprea (assembly GCA_958336395.1). Lineage (NCBI taxonomy): Eukaryota > Metazoa > Arthropoda > Insecta > Coleoptera > Elateridae > Ctenicera > Ctenicera cuprea. The sequence goes on from OY284496.1 coordinate 28,317,287, forward strand.
TGTAGATCTTCTACATTGAAAATGGATTTAGTATTGCACTGAAGATCTCCAGAATTAGAATTACCGCGACTGCCACTGTATGCTACTTCTGGACAAGGACTACTTTGTATATTAAAATAATCTTCTTCACTTATTAGTTACCCACGTTTTGCAGTAAAATAGCGACAATCTTTATGTAAAAATATTTGCTCAAATTAGATGAAAATAAATAAATTGGTTTGATAGAAGACAAAGTTTGAATTTTTAAACTTTTGAAAACATTCAAAAACATTTATTTCAGAGCAGTAAAACTGTCAAATAATTATTAAGTATAAAGAGATGCCGATTCTAACATTTTAGAAATAGCACGAGTCTAAACTATAAATTTTATAAAATAGTTTTGTTTTCTTGCCCAATATAATAATCTTCGAAATAGATTGCATCGGCCATCTTTCGAACGATTTAAAAGTTTGATAAAAGCCAAATAATAAATTTACTTAGGAAAAGTCCATTTGCTTGTAATGTGGCGGCCATGGTTACGTTCTTAAGAAAAATTTTGGATATTGGCGTTACTTTATAATCGTTGATGAAAAATATAACAATCAGCACTTCAGCAGCCAGCAGCTTTTGTTTCAAAAAAAAATGCTCAGGACGAGGCGAGTGGTCATTCTGATGTGTATTAATCGTTACATTATAGCATTTTTCCTGAATCACCACTTGGACATGTCATTGCAGTTATGACAAAGACGCTTGACGCTAACATTTCTTGTACATAATTTCTTGGTTTTCTTACCCAATATAATAATCTTCGGGATAGATTGCATCGGCCATCTTTCGAACGATTTAAAAGTTTGACAAAAGCCAAATAATAAATTTACTTAGAAAAGGTCCATTTGCTTGTAATGCGGCGGCCATGGTTACGTTTTTAGGAAAAATTTTGGATATTAACGTTACTTTATAATCGTTTATGAAAAATATAACAGTCAGCACTTCAGCAGCCAGCAGCTTTTGTTTCAAAAAAAATGCTCAGGACGAGGCGAGTGGTCATTCTGATGTGTATTAATCGTTACATTACAGCATTTTTACTGAATCACCACTTGGACACGTCATTGCAGTTATGACAAAGACGCTTGACGCTAACATTTCTTGGTTTTCTTACCCAATATAATAATCTTCGGGATAGATTGCATCGGCCATCTTTCGAACGATTTAAAAGGTTGATAAAAGCCAAATAATAAATTTACTTAGGAAAGGTCCATTTGCTTGTAATGTGGTGGCCATGGTTACGTTTTTAAGAAAAATTTTGGATATTGGCGTTACTTTATAATCGTTTATGAAAAATATAACAATCCGCACTTCAGCAGCCAGCAGCTTTTGTTTCAAAAAAAAATGCTCAGGACGAGGCGAGTGGACATTCTGATGTGTATTAATCGTTACATTACAGCATTGTTATTGAATCACCACTTGGACACGTCATTGCAGTTATGACAAAGACGCTAACATTTCTTGTACCTAATTTCTTGGTAAAAGGAGAATCATATAATTTTGCAATAAATGTAAGCATATGCTGCTTTAAAAATTTTGTAGATCTTCTACATTGAAAATGGTTTTAGTATTGCACTGAAGATCTCCAGAATTAGAATTACCGCGACTGCCACTGTATGCTACTTCTGGACAAGGACTACTTTGTATATTAAAATAATCTTCTTCACTTATTAGTTACCCACGTTTTGCAGTAAAATAGCGACAATCTTTATGTAAAAATATTTGCTCAAATTAGATGAAAATAAATAAATTGGTTTGATAGAAGACAAAGTTTTAATTTTTAAACTTTTGAAAACATTCAAAAACATTTACTTCAGAGCAGTAAAACTGTCAAATAATTATTAAGCATAAAGAGATACCGATTTTAACATTTTAGAAATAGCACGAGTCCAAACTATAAATTTTATAAAATAGTTTTGTTTTCTTGCCCAATATAATAATCTTCGGGATAGATTGCATCGGTCATCTTTCGAACGATTTAAGACTGATAAAAGCCAAATAATCAATTTACTTAGGAAAAGTCCATTTGCTTGTAATGTGGCGGCCATGGTTACGTTTTTAAGAAAAATTTTGAATATTGGCGTTACTTTATAATCGTTTATGAAAAATATAACAATCCGCACTTCAGCAGCCAGCAGCTTTTGTTTCAAAAAAAATGCTCAGGACGAGGCGAGTGGTCATTCTGATGTGTATTAATCGTTACATTACAGCATTTTTACTGAATCACCACTTGGACACGTCATTGCAGTTATGACAAAGACGCTTGACGCTAACATTTCTTGGTTTTCTTACCCAATATAATAATCTTCGGGATAGATTGCATCGGCCATCTTTCGAACGATTTAAAAGGTTGATAAAAGCCAAATAATAAATTTACTTAGGAAAGGTCCATTTGCTTGTAATGTGGTGGCCATGGTTACGTTTTTAAGAAAAATTTTGGATATTGGCGTTACTTTATAATCGTTTATGAAAAATATAACAATCCGCACTTCAGCAGCCAGCAGCTTTTGTTTCAAAAAAAAATGCTCAGGACGAGGCGAGTGGTCATTCTGATGTGTATTAATCGTTACATTACAGCATTGTTATTGAATCACCACTTGGACACGTCATTGCAGTTATGACAAAGACGCTAACATTTCTTGTACCTAATTTCTTGGTAAAAGGAGAATCATATAATTTTGCAATAAATGTAAGCATATGCTGCTTTAAAAATTTTGTAGATCTTCTACATTGAAAATGGATTTAGTATTGCACTGAAGATCTCCAGAATTAGAATTACCGCGACTGCCACTGTATGCTACTTCTGGACAAGGACTACTTTGTATATTAAAATAATCTTCTTCACTTATTAGTTACCCACGTTTTGCAGTAAAATAGCGACAATCTTTATGTAAAAATATTTGCTCAAATTAGATGAAAATAAATAAATTGGTTTGATAGAAGACAAAGTTTGAATTTTTAAACTTTTGAAAACATTCAAAAACATTTATTTCAGAGCAGTAAAACTGTCAAATAATTATTAAGTATAAAGAGATGCCGATTCTAACATTTTAGAAATAGCACGAGTCTAAACTATAAATTTTATAAAATAGTTTTGTTTTCTTGCCCAATATAATAATCTTCGAAATAGATTGCATCGGCCATCTTTCGAACGATTTAAAAGTTTGATAAAAGCCAAATAATAAATTTACTTAGGAAAAGTCCATTTGCTTGTAATGTGGCGGCCATGGTTACGTTCTTAAGAAAAATTTTGGATATTGGCGTTACTTTATAATCGTTGATGAAAAATATAACAATCAGCACTTCAGCAGCCAGCAGCTTTTGTTTCAAAAAAAAATGCTCAGGACGAGGCGAGTGGTCATTCTGATGTGTATTAATCGTTACATTATAGCATTTTTCCTGAATCACCACTTGGACATGTCATTGCAGTTATGACAAAGACGCTTGACGCTAACATTTCTTGTACATAATTTCTTGGTTTTCTTACCCAATATAATAATCTTCGGGATAGATTGCATCGGCCATCTTTCGAACGATTTAAAAGTTTGACAAAAGCCAAATAATAAATTTACTTAGAAAAGGTCCATTTGCTTGTAATGCGGCGGCCATGGTTACGTTTTTAGGAAAAATTTTGGATATTAACGTTACTTTATAATCGTTTATGAAAAATATAACAGTCAGCACTTCAGCAGCCAGCAGCTTTTGTTTCAAAAAAAATGCTCAGGACGAGGCGAGTGGTCATTCTGATGTGTATTAATCGTTACATTACAGCATTTTTACTGAATCACCACTTGGACACGTCATTGCAGTTATGACAAAGACGCTTGACGCTAACATTTCTTGGTTTTCTTACCCAATATAATAATCTTCGGGATAGATTGCATCGGCCATCTTTCGAACGATTTAAAAGGTTGATAAAAGCCAAATAATAAATTTACTTAGGAAAGGTCCATTTGCTTGTAATGTGGTGGCCATGGTTACGTTTTTAAGAAAAATTTTGGATATTGGCGTTACTTTATAATCGTTTATGAAAAATATAACAATCCGCACTTCAGCAGCCAGCAGCTTTTGTTTCAAAAAAAAATGCTCAGGACGAGGCGAGTGGACATTCTGATGTGTATTAATCGTTACATTACAGCATTGTTATTGAATCACCACTTGGACACGTCATTGCAGTTATGACAAAGACGCTAACATTTCTTGTACCTAATTTCTTGGTAAAAGGAGAATCATATAATTTTGCAATAAATGTAAGCATATGCTGCTTTAAAAATTTTGTAGATCTTCTACATTGAAAATGGTTTTAGTATTGCACTGAAGATCTCCAGAATTAGAATTACCGCGACTGCCACTGTATGCTACTTCTGGACAAGGACTACTTTGTATATTAAAATAATCTTCTTCACTTATTAGTTACCCACGTTTTGCAGTAAAATAGCGACAATCTTTATGTAAAAATATTTGCTCAAATTAGATGAAAATAAATAAATTGGTTTGATAGAAGACAAAGTTTTAATTTTTAAACTTTTGAAAACATTCAAAAACATTTACTTCAGAGCAGTAAAACTGTCAAATAATTATTAAGCATAAAGAGATACCGATTTTAACATTTTAGAAATAGCACGAGTCCAAACTATAAATTTTATAAAATAGTTTTGTTTTCTTGCCCAATATAATAATCTTCGGGATAGATTGCATCGGTCATCTTTCGAACGATTTAAGACTGATAAAAGCCAAATAATCAATTTACTTAGGAAAAGTCCATTTGCTTGTAATGTGGCGGCCATGGTTACGTTTTTAAGAAAAATTTTGAATATTGGCGTTACTTTATAATCGTTTATGAAAAATATAACAATCAGCACTTCAGCAGCCAGCAGCTTTTGTTTCAAAAAAAAAATGCTCAGGACGAGGCGAGTGGTCATTCTGATGTGTATTGATCGTTACATTATAGCATTTTTATTGAATCACCACTTGGACACGTCTTTGCAGTTATGACAAAGACGCTTAACGCTAACATTTCTTGTACATAATTTCTTGGTAAAAGAGGAGAATCATATAATTTTGCAATAAATGTAAGCATATGCTGCTTTAAAAATTTTGTAGATCTACATTCAAAATTGATTTAGTATTGCACTGAAGATCTCCAGAATTAGAATTACCGCGACTGCCACAGTATGCTACTTCTGGACAAGGACTACTTTGTATATTAAAATAATCATTTTCAAACGTTAATATATGTTTAGATTTTAAATGACTCTTGAAACTTTTTAAATTTGAAAAGTCTCTCAAACAGTTATCTACCCTACAGCGGTATGTGCTTTGAGACTCTAACTATGCTTAAATTTTAAATGTAACGTTACACAAAAAGCATAGAGGCATTGTATGAAAATCGGACATGTGTATGCATAAAAATGTATTTTAGTTTGGTTAGACGTCGAACTAATACCGGCTGCACATTTCCATTACCTGGAAAATTTGCAGCGACCGGAGGTGAAGCAACATCGTTTTCATCACCTTTTTCAATTAGCATCTCCAAGCTGACCAATACGCAATTATTGTTTTCCAAGACTGGCAGATATTTGTCCAAACTCGAAAGTCAAACCACTGCCATGTTGCGAAGTATAAGGAAAACGCGCATTTCTCTCCAATGAGACCCCTTAATTTTTGATGCAATCATTAAACATCCAAATTTTATACGAAACGTCGTCCAAAGTCAAACGGTTAACTTTGAAATATAGTTAACCTTGGTATGCCATGTGGACATACTTGGCTAGAAAAGGGACTTTTTCAACTTCTACCAAAATAGTTTCTTCGGAATCCTGATCCACGTGCAGCTTGAAAGTAAGTACGTTCTTTATTAGGGTAGAATGAGCATCAGCAAAATGCTTCGTTACGCTGAACATGGAGCCTGACTATGGACATTTTCCGGATGGGCAAGGAAAGGGACGGTACACGCATTCATCTTTATTATGGTTCACGTGGCCAAAGACGAGACGTTCTTGGCATCCTTCTGATTTATAATTGCATAGGAACGAAAATGTGCGCAAGATTTGTTCCAAAGCCAATTGCCTCACGAGTGCTCCATTAGGACCTATTGGTGGGAATGGTGGAGTGCAGTTGCCACAAACACTGGTACTATTTTCGAGTTGCACTATTGGGGGGCGAATCAAGTAATCACTGCAATTGGCATATCTCATCTGTTGTACAAGAGCATCTACTTCTTGGCGATTCACGATGTCGATAATCTGAAAATTATAATTGTTTTGAGCGTTAAAGAAAATGCGGAAAATTTTTCAAATCAAATTTCGCATCTTTGACATGATTTAGAGCTCCAGACGCTACCAAGTTTTGTAATAATGAGAACTTCATTCCATTCGCTTCCGCTCACAGCCAAACAGCATCAGGAGGGCGGGGTCTAATCCTCCTACGAATTAGACTTTGTGGATAAAACGGCTCCTTATCCCCCCTCTTTCTCCCTACACCTTAACCGCGGTCTGTCTCCCCTACGCTCACGAATTTTTAAAAATTGCGCAATAAGAAAAAATAACAAAAATCACCCCGAGGTGTACGAAAACGCAGGAACCTTGTTTGTATTAAACACGTTCCCCTTGGCAACGAAAGGGTTTAGAAATCAAACCCATTAACACCGAAAAATCAGTTGAACTTTAAAAATCGATCAGAACAGAATGTTGTAGTGTTAAAATATTGTCTCTACAATAAATAAACACAGTACCTTCTAGTAAACTAATAAATATTATCATGACAGGGGAATTACAAAAGTAATGCCCTCTAATGTGCGGCGAGAAAAGTTGCAAAGCAACAAACCGATATATGAGTGTGAAAGGAACCCGCTAAGCGAGTATCTACTAGCGGCCTCTAGGCACAGCACACGAAACGCCGTGTTGCAAAAGTAAATCAAGAAAAAGATTTTGGTTTCAACTATAGCTAGGTTTGCGTCCACCTGATGAGTTCCAATAGAACGAAACATGTCGTGGTCTATCCTAGCTATAGTTGAAACCAAAATCTTTTTCTTGATATAATAAATATTAAATAAAAAATATATGTTATTCTCATAGGCAAAAAGTAACCTCATATACGATACAGGGCGTGGCACTGCCCCCTACAATCTTAATTTAAAAAAAATGAAATAAATGGTAAAAACCTTCAACGACAGGTAAGTTAATGTGACGGGTGAGCTTGCTGATCCCGACACATTTTTTCAAAACGCGGAATAAGGTTTGACACTGCCACTCTCATTTCTCGCCCCACATCGATTTTTGAGCGATATTTGCTTTTTATTACAGCTACAGCTGAAAATCCAGTTTCGCATAAATAGGTTGTCGCAAAGGGAATGAGGACCCTTACAGCTTTTGAACTCAGAGTTGGATATTCATTTTTGATTGATATCCAAAACTCCGCTAAATCGGAAGAAGCAAATTTTGTTTTCAGGCTGTTGTCGCAAGTGAGTTCAATTAGACTCTCTTCTTCCTGCGAAGTGAATTCTGGTGGAGCTTGAACACGGAAAGGATCTTGTAGCTACGCAAATTTCTCGACATTGTCTTCCTCAAAGTATTTTGCAAACCAGTCAGTGAGCTTTGAGAGGTGTTTCTTGAAAAGGGACACCAAGCCTTGTGAAACGGCTTTACTAGAGGCCACGTATTTGTGCAATTCAAGGAAACAATGTTGACCGATAGCGGTCTCATTGATTTTTCTTATCCACAACTGCAGTTTTTTCCTAAACGCCGCAACCTTCTCCAAAAGTTTCAAAATGTGCATGTTATTGCCTTGCAGAGACAGATTCAAGGCATTCAGTTTGTCAAATATATCGCACAAATACGCTAGTTTCAGCAAAAAATCGGGTTCGGCAAAGTACCTGGAGTATATATATAAAAGTGTGAATTTCTTGACGTAGCTCGAATGCACGGGATAAGACGTTGCCACGTGAAAGCCATAGTGAACTGGAGTAGTATAACAGGGCTGTGTTCAGTTCCCATGTCCATGCATAGTTTTTTGAAAAATCTGGCTTTCAGTGGTCTAGTTTTTATGTAACTACGTGTACGACATGTTCTAATACCAAATTCAATTGAGAGCTCATCGACTTGGATGCAAGTGCTTCCCTATGGATGATGCAATGGGTCCACATAGCATGCGGTGCTTGGCTGCGAATAAGCGCCTGTAATCCTCCATAGCGACCAGACATTGATCGAGCTCCATCAGTACACATACCGATGAAATTTTCCCAATCCAAACCATTTTCGGTTACAAACTTGTCAAGCATCTCAAATAAGTCTTGAGCCTTTGCGCTTCCAGTGATGCTTTTGCAGAACAGAAGGTCTTCAACGATAATATTATCATCCAGGAAACGGACATAACAAATAAGGTGTGCGTCTTTGTTACTGTCAGTAGCCTCATCAAGTTGCAGACCAAATTCCGTGCCTTTCATTTTCTCTATTGATCATTGAGATCCTGAGCTATATGGTGGTTTCTTCGACTAATAGTGTTGTTGGACAGAGGTACCACTGAAGTTCATTTTCCCACCGATTCTCCCAGCATAATATTAACCATGTCGAGAACAGCCGGTAGAATAAGCTCTTCAGCGATGGTGTGAGGTTTTTTGCACTTTGCCTTTCTGTATGCGACCTTAAAAGATGCTAGCAGTGCGTTGATTGGTACTGAGGCTTGTTTAGCAAACACACTTTTTTGCTTTTGTAAATCTTGCAACTTCCTACTAAAGAATTCGCGAGATTTTTCAACCAAGTTAGAGTGATTGGTCTCGAGATGTCGCTTTAGCTTACTTGGGAGCATACACTAGGGCGCTAGAAGTTTTAAACAGAGCACACACTGCGGTCTCTCTTCATTGTTTACTTCTACTGAAGTAAAGCCAAAATTCAAATAGTTATCATCGTATTTACGATATTTCCGTTTCTTTGCGACCCCACCACTTGTCGATGCTTGATCACTCTCACTTGAACTGTCGATTTGCTTATTTAATAAAAATCTTTCCATTTTGCTACGACTTTACGAAAACACAAAGCGGCCTACTGAAACAAAGCGGGCGTCTTAAAACCATTTACTTTTCTTCTCAGATGTTTACTCTTCGACTGTTAATTAGGAACTGAACTGCTATGTCTGCCCGCGTTCGCAGGAGTGCCTCGCGGCGCCCTTGTTTACTCTCTACGGCGCCGCGGCGCACACTTTGGGAACCACTGCTCTACTTTAATACCGCAAGGGCACAACTCATTAACAGTCTCCTGATCAAAATGAGTCATTAAATTAAAATTAGCAGGAGTGTGACAATTTTCTCGCCAAATTCTGGGATTCGGCTTTGAGAAGACCCCTCTGCCAGTTTTCTGTATTTGGATCGCCAAAAAGCTTTCCTTCTCAGTCATACGGCAAACTGCACCAGGTGGTAAATCATCCGCGAATTCTGCATCATTCGTTTTCCTTTGAACAATATCATAGGGGAAATTGGTGCACCTATGGCATTAGCACACGAAACAACAGTTACGTTTTGCCCATGTTCGTTACCGATTATATGAACCCTGCGCGCTCCTTTTTTAGCTAGAACTTTTGGTTCGGTATGTAAGTTCAATGGACATCCTTTCTCGTCCATATTAAACAATCTCTCCGGCTTTCCAAAAATGTCGTTATCTTCGAAAACCTTCTGAAGTGTTTTAAAATGATCTTCAACAATAAATTTGTTTAATTTTTGTGCTCTAGCAGGGTTTAGATTGTGGGAGTTTCTGATCGAAACGGTAGGATTTTCTTTTAAAACTTTTCGTACCCATTTATGACTTGCAATTTGTTTTACGTCAGAAAACTGATGTTTAATGTTATTTTTCTTACAGTATTTGTATACGCATAGTCTTAAAATTTTCGTTGTAATGGGATAGCCCACTTCTACTAGTCGAACAATCCGCTAACAGAGCTCAGCGTTTTGCTCCTCAGTCAAAGCAAACTTGCGTCCCAACTTAGCTTTCTAATTAGAATCATACTTCACATACCTTCGAAGAGTGCGTCGCGGAATACCAAATTCTGTTGCTGCTTTATAATCGGACATTTGTTTTTTTTAATGGCCTCTGGTGCTTTGCTCAGGTTATCCTGGGTCCACTTGCCTCTCTTTTTCGGCTTTTCGGAAGATATGACTGGTAGCAAAACAAATACTTAAATTAAAAAAACTATGTACAGGTGCAACATCAATTTTTTTGAGCAACTGTAGCTATTTATTAAAATAGAACTTACTTGTTCGATATTAGATGCAACTGCTGTGAAAAAGCACGCGCAACCATTTGCATTATTTTGCCAGACTGCGGCGTAGTTGGGCAGAATGGGAATGCTATAAACAATTTATTTTAACGTCCCGAACGTACTGATGCTGTCATCTCTCGAAAATTTTGCGTATTTACCGAATTAGCTGCTTTAGGCCGTATTGGGTTTAGGCCATATAGTGTATATTGCAATGATATGCGTGGTCTTGCACTTACCAGGAAACAATTCCCTAAATGTCCGAATTCATGCAAATCTAAATGATATTATGTATGAGACTCTTTGTTAACTTTCTCAGGGTCGTTATTTAACTATTTAGATTTATTAATAAATAAATAAGAAATAGAACAAACACAAAACAATATCAATGTTACAACAACAAAAATTTATTTAATAAAACAAATTTTGAATGAAGTTTTACGAAAAATCAAATCGGTTTCACTAACTACTATCGTCCTTTACAAAAAACACTTATCTTAATGTCTCCTTATAGAGATGTCCTTTTACCAAAGGCAAACGATGAATATCCAATTTCTATTTTACTAGTTTGCAGGTTCCTCATGTAACCACAAACACTCGCCTTTAATTTGAGTCCTCCTCTGTATTGCTTTTAGGTTATTTTATACTTGGTTTTACCACCATCACCACTGGAAAAACTTTCTGGATCGCTTTATACTTCTGGACTTTCCACAATTCGTTGCTAATTACTTGTATCCTTTTCTTCTATATTCAAAATTACTTTTACATCCTTTTAAACTCGGTTTTCCTCTTTATATTTCCAGAGAATATAAAATTCTCTGTCTTTATTTACAAAGACGAGTCGTAACTAACTAAAACAAATTCTCCCTTATCTTTTGTCTTTCTTCTTTGATTCCCATTTTTTTTAACAAACAAGTAAATCTCATGACCATGAGTATTCTTTAATACGTTTGTGACATTGACACTGATATCCAAACTGACATTAATCGACGCACAAATCAAGTAACTCTAAAACTTCTTATAAATTAAACCTTTTGAAAAATTCTGCACTAAATTATAATTAAAATTAACATACATAAAAATCGTATCAATCTGATTGTGTTTTTCTTTTCTTTCAGTAAAAACAAACCTCACCAATATGAAAAATTTCTTCCCCTTGTAAGGTATGTGAACACTTTATCATCAGCCTTCGTGCCCACACCAGTGGTATCCAAATGAATCCAATCAACGCAGGAAATGAACTCATAGAGGAACGCTGCTACCAGACAAGGATCCCCTTTGCCAATGCCCTTATTGTTAACATCATGGGATTTAAATTTCGTTACCTTTTTTGTGTAATACTTCCACAAATTATTAGCAGAATTAGCAGAAGATAATGTACAGGAGACCGATCGATTTTTATGGGGGAAAGATAGAAAAACAAAGTGGACTGCGCGTCCTAAAAACTTGGCAGTACGAACACGGCAGCGTTTTAATGTGGCGTCCACATTGAAATTGTAGATAACCATTGCGTTAATAGCCGCTGTATTCAATAATGAAAAAAATAAAGTGAGCGGCCATCTTCTACTATTTCTACAGACATTATATGTCCCAGATAGCTCATCCACAACGTCTACACATCCCTTCGTCCGATTGTAGAACGTAATCATTTCAGGTACCAAGAAAAGTGATCCAGATTTTTCTACGCCCATGAAAGATTAAAGTGTGTTTTTTCAATGTAAAAATATGACTTTTTAAATAAAAGTTTGTTTTTTCACCAAACAATTTGCAAACTGCACTTTTTCTGCTCAGTGTGGTAGCATAACAATTTAGCATGACAAAAAAAGCTAAACGAATGACTTTTGATATTCTGAATCTTTTATCTGAATTTTTGAAAATGGGGTATGTCATACCCCAGTGTACCAGTTATGCGAGTTTATCCCACCGTACCAACGCCGGGTTAATAAAAGCTGCTCCATTTGATTTTAGTATTTTTAATATTCACTGTCCAAATGTAAGTGTACTAGAACAATTGAAAACTTTATTAAATAAATTGGCTTCTTATAGTTTTGAAACTGATTAAAAAATACACTTCTTTGAACAGCACACTATAGAAATAAGTATAATATTTTTTCAAATAAATTTTATTTAAATTATTACAATATTTAATTATATCAAGAAGGCCATGTGTGTATATGTAAACCTTACTTTTCACACTAAATTAAATTTTCTTCTAAATAAATAAAAAGCCATGAAATTAACATGACAACTGAAATTTTTCCTTAGACCACTCATTATCAGATGGAATAGCATTATATTTAATTATATTATTTAATGTTTAATCTCTTTACGTTTGAATTTACAAACACTTTGATCTTGATCCGTTTCGAATATCTTCATTTTTAATTTTCCTAGAGGGAGAGGATATAGTTCCCAAAGGAACCCCAGCATCCTCCACTCCTCTTGGTTCAGGAAGTGTTTGGGGATTACTAATTCTAATCCTATAGCAAACTCTGAATGAGCAGCTTCACATAGTTTTTTATAAAATTTCACCATATTGTCGGCAAAAGATATTTTACTGAGCCCCCAATCTTCAAGTTCACTTGAATGCAACTCGGCGAATGCATTGAAGCGACCTCTCCGGTCTTTCTGGCTATGATCCATGCGCCTATTATCGAACATATCGATAAAACTTCTTATACTGATTTGTTGTGAGTGTTTTAAATTTTCATAGTTGGTGAAGCTCAAAAAGATAACAATGGCAATTTATTTTAATTACATTAATCACAACAATATCACATTAACTTACCTAGTCTTTTTTTAAATTGGCAATTTGTAATTCGTACCGTAATTTGTATTTCATTTCGCGTTTTTCATATTCATGTTTTTGTTCCAGCAATTTTAATTTCATTTCCTCCTGCGACGAAAATGTAGCCAGAGAAGCTCTATGAATATATGAATATAAGAAGAATGTAGCTCTTCTTGCCTGAAAATACATTATATTATTATTTGTAGTAACTCTTCAAAAACTTTTAATTAATTATCATCATCAGAATTGCAGTTTGGACATACAAACAAAAAATGGAGTATTTGACACATTTTTCGTGTCCCCAAAACCGCATTTCGTACATTTTATCCATTTTTCATTAGCCTTACTAGCGGAGTAGGCTTCATTGCAAATTACGCAGAAATATTCTTCATTTTCATCACTCGACGACACAATTTCAATATATTTGGCCTTTTTTTTGGTTTAATTAATTGTTTTTAACAGCTCTCTGTGGTCTGCATGTTTGTTGCTTTTGTTTAGATTTTTGTTTTTGTATGACTAATTGTTTTCTTGCGCTTTTTTTCGCTTTAGGTAATTTCTTTTTCTTGGCTATTTCTCTTTCTTCCATCAGAGCCATTTTTTATGGGGTGTTAAAATTGCTGAATAGCGTTTTTTTCTTTTTGTTGTTGTTTGGGTTCTCTTCCCAGCTTTTGGAAAAGGTCTGATCATTTCTGGGGTTCTTTAGTGGTCTCAATGTTATTAGATGGATCTTTTCTTGGCGTAATTATAATTGTATTATCTATATCTGCAGTGCTCGTGCTTGGTTGAGGATTTATCACATTATTTGAACGTATCCCAATGTCATTACTTGTACTTACACCCACAGATACAAAAACTGCATCTTGATTATTCATTGTTTCAACTTGCACTGCAGTTTGCACATCATTATTAGTATTTGGTCTGTCACAGACATAAGTAGGACTAAAATCTAGTTCCTCGAATATATCTGGATTAAAAGGACTTATTTCTGTTGTTGCAAATCCAGCCATGACATTGTTAGGAGAAATCGCTTTTGGAAGTGCTAGTTTAATAATTCCTGGTATATCGTAGATTGTCATAACCTTCCCAGGATTATTAACTATCCAAGCATCAGATGCAGTGTTATAGAACTTACAAAATTTTAAGAAATGCGCTTCTTTCATCCATTCCAAAGAATTCGCTGCACCAATACTTCCAGCTGGCCCATTTGCAACGAAGTGGTCGTAGTAGTTTACCCGAGGAAAAATGAAAAATGAGGGAACGCTGTTTCCAGCAGCAGACACTGCTAAAGCCAGGGTAACTAAAGTGCCTCTTTCACCAGAAGTTATGGCGCCTACCTGTTTAAAACCTTTCCTAGCCACAACTTTATCAGGCTTTTGTATAGTTGTTATATCAGTTTCGTTCATATTCCATATATCGCTTGCTTCAAATTTGTATTTTCTAACACATTGCGTAAATTTTTAAAGAATGAATTCGCATTGGTTTTATTGAAGTTTGTAGCACGTGCTAAACTAGTGGCTTCCGGTGTTCTTATGGATAAATTTGAATTACGCTTCAAAAAATTTGAAAACTAATCTTGACCTGCTTGCTTCTTTTTATCCCATGAAGCAGGACATTTTAATCCAAGAGATTTGCCAAAATCATATGCTAGTTTTCGTGTTTCTTTAGCTGACAAACTAAAATAAATATCGGATGCAGTAAGGAGGTAATTGGCAAGTTCAGTTTCTTTCTGGGTTGTGAAAACCAACCTAGGTTGAGCATAGCCTACCCTTAAATTAGCTTCCTTTGTATTATTAATTGTTCTTCTGTAGTAGATTCACAATAATTTAGCAAGGTGCGATGGGGAATTTCAAAACCTGCTGCTACAGTCCTTACAGATCGCTTTTCTAATTTTACAGCTCTCACTGCTGTTAAAATTAACTCAGTTGAGTAGCTCCCTCTATTTGTTTTCTTCTTATAATTACGAGGCATGTTGTGATACTTTCTAGAAATACCAAGATAGGTGTGAATACATGTGTATCTAGTAGGTGAAAACTAACCCCAACCAAAATGTGAAAACTTGACCCAACCACCTATTTGAATTTGAATTGCCGCTCAAAAATTTAACGTCGCACATTTCGATGCCATTGCTATATAAATATAAAGCTTAAAGATGCTTTTATACATGTATAAAATTAACGCTATGATTGCATAGGGGTTTTGATTGATATAAATAATTCAACAAAAAAACGTAAAGTTACTTACAGCCTCTAAAAACACAAAAAAATTCACAACTTTGTTTGCCGGCACCAACAGACCATTTAACTTTTGTAGGCATACGTGCGTAATATACAATATGCATACATTGTCAGTAGGATATTACTTATATTTGCAGAGATAATGGCAATGTGGAAACAAGCTCGTCGGAAAACAAGACCCGGTCTCCCCTACCCGAATACTAAAATAATATTTACTAGCGGAACTCGTGGACTACATCCCACGGTTATAGATAAACATATTCTTAAACGTTTTTTAACATTAAAATTATGTTAGTAAATAAAGTCCTATAAATCCAATTTTACACTGGTAACATCTCTAAACGTTTATTAACATACCTACCATACTACAAATATTTAATTAAACTAAAGCTTTATTTAAGATGCAAAACAAAAAAAATACCAGGTTGGCCATCTCCTCATTACAAGTATAGGAGAGATGACCAATACAATTTGTGAGAAACATATATTAAAAAACTACATTCTAAAAGACATTTTAAAAGTCATTAGCGTTTTTTTTTCTTTGCAATGGAATTGCCACATTTTGACATAAATGTTCGTATGCCGTACAATTTTCATGTAACCAGAGTGCGCAATCAACACATTTAATCCAGTCATCTTTTCTAGCCGTTTGTATGTAGTTTTCTCCACAACCAACACATTCGTTTTCATCATAGGATTCATAATCATGAATATCACATTCAACTTCTACTCTAAATCTGATTCAGAGCTAGAACTGACATCATTTTTTGCTCGTTTTTCTTCAGTTTTTAATTTTTTGTCTTTTTTTCGTTGCTCTTTGGTTCTGAACGTTTTTTTTTTCTTTTCCCTTTCACATTTTTTCTTTCTCTTCTCATTTTTTTGTGTTTCTCTTTGGCAATGTTGTCTGGAGATGAAGGCTTTGAGGAATGCAGGGAATTGGAGATGTCTGTTCTAACAATTTTCCTGGTGTGAAGTCTACCCCTGACGTACCTGGTTCAGGTGTAGTTTCTCGCTGAACTTGAGCAGTCGCAACAGAGGAGGTAGGTTGTTCTGGAGTAACTTCATCATTGACAACTGAAACACTCACCTGATTAATAGCAGGTGTTTGCGGGTTTATTGCTTGACTTTGATTTGGTATCATTGCGTCTGGAATTGCAAAAGCGTAGTCAGGTATACAGTCAGGTTTAAAGGGAAAATTCATGTTGCTCTGAATCCAGAAACGGCATTGGCAGGTATCGCAGATTTTCCCCAACATTCACTCAGAAGCTGGCCGAATTGTAGTCTTGTTAAGCGTCTTCCAGGATGCGTCCTCGGCCACTTCCTGCATGCATTATAACAGCTAGCTTTTTGCGATTTAAATTGGCACTCGGTCGCGTATAATGTTGTAATGCTCGCGAATTCTTTCCATTAAGGCGTCCTCCGGCGTGTCTGTAGATTTTCCGCTGGTGCTTTCCATGCTTTCTTGGTCCGTGCTGCTGTTTCCGCTCCTTTCTTCGCTTTCTCTAATTACTTCTGTAACTGTTCTGTTCTAGTAACTTAAGACATATTATTTATTGAAAATCTTACAAAAATTTTCTTATCGACTGGTGCCCCACCAATAGGTATTACACCAGTGCTTGCTATTTACATTATTTCTCTAATTATGAACAAAAACTCTTTATTTACCTTAATTTAGTTTTAATTTAGAATTGCAGCGATGCTATGCTTTTTGTATGTACGTATTTTATTATTTTTCTCTTTATTGATTCTGCTGCAATCCTGTTTACATATTAATTAACCTAATTAACCTTATTCAATTGAATTTAATTAATTAATCTTATCAATCTAATCTAATCACTTTAACCAACTAACCAATCAACATATTAATCAATTAACCAATCCAATTAATCACTTCAATCCGATTCAATCCAAATAAATTTTTAGCGGTTTTTATTATTATTATTTAATAAGTAACTTAAGACATATTATTTATTGAAAATCTTACAAAATTTTCTTATCGACTGGTGCCCCACCAATAGGTATTACACTAGTACTTGCTATTTACGTTATTTTTCTTATTATAAACAAAACTCTTAAGACTCTTAAAATTTAGAATTGCAGCGTAGCTATGCTTTTTGTATGCACGCGTTTTGTTATTTTTCTCTTTATTAATTCTGCTGCAATTCTGTTTACATACTAATTAACCTAATTAACCTTATTTAATTTAATTTAATTAATCTAATCAATCTAATTTAATCATTTGACCAACTAACCAATCAACAAATCAATCAATTAATCAGTCCAACTAATCACTTCAATCCAATTCAATCCAATTCAATTTTTAGCGGTTTTATGTTTTCCATATTATTGTATTTGATCTTTTACCCTTTAATATTTTTGAAAATTGCAAAAATCGCAAAAATCTTTAAATTCTGTCAACGTTCTACCTTTTCCGATATTATCGAATTTACAAAATTTTGAACTGCATTTATATCAACATTTTTAAAACTATTTTTCAATAGTTAGAAAATGATTAGCAGTTTCAGCAGTTAATAAATTTTCGTTTTGAACCTTTCACAAGTGTTCAAATTCAACTTATTTAAATATTTTTAAATTTGCATAATATACCAAATTTTTATTTATTAAACATTTTAAAATAATGTTACAATTTTCAAACTTTCCTAAATTTTTCAGATTTTAATATTATGGTAATTGACAGAATCTTCAAGGTTTCGGTATTCTTGAAAATCCCAAGTGTTCAAATTTCATCTCTAAAATATTTGAAAGTTTTAATCGTTTAAAAACTTAATTTAATTTTAATTCAACCAATTTATCAACTAAATCAATCCGCACAATTAATCAATCCAACCGGCCCAATTCAGTTCGATTCTATCAACTTACTTCAACTAACTTAATTTAATTAATTAATTCAATCTAATCCAATTTAATCTAATTATAATCTAATGCGTCTGTGCGTCCATTTTAATCGCTGCACTTCACTCGTAACTGCACTATTTGTTTATTTGTGTCTTTTTCTAAATTAGCCTACTTAATTAATTAAATAACCCTATTTTAATTCTAACTTCTGTGTCTTATGTGTCGTTTTTTAGTCGCTGCACTGCACTCGCGAACTGCGCTAAAGCCTCCCACCAGCACTTTTCACCAGCTAGCGCCGTGATGTCTTCCGTTGTTCGCGGCCATCCGAGGCCGTTGAGCGCCATTCGCCTATCTGCTAGACCTCGATGGTGGACTTCGATTGGGCAATCTAGGAGTACATGGAGAGCATCTTCAGGCTCGCCACATTCGCAGTTAACGTTCTCCGCAATTTCGATTTTCCCCATGCGTCGAAGATATGTTTTGAAACCTCCGTGTCCCGTTATTAATTGGACCGCGTGTCTGTCGAGCTCCACTGGTATTTGCTGCCTTGTATGAAGGTCGGGTATAAATTTGTACGTTAATCTGCCCGTTGTCGCTTCCCGCCATCTCGCTTGCCACAGTTCTTGTGTGCGCTGTCGGATTTTGTTCTTAATTAGACTTCGCGCCACTAATTTGTATTCATTTACTGCTACTTCGTCAGAGGTCGCGGCTTCTTTTGCTAACTCGTCGGCGCGTTCGTTACCTGCGTTGCCCACATGTGCCTTGGTCCAATGAAATCTTAGGTGGACGTTCGCGGCGACTGTTTTCGCGAGTCTCCAAACTTCGACCTGGATTTCCGTGGCTCTCTCCATTGAACACAATACCTGAAGCGATGATCTGCTGTCGCTGATGATGGAGCATTCACTTATGGCGTGTGTGTTGCGCTGGATGTACAGGAGGGCTTCTTTGATTGCGATAAGCTCGCATTGGAATACGGTACTTCCAGTTGTAATTTTGGTTTTAGTCGCTTGTATTTCGTTTCCGCGGTGGTATGCGACGAATGCTGCTCCCGCGGATCCGTCCTCCATCCGCGACCCGTCCGTGTAGCATCGCGTGTCGTACGCCGTTTCTTCGCCTATGATAAACGTGAAGGATTGCAGCTCTGATGGGTGTGCGATGTCACTCGGGTGTATCCTTTGCTCTATGGGGTGCAGGATATCTAAATCTTCCGCGAAGATCGGGTCTTGATGTGTGATTAGCTTCCTAATTTCCGCTATTTCGCGCATCGCCAGGTCTATAGGCGTTATCTGGCTTAGGATTAAGATGGCCTCGGTGCTCGTGGTCCTGTACGCGTTGGCGGCCTTGATCACCGTTATTCTTTACGCGCTTAGCAGTTTTTTGCTGCCTTTAATCTTGCATCCCTCTGCCCACACCTGTGCCGCGTATAAGATCGCGGGTTGGATTGCTCCTTCATAAACTTTTTTCAGGGATTTTCCTCTGAACCCCCACGTGAGTCTGGCCGCAGGCGCTATTTTATGTGATATTTCTTTGCCTTTGCGGCTGCAATAATCAATGTGCGCTTGCCAATTAAGCCGGTCGTCGATTATAACGCCAAGGTATCTGATCGCGTCTTTGCAGTGAATGTATGAGCCGTCCATGTTGAATGCAGGTCTTTGTTGCCCTGGGCGTTTGCCGTAGAAAACGGCCTCGGTTTTTGCTGGGTTAAATTTTAGTTTTGCATATCTTGCCCATCCCTGTAGCGCCGCGGGGACTCGTTTACCCTATTTTTTAACGTTTTATATTGTGGTGCTCTCGCGATTAATAGCGTGTCATCCGCGAACCCCACCACTTCGCATCCCTGCGGCAGCCGCACTCTGAAGATTCCCTCGTACAGTAATTTCCACAGGGCAGGTCCGGAGCAGGAGCCCTGTGGGCAGCCCTTGTTGACTTCCCGCTCGATTACCTCGCTTGGGAGTTGTATTCTTGCGATTCGGTCGCGGAAGTAGTCTCGCACCAGGCCCACCAGATTGCTCGGAAGGTCGCGCCGCTCCATTTCCCAGAGGATGAGTGGCCACCATGCGTTGTCGAATGCACCTGTGATGTCGAGCGCCACTACTGAGCAATAATCACTATTGTCCCTTGCCCGTTTGACCGCGTTTATCACATATTCAATCGCGTCGATTGTTGATTTGCCCGTTGCGAAGCCGTATTGTTTTTTATTGTATCCGCCGGTGACATGTAAAGCGTGTTCGATGCGTGTGGGTATAATTCGATCCAGTGCCTTCCCGACGACAGGCAGTAGGCTAATTGGCCGGAAACTCCGCGGGTCCGCGGGATCGTTTTTGAGCGGTTTTGGGATAAGTTTAACTTGATGTATTTTCCAGCACTTAGGGAACGATCTTAATTTAAAGCACTTATTAAAAAGTAGCACGAATACTTCAGGAGCTAGCTCAAATGCGCGGAGCGCCGCGTCCGCGGTCACCCCGTCGCAGCCTGGTGCTTTATCCGGGTGGAATTTTTTGAAGGCCTTCCGTAACTCGCACATCGCGATCTCGCGGTCGTCTTCACCGTTCCCTTCCGCCTCGTCGGCCGCTCTTCTGATGTTTTGTTGCATGTCAGTGTCGTCTTCGTGTGAATCTTCGGGAAAAAATTCTTTTATTAAATATTCGGCTGTTTCTCTCATACTATTTGTGTATGTGTTGTCTCCGCGACGTACACATGTGGCCGCTGTTCTCGGTTTCTTGTTTCGCAGAACTTTATATGCGGTGCCCCACGGGTCCTTAGAACTGCTCCGCGTGCAGAATTCTCTCCATTTCTGCGACCTCGTTTCCTCGAGCGCCGTTTTATAGGTTTGGAATGATACGCGGTATTCCGCTCTTTTTGCTTCGCGGTCATCTGCGTTGGATCTTTGAAATCGCCTTCGCAACCTCCTGGCTTGCGCTCGCAGCACTGTCAGTTCCTCGGTCCACCAAGGCACGCTTTTATTAAATGCTTTTCTTTGCGGCATTGAAGCTTCGCATGCCGACACGATTGCGTCATTTAGTTGTTGTGCAGCGCTCTCGATATGCTCCCGATGTGTGGCTTGCTGGATCAATTGTTCGAGTCCGATTGTCTTTTCAGAAAACTTTCGATCGAATTGATTCCATTTCGCTTTTTTATTACAGAATGACTTAGCACGTCGCGGATCTCGGTTGTCTGGGTCACTGTCATTTCCGTGCGATAGATCAAGTCTCCATTTAATCAATTGATGATCTGAAAGCGTCTCTTCCTCCGTCACGGTCCAGCCTTCCACACATCTGTACATATTGTAATCGCTGATGGTGACGTCGATGTAACTGCTGCCTCTATGTCCCAGAAACGTTGGTGGGCTATCTTCATTAGCGACAATTAATTCGAGGTCCTCTAAAATTTCCTCGATTTTTAATCCCCGGGCGTCTTGTATGGGGCTGCCCCAGAGCGGTGATTTGGCATTTAGGTCACCGGACATGATAAATCCCGTTCGTCCGGCCAGGCGTTTTATTGCAGTCATAAACCTCTTAAGCTGTCGGAGCAATTCGTCTTCGGTTGCATCTTTATTGTCTGTCGGCGGGAGGTAAACGGATGCCGCATAGAAGGAGCCTTTCGGCGTGCTAATTTCGGCCGCTGTGAACAACTGCGAAGAGAGGTTCCCAAGTAATAAAACTGAGCTGTCCGGGCTTGGGTTATTCACGACAATGCACGTTTTAGGTTTATTAGTCCTGTCATAAACTACCGTAAGCCGCTTCGAGAAACCAATTACGTCGGTGCCCCTTGTGTTCGGTTCTTGCACACACGTTACACATATGTCATTATCACAAATTTTTTGCACTAAGTTCGCCGTTGCTGCCTTGCCCTTCCCGATGTTTAAACTCGCGCACTTAATTCTGTCTCTGTACTGTTGATCTTGGCCGTTATTCCCCATAGAAGTCTATGTTTTGAATTACGGCTCCGCGGATTCTTAGCATTGTCGGGCAGGTGCTGGATTTGGCGTCGTGGTTTGTGGCATCAATTTTCCCGCGCTTTCCTTCGTTGGCTTTCTTGCATAACACACAACATGTCTCTCTGCTATTACACTCTTTAAATTCATGTTGTCCCGCACATTTACCGCAGCTTTGAAATTGCTGTGGGCATTCTCTTGCCCTGTGGCCAAATTCGTAGCATTTGTAACATTGCGTTAACTGAAAGTGGTCCGCCGCTCGCGAGCAATGCCACCCAACGCGCACTGTTTGATTAATTATTTCTCTTCGTAGTCCGGGCGTGACTTCAAAAACTACACTCGCGAGTTGATCTCTGCCGCGTCCCCCGAATCTAAATCTCTCCCGCATTTCGTTTTTTAATTTATCGGCGCCTCCCCGTCTTCCGACTAGCCACTCATTTTGTTCTATTATTTTTTCCATTAAATCTTCTTTATTGATTCCATTCTCGATGTTTGATAGCACAACGCGAGGTAAATTTTTCTTGACTTCAAGACATTGTAGTTCGCTCCCCGCTGAAATAGCTAGCGAGGTCTTCAATTTCTCCACGTCGGCTCTGGCTTCACATTCCACGATGACGCTCCCGGCTTTTGTTTTTTTAATATTGGTAACCGCTATATTCTCTTTTGCAGGGTTTATTCTGCTTTGCAAAATTGATTTTGTTTGATCCGCGGTTTGTCCGGTCTTGATCGGGTTAATTTTAATCGCGAATGTTTGCGGTGTCGCGCGTCTTGTGGGTAGCGGCGGGAAGTCTACATCGGATCTTGGATTATTAATCGTCGGAGGTTGGCGCCATGCGTTTGGTGTACTAGAGCTTGCCTTAAAGTTCGCTAATTCCTGGTCCTTTGTTTCTATCTCATGTCGCAGGCACCTGATAATTCCGATTAGCTGCGCGGATTCGTCCCTGAATGCGTCAAGCGTTTGGCGGATTTCTTTTCGTTGCTCTACTTTTATTGTATCCGACTTTAGTGGAATTTTTTCGGCGATCTTGTTGTAGTAATCTCTTATTCTCTGCATTAGCGTTTCCTCTGGTTTTTCGCTTATTTTTCCGCTATATTCTGCTTCGTTTTCTTGCTCTATTTCTCCAATGTTTGACGCGCCCTGTGAACCGACTTCAGGTTCTTCGCTTGTTTCTGTGTTTGTGTTCGAGCTCATGTTTTGGACGCTGATTTTTGCACTATTATTTACGTTGTTTTCGTTTGTTTCGTCGCACTTGTTTGTTTCTGCTTGATTTCTTCCTATCACTTTTGTCTGCGTGATTTTTGTATTTATCTCTGCGACCGAGCTGCTTCGTAATGTTCTTGGCGCCCGTGCGCCGCTAGGCTCACCCATCTGCTTGTTTTAATTTAATTATTATTAACATACCTATTCTGATTCTAATTCTAATCTAGTTTAGTTTAATGCTATTTAGTTCTATTTAGTCTGCCCTAAGTTATACCTATCACTAGTTTTGTCCTTTCAAACAGCACTAAAACCGCACACTGTTGTTGTGGCTTTAGAATTTTAAAAACTCTCTTGTTCACTTCCTTATTTATTACACTATTTTACTCTTAAATCGATAGTCTTTAAATTAGTTTTCTGTTTTATTTTAACTCGCGACCGAAAATTAGCGAACTACGTTAATAATTCACTGCAAACACGAAGTTCGAAACTCGTTTTCTTATTTACAGCACTGTTTTACGCTAAGAATCGATATTTCCTATTAAAATTAAATTGAACTATTATTATTAGCACTAGCATATAGCACTTAAGCTACTTTACTGTTTTAATTTAGCCCGTAAGACAACTTAGCAAACTACACGAATAGTTTTGCTGCATACGCGGAGCGAGGTGTAAACACGTCCGCTCTCTACGAATACTCGACGCGACTGAGTAACTTAAGACAGCAGGACGGTGGCCATGGAAGTCGGAATCCCCCAAGGAGTGTGTAACAACTCACCTGCCGAAGTTGCTAGCCCTGAAAATGGATGGCGCTGAAGCGTCGTGCTTATACTCCGCCGTCAGCGGCATGTGAGGCCGCGCGTTTCGGCGCGCTGCCATGAAGCTCTGACGAGTAGGAGGGTCGCGGCGGTGAGCGCAGAAGGACCGGCCGCGAGGCCGTCTGGAGCCGCCGTCGGTGCAGAACTTGGTGGTAGTAGCAAATAGTCCAGCGAGGCCCTGGAGGACTGACGTGGAGAAGGGTTTCGTGTGAACAGCCGTTGCACACGAGTCAGTCGATCCTAAGCCCTAGGCGAAAGCCGATGTCGATGAAGGCGCGCTTATCGCACTAAATAAATGTTGCTGAAGTCGCGCCCGACGGGCGAAAGGGAATCCGGTTCCTATTCCGGAATCCGGCAGCGGAACCGTTAATAAGTCGGGCCCTCGCAAAAGGGTTCGTCGGGGCAACCCAAAATGACCCGGAGACGCTCGGGAGATGCGGGAAGAGTTTTATTTTCTGCATGAGCGTTCGAGTTCCATGGAATCCTCTAGCAGGGAGATATGGTTTGGAACGCGAAGAGCACCGCAGTTGCGGCGGTGTCCGCATCTTCCCCTCGAACCTTGAAAATCCATGAGAGGGCCACGTGGAGGAGCGCGCCGGCTCGTACCCATATCCGCAGCAGGTCTCCAAGGTGAATAGCCTCTAGTCGATAGAATAATGTAGGTAAGGTAAGTCGGCGAATTGGATTCGTAACTTCGGGATAAGGATTGGCTCAGGATCGGGGCGTGTCGGGCTTGGTCGGGAAGCGGGTACCGGTTCACGTGCCGGGCCTGGGCGAGGTGATGACACGCGTCTCCGTCGGCGTTCGCGTGTTCGGATCCGAGCTCGGTCCCGTGTCTTGGCCTCCCGCGGAACTTCCTTGCTACGAGGCCTCGGCGGTCGACTCCTGTCGATCCCGGGTGTACCTCTTCGGCCGCCATTCAACGGTCAACTCAGAACTGGCACGGACCGGAGGAATCCGACTGTCTAATTAAAACAAAGCATTGCGATGGCCCCAGCGGGTGTTGACGCAATGTGATTTCTGCCCAGTGCTCTGAATGTCAACGTGAAGAAATTCAAGCAAGCGCAAGCTCTCTTAATTGACGAGCAGGAGCTCGCATGCGCAAAATATAGCCTGTGTGATGTCTCAAGACCGACTGGGTGGCTCTTCGGGTCCGAAGCTAGTTGCCAACATTAGCCCAGCGGATCTAGAGGGGATGTCCTCGATAAAAACACCCTCCGTGTCGTAAAAGGTCCTAGGTTCGCCTAGGGCCATGTGCGGACTGACCCTCAACAATTTGGTGGCACGGAGGTATGGGCAGACGTTTTCGAGGGTCTAAGGGGTTGCCAGCCCTTTAGTCCTGTATTTTCACCGGCCCAAATACAAGAAAAGTTAAAACCAGAAGCCAGAGGCTGCCGCTGCCCTCTGGCCCTGGTGATACAACGAGGTCGGCACATCGAACGCACCCACAAAACCCACCACCACCACCTGCTGAACCAAGAAGTCCGATGCCCAAACTGCCCCAGAGAGTTCCCCACGAAGAGGGGACTCGGTGTACATTGGCGAGCGAAGCACCCCGAGATAGTCAATGAGGAGATCGAACCAGCGACGAGGAAGGTCCGCTGGAACCAGGAAGAACTGGCACTGATGGCGAGGGAGGAAGCCGAAGCAACTCTTAGAGGGAATGTCCACTTCATGAACCAACATCTGCAGCGCAGGGTCCCAGGAAGAACATTAGAGGGAATCAGGGGCGTCAGAAGACGAAACGACTACCGGCAGCTCCTTGCCGCAGCTGTCACCGACATCCGCGCGCGTCTACTCCAGGACGCGGAAGTCGAGAACCTGGGATCGTCAAGTGCCTCTAGTGTTAGTGGGAGTGATGCTAGTGCTGTTAGCTCCAGAGACAGTAGTAGTGAAGTGAGTTCCCCCGACAGTGAAGTGGAAGCTGCCCCTCCGGAAGACGTTTGACCAGCTCTTCAGGTTCGCCAAGGTGTGATCCATTCTCCGAGGGCTCCAAGGAGAAGTTCGATTGGAACCAGCCTCCGCGGTGCCATTCGCGGACTTATCACTATTATCCGCGAAGCAGGTACCCGTGAGTTTAACGCCAAAGATCTAATTGCGTTGGCAGAGGCTGCATTGGAGGGAAGAGAGATCGACCTGAACATCGCTACCTGGATTCAGGCAACCTTCCCCCAGCCCACCCAGGATCCACTAAGGCTACGACCTCATCTCGAAGTTGCAAGATCGACTCGGAGACCCCAAGACCCCGCATCTGGTTGCCGCAGAAAGAACGAACCTAGGGACGTGCCGTTGTCGAGGAAGAGGAAGAGGAAGATGGAGTACGCGCGAGTCCAAACCGGCTGGAGAAGAAACAGGAGGAGAGTAGTGCAGGCCATACTGGACGGTGGGGAGAAGCTCGTCACACACTCTTTTGACGAGCTGAAGGGGTATTGGTCCAACAACTTCGGAACGCCATCCGAACCATACCCCGGGCCCGCCCACCCACCTGAGCCTGCACCAAATCTAAGCCATCTCTGGGATCCCATTTCGTGTGAGGAAGTGGAAGCCACTACTATCCCATTATCTTCAGCGCCGGGTTTGTACCAGATAACAACGCGCCAGTGGCGGAAGGTGCCATCCTCCCTCCGATCCCTCCTCTACAACATTGTCATACTGGTTGGAGGATTCCCCCCGCAAGTGCTCCAGACGAGAACGAGCCTCATTCCGAAGAAGGCCACGCCTGACAACGAAGGGGACTACAGACCCATATCAGTAGCCTCAGTAGTTGTCAGGCACCTGCACAAGATCTTGGCAAGGAGGTTGACCTGCGCGGAGCTGGAAGACCCCCGTCAGCGAGCATTCACTTTGGCTGACGGGGCAATGGACAACGTGGCAGTCCTGGATGCCATCATTTGGACTACCCGTAGCCAACTAAGGAAGTTGCACGTGGCGACCCTGGATCTAACCAAGGCCTTTGACACCCTTAGTCACGATGCCATTGTCCAGCTCCACAAACTACCAGCAGGACTCCAGCAATACATCCGACAGCTGTACCGAAGACCAACCACCAAGATCAGCGTGCAGGGGAAGACTTCGGAAGAGATACCTGTGTTCCGAGGAGTAAAGCAGGGGGACCCACTGTCACCACCTCTGTTCAATTTGGCGATTAACCACCTACTACAAGCCATACCAGAAGAAGTCGGCTACCAACTTCAGGCCGTGAAGGTCAACTGCTTAGCCTTCGCCGACGATCTGGTTCTGGTAGCGTCGTCTGCAAATGGCCTCCAACAGACGCTTACCAGAATTGAACAGAGGGCAGCCAGTATGGGACTGAAGATTTCGGCTGCGAAGAGTTCCACCTTCTCGTTAGTGCCAGCAGGGAAGACAAAGAAGATTAAGGTCGACACCAGAAGCCGGTTTCGGCTGACCACTGGACCACTTCCCGCTATGCAGGTTGCTCAGACAGCGCGTTCGTAAGATCTTGAAGATTGTATCCTGACTCTACTCCAGTCAGAATTAATTTTGGGTCTTCATTTACAACATCTTTGCTTTCCAGTATTAATTTAGCCTGAGGTTTCAGTAGCTGTTCGTTCAACTTGACTCTCTGCTGAAGATCTAGACACTCCACCAGAATCTTACCGTCATTTAATGACAACTGCTAGAAAACCTCCTCCAATTTCTTTCATATCTACCACGCTTTGAATTGCTCTTTTTGCGGCTTTTGGATCAGAGGTGTCTTTAACCTTGATTATGGTGGAGACCGGGGAACCAGATCCTGAAGATTTAACGTTAACCACCCCTTCAGAAACCGCTGAGGCATAAGTCATGTTCTTGGTAAGAGCTTTCTTAACAGCTTCATTCGCGTTACCTTTTTCCGTGTCTATTTTATACGTTTGCTTAACACCTTGAAGTTCTTGCTTAAGATTGACAATAGCACTTTCAGCCGTAATAACTTTGTTTTCTATATCAGAATACTGAAGTATCAAAGCCATGATAGCTTGTTGGATATCATCAAGGTTATCTCTAACAGTTGCCTGGTCTTCTTTACAAAAACTAATCTTACTGCTGCGTTCCCTAGAGATAGCTACTTTAATTTGTCCAGTCAATTCGTGAATTTTCCTAACAATTACTCTTGGGTGTTGCAAATAAATATTATCAGAATCGCAGTCATTCATATCTACCTGATCATTATTGACTTTAAGTTCTTCCACATCCCGTGGAAAGACCAACGAAGGGCCTCTAATAACATCGTAGGCCTCAAGATTGAGGTCCACATCGGAAATATTAAAATAGCTCATAATAAACAATCGCAAAGCATGAACGCAAACTCAAACAGACGCAACACAAGTTTAGCAAAAATAAACTAAAAGTAAAACAAGGGCGGCGAGTTACTGGATGCAGCTACCACCAGCAAACACCAATCAAGTTAGTTTGTACACGCAATGCACGCGCACGTACCTGCAGTCAGTTCCTCTGCAAGTTTGGATATGATCGGCAAAAATTGGGTAAGTTCGGAAATTCCAAAAATGTTAAGCTCGAGGATTCTTGTTGATCTGCGGGGGGTCAAAAAAGTCCTCCGGGGCCTAATAACGCCGGAAATTACGAATAACTGTTTTGCAAGAAGTTAACTTGTCGGATGCACTGCAGTTACAAGCAAGACACGCACCTGCAGACAGTTCGTCCACGAGCTCGGGAACGATCGGCAAAGATCGGGTAAGATCGTAAATGGTAAAAATGTTAAGCTCGAGGATTCTTGTCGATCACCGCGGTCTGCGGGGGGGGTCTAAAAAGTCCTCCGGGGCCTAATAACGCCGGGATTTAGTAAAAAACTGATTTGTAAGAAGTTAACGTCTTCACGGATGCACTGTATATACAAGCAAGACACGCACACGTACCTGCAGGTAGCTCCTTTTCATCTTAGATGCAGCAAGCATGGGCCCCACGGGGGTTAAGGCCTACATACTAACACCAGCGCTCTGACCCAATTCTATAAGGCGGGGCTCCACACTTGAGAGAATATAACCTCCACAACACAGCACAAAACACGACACAACCGCTCACTTCAACTAGCTGACCACGAGTGAGTGGGTAGGGACATGACTATAGTGCGAGGCAACAAAACCTCGCGCCTACCCACCTTTCGGCATCAGGCAGGAAAAAAAGAAGAAAGAAGAAGAAGAAAAGAGTAGAAAAAGATAAATAGAATATACAACCACTAGCTCGCGGAAGCACCGCCAAAGGAACACCCAACGCCCTGACACCTTCCAAAAATTAGCGGGGAGGGAAACACCCCTCCACGCCCAACATTCACACAACCAAATAATTGTAAATAAAACTAAACAAATCAAACTACAACTTCTTCATATTCAAACACCATATTCAACGCCATTTTGTTAACTGCGGCCAGTGTCACAAGATCGCTGACATTTAATATTGGAGGCCATGCCAAATTTTCAGTGGTCAGCTTTCGCCTGCAGATCTCCCTAGCAGCAACTCTGCTAGGGTGAGTGCAACGTAGTAGCACGTGTTCGGTAGTATCACGCTCCACCTCGCAGATACAAACATCCTCCACATCGCGTAAGTTAAAACGCGTAAAGTAGGCGTTGAACGGTCCATGACCTGTAAGGAGCCAAATCGCTTCCTTGTTCAACGGGTACAAATGTTCTGAAACTTCTGGGATATATTTAAAAGTAGATCTACCGGTATTGCCAACCTCCCATTGACGTTGCCAAAGGGTCCGCCGCTTAGATTTTGTTTGACCAATAATCAGACTGCGTGGAATGGGCACCATAATCAAGTTGCCACTGCGAGCTGCCTCTTTGGCATTTACATCAGCGACCTCATTTCCGGCAATACCAATATGAGCTTTAACCCAGGCTAAAGGTACCGGTCGTCCCATAGCATTCAGGTGAAGCAGCTGCTCATAGATGTGTAAGGCCACACGACTTGAATGAACGGCTGTGGTAATGGCCATAAGTGCAGAGTAGGAGTCTGAGTTAATCTGGGCACTTCTCCAAATAGGCATGTTGTCCAAACACCAATCCACCGCCATCTTAATTGCCGTCAACTCTGCCTGAAAAACTGTGCAATTATGTGGAAGCTTGACTTGGCTTTCTTCGATTATGGTATCATCCGGTCCGTACACCACCATAGCAGCGCCAACTCCCTGCACCGTCTTGGACCCATCAGTAAATAGTTTATGGCCAGCGGCATTAGGGTTAAATTTTCCAAAACTTAGGGCTCCTCTTGTTGCAGGATGAGGCAAGAGCGATGGGATTGGCTTGACCTCTACGTCGGCAGCCTTGCTGTGATTCCAAATTTCGTGCAACCGGCGTACAAAAAGCGGTAGCGGTGGTACACCCACAATTACTTCAATTGCAGCCGTAGGGGTAGTCCTGAAAGCCCTCAAAACAGCCAGCAGAAAGGGTCACTGAGCCGCATTAAGATGGCGCACTATACGCGAGTCGGACGCCCTATGACCCCACACTTCCGCACCGTAGGTTAAAATTGGTCTGATAGCCTGACAATAAATAAACTTCCTAATGCTGGGGTTAAGACCCCAAGTTTTACCACATACATAAAACAGACGGTGGGCTATTCTCGCCACCTTGCCCCTAACCCGTTTAACATGATCAATCCACAATACTTTTCGGTCAATCCAGAGACCTAGGTAGCAAAGAGCAGGCTCGGGTAATACTAGCTGATCATCTATTGAATTGGCAGGTGGTCTAAGCAAGGTCTTGCTACTTACAAAAATTGTCTGCGTCTTAGCAAGACTGTAAGACAGTTTGTTTCTGCGCGCCCATGCCTTACAACCAGCCCAATAACTGCGCCACTTATTTTCGATGTGTTTAGCCGAAGAACCGGCTAGGACCACAACCTGATCGTCCGCAAACGCTTGCACCAGATCACTATTGCCGTCTGCCACATTGGCAACTATACTAGTCATCTCACGGAACCAATCTTCCATAATTACAAGCCATAAAATAGGACCCAGGCAAGAACCCTGAGGACAGCCGCGAGAAGTAACCCTAGACGCAGCACTGCACACCACTTTACGGTCAGATAAAAAGCTCTTCACCAATCTTCCAAGGTTGACAGGGCACTCAGCCTCACGCAGAAGAGAGAGAAGCCTTGGGTGCCAAGCGCTGTTGAACGCGTTTTTAATATCTAAGGTGATTACTAAGCAGTGTAATCAGGGCTTCAAGTACCTGGATTGTGGATTTGCCCTGCCGAAAGCCGTACTGACTAACGTTTAATCGAGAGGTGTGTTCAAGGTGGTAGGCAATTCTTTTGGCGCAAATTTTATCAAGAATCTTTCCAACGACCGGCAGCAGACAGATTGGTCTCAGACCCTCACCGGAGGGTTTTGGCAGCCATACCACTCTGGCTGTTTTTTACACTCTGGGAAATACACCAAAATTGAGGCACTTGTTTAGAAGATCTGCAAGCCATGCACCGCAAGTTCTAATAGCAGCTGCCAGTGCAAGGACTGCAATGCCATCAATTCCTGGAGCCTTATGATTGCCGGTCGTATTAATTGTTGCCCGTAATTCATTGGCTGTAATATCGCTATCCTCAATACCAGCCCAGGGTAGATCAGCCATTGCTCTGTCTCGTCTATGAGATTCCTCGTCATCCGTTAACAGATCATCGGGGAAGTAGGTATCGAGTAACAACAGTTCCTCAATCTCCAACGGGGAAGCAGCCCACGAACCGTCAGATCGCTGCATAGAACCCCACACCATCTTCTCTTTGCTCCTACCGGCCAGAATCTTAAAAGGAAGTCCCCACGGATCTGCAGTAGAGTTGGTATCGCAAAAAGCTTTAAACGAATCAGCGCGAGCTTTCTTGATCAGATTCTTGCACGACCTCCTGGTGATTCGGTACGCCTCCAGCAGTGCAAGTCTACGCTCAGGGTCACCTACCCACTGGTAACAACCCCCTAGCCTTGCGAGTACGAGCTCTGGATGCGCTTAACTCATCTGACCACCAGCCATCACTAGGAGTCCTAAAACGTCCGCGCCTACTAGTTCTGGTAGGCATGGATACTTTGCAGGCAGCGAGGCAAGCCGCTTGAAACCATTCCGCAGCGTTCTCGACGTCGACAGTGTTACTTACAGCTTCCAGTGGGAATTCCTGACATTTGCGCGTAATGACTTCGTCAAATTTATACCAGTCAGCTTTCTTAGCAATAAAGCTAGTAGTCATTTCTTGCAGCATATTACGCTGTATGGAACCTATCTGAAACAATAAATAGTGATGGTCGCTAAGCGACTCGTCGTCGGCCACGTGCCACTCCCTAACCAATAGTTCCCTGGAAAATAAGTGGGTAGGGACAGATAATTAGTGCGGGGCCGAAGGCCCTCACGCCCGTCCACCTTTCGGCTTTAGGCATATAAAATAGTTCAGATTTAGGAAGTACGTAAGGAAGAAAACTGTAGGAAAGGAAATACTAGGACCACTATCTATCAAAACCACCGCCGAGGGAACACCCAACACCCTACGCCAACCAAAAACTAGCGGGGAGAGTAAACTCCACATGCATAACCCATTCCCATTCATAACATGCATATACAACTAATACCCCCAAAATTAACATGCATTGCCCACTTTCCATTCACCCATACACTACCAATCTTTGCTTGAGGGCAATCCATCCATGCAATTTTCATTTGCCCTGTGTGCCTTGTCATCCATCTCACGCGTATCTCCCTTCTATCACACTACACCGTTGGCTCCAAGTTGGTTAAAATTTTCTAAAGAAGTGGGTAAAATAAACGTGCAATAAATACTTAAGTAAAAAGACAAAAATAATTATATAAATAAATAAGTACATAAATAGATACTTAGTGCTGAATTAAGAGGCCAAGCTTTCATCTTTTCCCGCCGGCGTCTCTACTCCTCGTATTCGAACACTGCTGCCCTTGCCATTCTGTTCAGCATCTCTATTTCTTCCGTTTTGGAACTGCTATCTAGATCAGGAGGCCAAGTGACGTTTTTAAGCTCCACCTCTCTACGGAAGTTTTCCCTGGCCGCCATTCTTCTAGGGAGCTCACATCTGATCAGAACATGGTCGGTAGTATCCGGTTCTACTCCGCAGAGGCATAGGTCATCCACTGGCCGAAGGTTGAATCTGTTATAGTATGCCCCGTGGTCAACCAGATCCCCTCCCTACATAGATTATATCGGGTGTAGGACACCGTCCGAAACATTCGGAAGGTGGATCTGCCTTTGGTTCCCGTGGTCCATTATTCCTGCCATAGGCGCAGTTGTTCCCTTCTCGCTTGGCTTTTCGCCATGCTCCGCGGTCTGGCATGCTCCACTGCCTCAATAAGATGGGCCGCTTCCTTAGCTCTGACGTCCGCACTCTCGTTCCCCAGTATTCCTACGTGGGCCTTGACCCGTGCTAACCGCACTAGCTGCCCCATCACCCTACACTGCATCAGCTGCCTGTATATGCCAAGTGCTTTGGCGTTTCTGTGGAGTGGTGTCGTGATTGCTTGGATCGCGGAGTACGAGTCCGAGTTTATCCACACTTCTTCGCCCTTTGTGTTGGTGCTAGCCTATTCTACGGCCAGTGAGATAGCGTGCAACTCTGCCTGGAACACCGTACATTTATCCGGCAGCCTGGCCAGTACCTCATGAACTACCCTCTCGCCCTGCCCCAAAACTACCACCGCCGATCCTACTTGGCCATCCACCTTCGAGCCGTCCGTAAACATGTGTATGCCCGCCCTGTCTGCGTTGTATGCTACGATTTCAAGTGCTCCTCTCTTGGATGGATGTATCGTAGCCCGCTGATCCACTCTGGGCTCCAAGTCCGCTGCCTTCTGCAGTTCCCATCTACGGTGTACTATTCTAATGGTCAGTGGCAGTGGTGGAATACCCGTCAATACCTCTAGGGCTGACGATGGTGCAGTCTTATATGCCCTAGTAATCGCAAGGAGGAAGGGTCTCTGAGTGGCATTTAAATGCCTAACCATCCTTGAGTCTGAGGACCTACAGCCCCATACTTCCGCGCCATAGGTAATAATCGGGAGCACTGCTTGTGTGTAGATCAGCTTAAGTATTTCCGGCTTCATCTCCTACACCTTTCCACACACGTAGAAAAGCCGGTGGGCCACACTCGCTACCCTACCCCTGATCCATCTGGTATGCTCTAACCACAGTAGCTGTCTATCTATCCGCAGTCCCAAGTATTTAATGAAAGGTTCCGGAAGTATATTCTGGTCCCCCATCTTTACAATCGGCGGTCTGAGGATGGCTCTGTTAGATATAAAAAGCGTCTTGGTTTTTGCAGCGTTATAACCCAGCTTGTTCCTATTGGCCCAGGCCATGCATCCTTCCCAATACCTTTTCCACTTCTCTTGTATCTGCTTAGCTGATGCCCCTCCCAACACTAGCACCTGATCGTCTGCGACTGCCTGCACCCCATCTAAATCAGCCACACGTCTTACTTTGTCCATAGTCTATAAAATGGTGGTATATCTCAATGGAGGTCCGGAGTGCAATAAGAGAGATAGTTAACAAGGCCTGTCTTCCGACAATGCCTAGCTTCCTAAGGACCTCCACTGTACCTTTTGGCATGGCTCCTCTGCTTCCCACCACTATCGGTAGAACCGATCCTTCTTCGGCTCCGTGCTCTCGACGGAGCGCAGGTAACAATCGAGAGTACTTGTCCACCTTTTCTTGGGCACCCAGCCGGAAGTCTCCGTCTTCGTGGCGGACGGTTACGTCGACCACAAAGACCCCTTCCCGGTTCGTTACGACCAGGTCAGGTTTGAAGACCGCCCCTTCGTGCTCAATTCTGGGTTCCTTGGTGATGGTTACCTGTGGATCCCGCCTTGCGGATTCCGACGCAACAAAATCTACGATTTCGTTGTGTCGCCCAATTCTCTCTGGTTTCGTGTATGTACACTGGACAGTTATATGACCCAGTGTCTCCGGAAGCACGCGGCACTTCCTTCAGAGGATGTCGGCTTGAGGACGTGCTCTATTCAATGCCACTTTATTTCCACATGTAGTAGTGCGCATATGCAAGGCTGTGATGAATCTGCAAGGCTTTAGCAGGGTGGGATCATACAGCCAGGCATTCCCTATGGGGTCGTCAGTGTGTGCTAGTACTGACTTCCCCTGACTAGAGCATCGCCTCCATTCCGCCAGCGCTTCACGCTTCTTACCGACTTTAAAACGGTCTATCTCTTCGATAGACCGCACGGGCCAACGCATCCTCGCAGTGCGAGCCACCTTGGTTACTCGGGCTTCGTAGTCGGTGTTGCTGATAAGCGCTCTGATGGCGGGATCATCGCTACGCTCAAAATGATGCGCAGCTTGCAAGCTGGCACAGACGGCTATTGTTTCCAGCTTGGGAAATCGCAATCCCCCGTCTCGCTTACCAACATACAAGAGGCCGTCGGTTGTAAAGGCTGGTAAGTGCAGGAATTGTTTTACGGACACTCGCAATTCCTGGTCCAATTCTCGAAGTAATGTTATTGGACAGACACAAAGAATAAGTCGATATAGGTAGTGGGGGACTAGGTAGGTGGATAGTAGGTGCAGCTTTTGGTGCGGCTTTAGTGCACTCGCGTCGAGTCGTCTTATGGTCCCCCTCAGATCCGTCGTAACGTCTCCTAACTGGAGTCCGTTCCAGGGGGACACTGCTGCACCTAAATACGTCAAATGCAATCCCGCATCAGCGTGCGGGATACGCTCTCCACCTAACAACGTAATGCCGGGGTCCTTGACATAGAACGCGTCTTTAGTCGGCACTACCTTAAAGGCACTACATTTGGCCGCCGACAAGCTCATCCCGAGGTAGGACAAAAACGCCTCGGTGACCGTGAGCTGTTCTATGGCCCCGCCGACATCACTGGATAACAATATAATGTCGTCGGCGAAGGCTAGGCAAGATACGTGGTCCGCCTCACCTATCTTGAACCCCGGGAGCTTTTCTAGCTCGATTAGGAGGGGCTCTATTATTGGGGTTAGTAGATCGCGCAGAGGAATCCTCTACATCACCGAAGTCTGGCTGTCTTATGAGAGTACGGTTCCCCACAGAGATTCGTATAGATCCCTGACACCATTGACTTCGGGTGGCTGGGCGTCCTCCCGGGCAAAATTTAGTGTATCCGTTCGGATTTGTTTAGCAAGAAGACCTGGATTCTTGTTGTAGAGATTCTGGGTCCTGGCATAGACATATTTTCGTCTAGCCCTTCTGCCAGATCTTCGTGGCCTGGTGCGGACCTTTCGGTCG
Organism: Ctenicera cuprea; assembly: GCA_958336395.1. Classification (NCBI taxonomy): domain Eukaryota; kingdom Metazoa; phylum Arthropoda; class Insecta; order Coleoptera; family Elateridae; genus Ctenicera; species Ctenicera cuprea. Next base: position 28,353,619 of record OY284496.1, read on the forward strand.
GACGGTATACTCCGTATTAGGGCAACTATCTCTCCATACACCATATCGATGTATTCTTGGGAGACACGGCCTTTTTGTTGCCCCGTATAGTCCAGCGCACCAAGCAGGTACCTTAGTACCGATGTGGAAGCGTCGTCGTTTGGGCGACCGCCCTCAATAGCCGAGGATACGATCTCGTTAACTCATTCTCCAACTCCAAGAAATTCTTGGTCCACATCTTCCACCACAATCGTCGGGATCTCCCCCTGGACCACCGGTTCGACGTTGGGTGTCGGTTCTACCGCATTCTCGCGCTTGCAAACTATGCAACACAAGACCCTGCTTTGACATGTTTCGTACTTGTGGTCCCCTGCGCACTTGCCGCATTTTTGGGTTTTTTCCCTACATTCGGCTTGTCTGTGGCCGTATCCGTAGCACAAGAAACATTGTGTCAGCCTGAAAAAGTCTTTTGCCCACACGGTCTGCCACTCTAACTTTATTCTACGTCCTAAAATTTCCTTCCTAGCCGCTGGCGTAACCTCAAGGACCACGTTGGCAAACCTATCTGTTCCGCGGTCCCCAAATCTAAACTTTTCAACAACCTCCTTATTAAAATTCTCCTCGCCTCCTAAAGCTGCTACAAGCTCGGGGTTCCTATTGCAGATAATGGCCCCCAGTTCCTCTTTCTTAATGTTCCTATCTACTTTTGGTAGCAATACTCGCGGATTATTCTTTTTAACCTCGCTGCTCCGCAGATCTTTACCGGCACACTTGTTTACAACTAACCTAAATTTTTCAGCCTCCTCTTTGTTTGTAACCTCTACAATTACTGCCCCGCTTTTAGTAGTTTTTATCCCCGCTATATCTAGGTTATCTTTTTCCGGAGCTATCTTTTCTTTCAAAATTTCTTGCACCTTTTTAGCGCCGGTGCCCTCTTTCCTAGCAACAATTTTTACGGCGTGCGTAACCTGCTTTGGCCGCGAAACGGCCGCCGCAAAGCCACGCAACGTCGCTTGCCCTGCCGTTATTTTTTAACAAGCTCACCTGATTTTTTAGGTCGAAAATTTCCTTGTCCTTTTCCTTGTTCGAATGCCGCAACTCTGTGCCATGATCCCTGTCATCTGGATGGCTAGTTCTCTCAACATGTCGGCCGCCTGTCGAACCCGCTTTCGTTCTTCAACCTTGATTGTCTCGCTGGTTGTTGGGACATGTTTGAAAATCGTTTCCGTCAGCAAAGCAATCTCGTTGCAGAACTTATCCTCCGGTGTTTTGTAATTATCACCAAGCGCACGAATCTCGTTTATATTTATATCGCTACCCGCAATTGAACCCACAGAATCGCGACGTTCCCTCGAACCGGCACTACCCGCCATCTTAGAATGGGCGGAGCCCGGCGCACAACACTTGGTTCGCAGAGCAACTTGAGAACAGGTCTGCACTGCTCCAGTTCTCGAGCGCAACTGGGTAACTTAAGACATACTCTTTATTGAATGACGATACATGGGCCGGAGGCCTCTAAGTGCTCCACCTTGCGGTACTACACCTTCTTACAATTCTTACTTAAACTAGCCCTGAATTTACAATCTACCACCTTACTTAAAACATTAAACTAAAAATTAATAAAATATATATAATTAAAATAAAATAAATTTAAATTATAATTAACTTTACTTAATTATGCGATCACGCTGTCCTGATCAGTCTCTACGTGCTAAACTTCCGCCCTGAAAAAGAAATCATACTAACTATACGCCACGCTGTCTTGGTCGGTCTCTATATACTAAACTGCCGCACAAAAAAAAAACAGCCCGCACTAACAGCAATTCCTCCCCTACGCGAATTCCCTTGGTGCCCTTAATCGCTCGACCCCCCCCCCCCCCCCCCGCGAATTCCGCGAGCGCCTTCCACCAGGTTCCCTCGCCCGCCATGGCTTCAGCCTCTTCTAGGCTTCTCGGCCGTCTCAACCCTTCCCTGATTAGCATTCTCTCCGCTCGCGCCCTGCTCTCGTCTTCGATGCCGCACTCCAGGAGTACGTGCGCCACGGTCTCGGGTACCCCACACTCGCAGTTTATCTCTGCTTCCTGTAGTTTCCGGATCCTAACTATGCAGGACCGGAAGTTTCCGTGGCCCGTTAACAGCTGAACCATGTTCTTGTTTAGGTCCACCGGGATGGCTCTTCTAGCTTCGAGTGTAGGAATGAACTGTCTCGTATGCTGCCCCGTCTCCGCCGTTGCCCATCGCTGCTCCCATTTCTGCACGGTCTGCTACCGTGTTCGCGTTTTAACTATTCCCCTTGGTATCCGATCGTACCCAAAGACGGTGTCTCCGTCGTGCGCTGCCTCTTTCGCCAATTGGTCTGCCCTCTCGTTGCCGATGTTCCCCACGTGCGCCTTGGTCCAGTAGAATTTCGCTCCTAGTCGCCTGGAAGCGTCTCGCGCGAGCTTCCAGATTTCGGCCTGGAGTTCCGTCGGTCGCCTCATGAACTTCAAAGCTTGAAGTGCCGATCTGCTGTCGGAGATGATCAAACAGCCCTCGAAAAAATCGTGGTGCCTCAGAAGATAACTCAGGCAATCCCTGATGGCAACCAACTCGCACTGGAAGACGGAACTCCAGTCTGCTAGCCTCGTCTTCTCGTAATGGACCCCCTCCCCGTGTCGAATGATGACAAACGCCGCCCCCGCTTTTCCATCGTCAGTCCGCGAACCGTCGGTGTAGCAGCATGGCGCCGGGTTGTCGTCCTCGTTTTCTTGCTCTAGTTTCTATTCTTTCGTTATTGTTTTTTCAATTCGCGGAAGTAGAACGCGCGGGTTATTTTTCCTAACCTGGCTTCCTCTTAATTCGCTGCCCGCACTTTCATTAATAGCTAAACGTAGCTTTTCTGCGTCCTCTTTATTATTTAATTCTACTATTACGGCCCCGCTTTTTGTATTTTTGATGCCCGCTACAGATAATTTACTTTTACTCGGGTCTACCTTTTCCCTCAAAATAGCCTGCACTTTACCAGCGTCGCTGTTTTCCGCCTTTGCTGTTACTTTTACGGCGTGCGTCGCCTGCCGAGACCGCGAAACGGCCGAAGCGAAGCTTCGCGACGCCGTCTACCCTATCTCATTTACTTGCCCTACGTTAGCCCCCAAAGAAACATTTTCACGTACCTTTTTCTTTAATTCCTCGATTCTTTTGCCGTAGCTCGAACCGCAACTCCGTCATCACGCCTGTCATTTGGACTGCAAGCTCCCTCATGTAGTCCGCCGCTTTCCTTACTTCCCGTCGTTGATCTACCTTGATAGTATCGCTTCACCGGGACGATGCCGATAATAATTGCGATCGTACCTCTAATTTTTGCACAAAGCAAATCTTCGGGCGTGGTGTAACTTTCTTCATCGTCACTTGTTACTTCTCTATTCGGAAAAGTACTGCCGCCAACGGTTGAACCACGTCGTCCCTTCACAGAGCTGCTTCCCGCAGAGCCCGGCCGGTCAGAATCCTCCATCTTGGCTTGGGGCGGAGTCACGACAATATCGCCCGGTACCTCGATACGCGCACTGTTCAGCGAAGCACGTCTGCACTGCTCGAGTTCTCGAGCGCAACTCCGTAACTTAAGACAGTATTATTTATTGAGAAAATTACAGTTCTCTTTAGCGACTGATGCCCCACCACATGGTATTACACCAGTACTTGCTCATAATTTAAAACATACAAATATTTTATACACAAATATTAGATCTATATTAAATCTATCCTAATCTATCCTAATCCTATTCCATCTCTTTTATCCTTTATTCGTTCTTGTAATAAATTCTTATTGAAATTGCGTTGTCTGAATTTGTGGTAAATATTTATAGCTAAGTCCTATAGCTAGCCTTATTTATTACTTATTTAAAACACACAGGTCTGTGGCTGTCTTTTCTGGTACGCGTAACACTCGCAAACACAAATTTAATCTTACGTCTATATATATACAATCCTAAATTTATACTTCTCGCATATGTCTCACCTATTCACATGTTTACGCGCCACTCACTTGCACGTGCTCTCGCCACTATTCGCGATCGGACCGTAAACGCCGCACCTGTCCCGCGAACTTTGTAAGTGCTTCCCACCACCGTCGCTTACCCGCGAGCCTCTCGATGTCTTCCGCTGTTGCAGGCCACCGCAAGCCATCCATCATCATGTGTCGGTCCGCCAATCTCCTGTGTTGCTCCTCGGTTGTACAGTCTAGGATTACGTGTAGGGCGTCCTCAGGCGCGCCGCATTCGCAGCGGTCGTCTTCGTCGGGCGCAATTTTCCCCATACGTTTTAGATACGTCCTAAATGCTCCGTGCCCCGTGATTAGTTGCGTCACGTGTCTGTTAAGCTCCACAGGGATCTGATCTCGGATACCGATGCTCGGGATGAATTGATGTGTTAGCCGTCCTGTCGTCGCGTTCTGCCATCGCTCGTCCCATCTGTCGAGTGTCCTTTGTCGTATTCTGCGCTTAATTAAACTTCGCGGAACAAGGTCATATTTATGGACGGGGCCCTCGCCGTTTTCTGCAGCTTCCTTCGCGAGTTCGTCTGCACGTTCGTTGCCTTCGTTCCCCACATGTGCTTTTGTCCAGTGGAAGCTGAGCCTCGTGGCCGCGGAAATTTCTTTAACGAGCTTCCACGTCTCGACCTGGATGCCCGTGGCCTTGTCCATCGAGCTCAGAGCCTGTAGCGACGACCTGCTGTCACTAATTATCGAGCATTCTCGGATTGCGTGCGCGTTCCGTTGTATGTATAGCAGCGCTTCTTTGATCGCGATTAGTTCGCATTGGAATACGCTGCTACCCGATGTCACTCTGATTTTAAAGTGGTGGATTTCGTTTCCGCGGTGGTATGCGACAAAGGCCGCGCCTGTTGATCCGTCCTCCATGCGTGAGCCGTCCGTATAGCATCGGGTATCATATGCATGCTCGTCGCCGATTGTAAATGTGAAGGACTGGAGTTCGGCGGGGTGTGCCATGTCGTTGCGGTTCGCGGGTAATTCAACTGCTCTGTCAGCGAGCTCCAGTTCTTGCATTGTTGCGGGATCTCTGTAGGTGGTAACTAATCTTTGGCTCGCTATCTCGCGCATTATTAAATCGATGGGCTTGATTTTACTCAAAATCAAAGCCGCCTCCGTGCTTATAGTGCGGTACGCATTCGCCGCCTTGGTTGTTATTATTCTTTGCGCACTTAGTAGCTTCTTCGTTTGTTTAATTTTACACCCTTCGGCCCATATTTGCACGGCGTAGAGTATGGCTGGTTGAATTGCTCCTTCGTAAATTTGTGCGAGCGATTTCCCCCTAAAGCCCCATGTCAATCTTGCCGCCGGTGCTATTTTGTGAGAAATTTCCTTTCCCTTCCGGCTGCAGTAGTCGATGTGGGCGTGCCAGTTGAGACGGTAGTCTATTATTACGCCTAGGTAACGTATGTGGTCCTTACAGTGTATGAACGCGCTGCCCATTTTAAAAGCCGGTCGCTCTTGATCGGGTCGCAAACCGTAAAAAACCGCCTCGGTTTTCGAAGGGTTAAATTCGAGTTTTGCGTCTTCGGCCCATTCTTGTAGCTTCGATAGCGACTCGTTCACGCGTTTTTTAAGCATTTTATACTGACCAGCTTTTGTTATGAGCAGCGTGTCGTCCGCGAACCCCACAATCTCGCTCTCCGGCGGCAATCGCACCCTGAAAACACCCTCGTACAGCAGCTTCCACAAAACTGGCCCCGAACATGAGCCTTGAGGGCATCCTCGTTTTATCTCGCGTTCCGAGAATCCGCCCGGGAGTTGCACTTTCGCTATACGTCCGCGGAAATAATCGCGCACTATTCCGATCAGGTTGCTGGGTAGATCACGTCGCTCCATTTCCCATATTATCCGTGGCCACCATGCGCTGTCGAATGCGCCCGCGATATCTAGTGCCACCACCGCACAATACACTCTGTTGTTTCGGGCTTGCTTGATTGCGTTTACGACGTACTCCACGGCGTCGATCGTTGACTTTCCTGTAGCGAACCCATATTGCTTCTGGTTAAAACCGCCCGCTGCGTGGACTGCGTGTTCAATCCTAGACGTTATTACGCGGTCAAAAATCTTTCCGGCCATTGGTAGCAGGCTGATTGGTCTGAAGCTGCGTGGATCCGCGGGGTCGTTCTTCAGCGGTTTTGGTATGAAGCGCATAAGGTGTACTTTCCAGCAGCCCGGGAAAACTCTGAATTGAAAGCATTTGTTATATAGGTTTTCGAAGAGCGTCGGTGCCAGCTCGAAGGCGCGAGACACGGCGTCCGCGGTGATGCCGTCGAAGCCCGCTGCTTTGTTTGGGTGGAATCTTTTTATCGAGCGTCTAATTTCCTCGATTGTGATATTTAAATCTTCGTGCCCGTTGCCCTCAGCTAGGACCGCCGCCTCTCTAATCCATTGCTGCATTTGCGTGTCCTCCGCGGGATTATCGTCCGGAAAGAATACTTCCAGCAAGTAGTCCGCGGTTTCTTCCATACTGTTTGTGTATGTGTTGGCGTCTTTACGTACGCTGGTGGTAGTTGTTCGCGGCTTTTTATTTCTGAGTACCTTGTACGCCGTGCCCCATGGATTTTTAGTGCTGCTGCGCGTACAGAACTCCTTCCACTTTCGCGCTCTAGTTTCCTCCAGCGTCGCTTTGTACTCCTGGAACAACAGGCGGTATTCCGCTCGTCTTTCTTCGCGGTCGCCCGCGTTTGCCCTTTGGAAGCGTCTTCGCGATCTCCTGGATCGCTTCCTTAGCTCGGTGAGCTCCTCCGTCCACCAAGGCACGCTTTTGTTAAAGCATTTCCTTTGCGGCATCGAGGCCTCGCATGAGGAAACAATTGCGTCGTTTAGTTGTTGCGCCGCGCTTTCGATCTCTTGCAGATGTGTGGCTTGCTGGATTTGCTGCTCGAGTCCGGGTATCTCCTCGGAAAATCTTTGATCAAATCGGTCCCATTTGGCTTTCTTGTTGCAGAAAGATTTGACTTGTCGCGGATCTTGGTTGATTCGATCTCCGTCATTACCGTGAGAGAGATCGAGTTCCCATTCGATTAATTGGTGGTCCGACAGCGTCTCTTCTTCCGCTACGTTCCAGCTCTCCACACATCTATACATATTAAAATCGCTGATGGTGGCGTCAATGTAGCTGCTTCCCCTATGTCCTAAAAATGTCGGTTGGCTGTTCTCATTATTTACTATGAGATCTAATTCTTCTAGAATTTCTTTTATTTTAAGCCCTCGGGCATCTTCAATCGGGCTGCCCCAGAGCGGTGACTTTGCGTTAAGGTCGCCTGACACGATTAGACCTGTTCGAGAGGCTACACGATTTACTGCTCTCAGAAACCCTCTAAGCTGCTCAAGCAATTCATCTTCGGCGACATCTTTATTGCCTGTCGGCGGCAAGTAGACGGATGCTGCATAAAAGGAGCCTTTTGGGGTATTAATTTCCGCTGCTGTGAAATACTCCGAAGAGAGGTTCCCAAGCAATAAAACTGTGCTGTCTGTACTTGGATTTTTCACTACAATGCAGGTCTTAGGTTTATTAGCCCTGGTGTAAACAACCGTAAACCGCTTTGAAAAACCCATCACGTCGGTGCCTTTTGTATTTGGTTCTTGTACGCACGTAACACTTATGTTTTCACTATAAATTCTTTGCACTAAATTAGCCGTTGCTGCTTTGCCCTTCCCAACGTTTAAACTCGCGCACTTTAGTTTTTTCGCGTTTAATAAGCTTATGTCTCTATTCCCCATAAAAGTCGATATTATTTAAAATGGAGTTTTTAATGCTAATCATTGTTGGGCAGTGGGTGGCTTTTGCGTCATGGTCCGTGTGAACTGCTCCTCCTTGTTTTGATTCATTCGCTCTCTTACAGACAATGCAACATACGCTTCTTGATTCGCATTCTTTGTATTCATGTCTGCCGCCGCATTTTCCGCAGCTTTGAAAATCTTGCTTGCATTCCCTCGCTCTATGTCCATACTCGTAGCATCTGAAGCATTGCATCAAGGAGAAGTAGTCCCCGGCCCGCGAACTGTGCCATTTTATGCGCACCGCGCGACTTAGCAAATCTCGCCTTAAGCTCGGTGACACTTCGAAGACGACGTACGCCAAATTTCCGCGTCGCCCACCGAGTCGGAACTTTTCGCGCATTTCTCCGCGTAGTTTTTCTGCGCCGCCTCTTTTATCGACTAGCCATTCGTTCTGATCCACGATAGTTTGGATTAATTGCTCTTTGCCCATGGAGTTTTCGACGTTTCCCAGTATCATTCGCGGCAGGCCTTTCTTTACCTCGTTTACCTGGAGATTTTCTGCGGTTGTTGTTGCCAGCGACGTCTTGAGTTTTTCGGCGTCCTGCCTTCCTTCACATTCGATGATGACGCCGCCCGTCCTGGTCTTCCGCATACTCGCCACCGCGATGTTGGCCTTCACGGGGTCAATCTTGGCTTCAATGAGCGCCTTTGTTTGCTCTGCCGTTTGTCCCGCGGTTTTGGGCTCGATTCTAATGCCGAATGTTTGTTCTTTTCTTCGATTCGCGGGTAGCGGCGGAAAATCTGCTCCCAGCGTTCCGGCGTACGTGGCGGTCTGCATTCCCCATGCTCGTGCTGGTGCCGCTTGCGTTGCGGTTTCTGCTGCATTCTTTTGCTGGAGTTGATGCTTAAGCGCTCTGATTATACCAATTAATTGGTTCGATTCGTCCCTTAACGCGTCGAGCGAATGGCGGATTTCTTTTCTTTGCTCCGTTTTTAAACTCTGCGAACTAAGTGGCACACGGTCGCGTATAATGTTGTAATGTTCGCGAATTTTTTCCATTAATGCGTCCTCCGGCGTGTTTGTAGATTTTCCGCTGGTGTTTTCCATGCTTTCTTGGTCCGTGCTGCTGTTACCGCTCCTTTCTTCGCTTTCTCTATTTCCTTCTGTTACACTTTCACACATCGTTTCGTCTTTATTCGCGTTCTTTCCTGCATCTACACTTCGCTTATTGTTTTTATTTCTATTGCTTGCTATCTTGTGGTTTGCCGCTTCGCGTAACTCTGCTAGTTCTGCTTCTCTTTGTTTTATTAATTCGTCAATAATTGGGTTTGCTTCGTTCCTATTGACTTCATCGACTGTATTTAATTGGTCTGGTGTCAGACTAATGCTGCGCGTGATTATTCTCGCTGGGCCTGGTTCGCCCATTGTCTTTTATTTGAATTTAATTTTAATTTTAACTTTGCACATTTCACTATATTTAACAACAAACTTTGCTTTTCCAACTTTTTTTTTTTTTAAATAAAACAAAAGCCCTGTGCCTTCCACTGGGTTTTAACTTCACTTATATTTAAACTATTATTAAAAGAAGTCCTTCGCTTTAGCTAATTAATTAATTGTAAACTAAAGGTTATTGTTTAATATTATTTGTTACTTCTGTTGAACGGTTCTTTGCTTTATAAACACTAAAATAACTTAGACGAGCTCAGGTTAGCGGTTTTAGCAAAGCTTCATTCTGCTTGCAAGCCCGGGCTGCTTATTCTAGCTTATTTAACCGAAACGAAAACCTAATCTAATTTAAACTTGAAACACTAAACTAACGAAAACGAAAACGAAAATTAAGCTAACTAACTGAATTTAACGTTCATGCAGCTATCTCGTCCGGTGAGATTGCAACGTTAATGCGCAGGAGAACAGGGAGCGGAGTGTAGGCACGTCTACACTCTGCTAGAACTCGGCCGGAACCCGTAACTTAAGACAGTATTATTTATTGAGAAAATTACAGTTCTCTTTAGCGACTGGTGCCCCACCACATGGTATTACACCAGTACTTGCTCATAGTTGTCAACATACAAATATTTTATACACAAATATTAAATCTATATTAAATCTATCCTAGTCTATCCTAATCCTATTCCACCTCTTTTATCCTTTATTCGTTTTAATATAATTATAAATCGCTAATGAATTCTTATTGAAATTGCTTTGTCTGAATTTATGGAGAATTTATAGCTAAGTCCTATAGCTAGCCTTATAAATTACTTATTTGAAACACACAGGTCTGTGGCTGTCTTTTTAGGTACGCGTAACACTCGCAAACACAAAATTAATCTTACGTCTATATATATACAATCCTAAATTTATACTTTTCACATATGTCTCACCTATTCACAAGTTTACGCGCCACTCACTTGCACGTGCTCTCGTCACTATTCGTGATCGGACCGTAAACGCCGCACCTGTCCCGCGAACTTTGTAAGTGCTTCCCACCACCGTCGCTCACCCGCGATGTCTTCCGCTGTTGCAGGCCACCGCAAGCCATCCATCATCATGTGTCGGTCCGCCAATCTCCTGTGTTGCTCCTCGATTGTACAGTCTAGGATCACGTGTAGGGCGTCCTCAGGCGCGCCGCATTCGCAGCTGTCGTCTTCGTCGGGCGCAATTTTCCCCATACGTTTTAGATACGTTCTAAATCCTCCGTGCCCCGTGATTAGTTGCGTCACGTGTCTGTTAAGCTCTACAGGGATCTGATCTCGGATACCGATGCTCGGGATGAATTGATATGTTAGCCGTCCTGCCGTCGCGTTCTGCCATCGCTCGTCCCATCTGTCGAGTGTCCTTTGTCGTATTCTGCGCTTAATTAAACTTCGCGGAACAAGGTCATATTCACGGACGGGGCCCTCCCCGTTTTCTGCAGCTTCCTTCGCGAGTTCGTCTGCACGTTCGTTGCCTTCGTTCCCCACATGTGCTTTTGTCCAGTGGAAGCTGAGCCTCGTGGCCGCGGAAATTTCTTTAACGAGCTTCCACGTCTCGACCTGGATACCTGTGGCCTTGTCCATCGAGCTCAGAGCCTGTAGCGACGACCTGCTGTCACTAATTATCGAGCATTCTCGGATTGCTTGCGCGTTCCGTTGTATGTATAGCAGCGCTTCTTTGATCGCGATTAGTTCGCATTGGAATACGTTGCTACCCGATGCCACTCTGATTTTAAAGTGGTGGATTTCGTTTCCGCGGTGGTATGCGACAAAGGCCGCGCCTGTTGATCCGTCCTCCATGCGTGAGCCGTCCGTATAGCATCGGGTATCATATGCATGTTCGTCGCCGATTGTAAATGTGAAGGACTGGAGTTCGGCGGGGTGTGCAATGTCGTTGCGGTTCGCGGGTAATTCGACTGCTCTGTCTGTAACTTAAGACATACTATTTATTGATTAAAATACACAAAAATACATACATGGTGCTCCACCTCGCGTTACTACACCGTCTTTGCACAAAGTTACAAAAAAATTCCTCACTTTACATTACTAAACACACAAAATTTAAACGCTATAAAGTATAAAAAGTAAAAAAATATAAAATAAAAATACTTATAAACAAATTAAGGTTAAACGGAGGTAACTTATCTAAACTTCCGCAAATATAAAAATTAAATTTTAACACTACATTTTTAAAATACAAATAACTATCCTAAAAATAGAATAATCACCACTGCCGCACTACTCTAAACGAACACGCTGTCCTGTTCAGTCTTTAAACCGAGCCTTAGCGTCCGCTAACAACTTACCGCCCTGAAAAAGAAAACTATCACTAAACGAACACGGTGTCCTGTTCAGTCTTTAAACCTAGCCTTGGCGCCCTGAAAAGAAAACTATCACTAAACAACCACGCTGTCCCGGTCGGTCTCTAAACTAGTTCCGCGACGCTCTCTTGCACTAACAGCACTGGTTTGCGAACCCCCCGCCGCCCCACATCACGCTGCTTCCCTCGGTGATCGTAATCGTTCGACCGCCCCCGCGAATTCCGCCAGAGCCTTCCACCAGGCCCCTTCCGCCGCCATCTCTCCCGCTTCTTCTAAGCTTCTTGGCCATCTAGGGCCCTCAGCGATCAGCTTGTTTGCTGCTCGCGCCCGGTTTCCTTCTTCGACGTTGCATTCCAGTAGGACGTGCGCCGCCGTTTCTGGTTCTCCACACTCGCAGTTGACTTCCGCTTCCGGTATCTTTCTGATCCTAACCAGGTAGGACCGGAAGTTCCCGTGTCCTGTCAGCAGCTGGACCGTGCGATGGTCCAGCTCTATTGGGATGGCTCTTCTAGCCTCAAGTGTGGGAATGAATTTCCTCGTATGTAAACCCGTCTCCGCTTCTGCCCATCGCCGCCCCCATTTCTCCATCGTTTGCCCCCGCGTTCGCGATTTCACCAAGCCTCTGGGTATCCGGTCGTACCCAAACACGCCGCCCTCGTCTTGCTAGTTGGTCCGCTCTCTCATTGCCGGCGGTTCCCACGTGTGCCCTGGTCCAGTAAAACTTTGCCTGTAACCGTCTGGAAGCGTCTCGCGCGAGCTCCCAGACTTCGGCCTGAAGTTCCGTCGGCCGTTTCATGTATTTCAGGGCCTGAAGTGCGGATCGACTATCTGATATTATAGAACAGCCCTCGAAAATGTCTTGGTGCTCCAGGAGGTAGCGTAAGCCATCCCTGATAGCGACCAGTTCGCATTGAAAGACGGAACTCCAATCGGCCAGCCTCGTCTTCCCGAAATGGACTTCCTCCCCGTGCCGGATGATGATGTACGCCGCCCCCGCTTTGCCGTCGTCCGTCCGCGATCCGTCCGTGTAACAGCAGGGCCCCTCAATTTCTTCTCCTTCGTCCTGGTGCAGTCGAAACGGAATGCCCGTCCGGTCCGCCGGGTGAGCATAGGCCGCCCAGTCTACTACGCCCTCGATGTCGCCGCCTCCAAGGTTCAACTCATTCCGCAGGTGGTTTCCTCGTCCCGTCAGCAGAAGTCTCCGGGATCGACTTTCCTGCAATAAAAGGTCCAACGGCAGTAAATTGCTCAGTACTAAGGCGGCCTCCGTAGAGACCGTTTTGTACGCCGCCGCCACCTTAACCGCCAATACCCTCTGCGCGCTCAGTATTTGTTTACTTTGCCTAACCTTGCACCCTTCGGCCCATATTTCGGACGCGTATAACATCGCCGGTTGCACCGCCCCTTCGTACACGCGTCGCAACGCCCTTCCCCGGAAACCCCAAGTTAGTCGCGCTGCCGCCCCTATTTTGTGCGCTATTTCCTTCCCTTTGTCGCTAGTCGCCTTTATATGCGCGTGCCACAACAGCCGATCGTCTATCTCAACCCCCAAATATCTGATGTGGTCTTTACAGTACACGCGTTCCCCGTTAAGCATGAAAGTCGGCCTCTCCTGCCCCGGTTTCTTTCCGTAAAAAAGCGCCTCTGTTTTCCCCGCGTTAAATTTTAGCTTTGCGTGTATCGCCCACTCATTCAGCGCTTCTAAAGCCGCGTTTGCGTTAGCTTTCAACGTTTTAAACTGACCTGCCCGCACAATTAACGCCGTGTCGTCCGCGAATCCCACGATTTCGCACCCCCGCGGAAGCCTAACTCTAAAAATGCTTTCGTAAATGAGTTTCCAGTAGACCGGCCCTGAACACGACCCCTGCGGACATCCCCTTTCAATTTCACGCGTGACCGTTCCCCCCGGGAGTTGTACTCGCGCCTCTCTTTCCGCGAAATAATGCTTAATTAAGTCTAACAGATTTTGCGGGCAATCCCTCCTGATTAACTCCCAGATAATTTTTGGCCACCACGCGTTGTCAAAAGCCCCCGATATGTCTAACGCTATTATTGCGCAATAATCCGCGCTTTCGCGCGCGTTTTTAATGCTTGTAATGACGTATTCGATAGCGTCCACCGTTGATTTTCCGCTTCTAAAACCGTGTTGCCGCTCGTGGAAACCCCCGCTTTGTCTAACCACGTGTTCCACCCTCATCGCAACTATCCTGTCTAAGGCTTTACCTACAACCGGAAGTAAACTAATAGGTCTAAAACTCGCGGGGTCTGTTGGATCCGGTTTTTGGGGTTTCGGAATGAACCTAACATCCTGTATTTTCCAGCATCGCGGAAAAACTCCAAGTCTCAGGCACTCGTTGAACACTTCCATGAATAAGTTCGGAAGTGCCTCGAATGCCCTTGACGCCGCGTCGGCTGTAATACCGTCATGTCCCGGCGCCTTTTTAGGATCCATGCGCGCGAGCGCGCCGCGTATCTCGCCAATCGCGATATCGCGGTCCTTGTTAGCGTCGCCGCATTCCGGTTCTATAGCCGCTCGCCTGATCATGTCTTGTATTTGGTTTTCCCCCTCGGTCCTATCTTCCGGGAAAAATGTTCTGAGCAATTGCTCCGCCGTTTCGCGAAGCCCGCTCGTGTGCCCTCCGCCGTCTTTTTTAACGCACGTAAAGTTAACATCGTTTCGCTTTTTGACCCTTAAAACCCTGTACGCCGTTCCCCAAGGATCTTTTTCCGCATTTTTGCTACAAAAAATTTTCCACTTTTCCGTGCGCGTGTCCTCTAATAAGCGTTTAAATTCGCGATGCGCCTCGCGGTATTCGGCTTCTAATTCTACTCTGGCTTCGTCGCGAGTTCGCTGATACCGTCTCCGCTTTCTACGCACGTCTAATCTCTTGGTGGTTAATTCTGGCGTCCACCAAGGAACGCTTCCCTTAAATTGCTTTTTTAAAGGCATGGATGCCTCGCACGCCGCTAATATCGCGTTGTTTAATCCTTCCGCCCGCGTTTCTAAATGCTCGCGCGTTTCGCTTCTTTCCGCTAAACCCCCGGTTTCGCACGCTTCTATAAATGTTTCCTCAAACCTAACCCAATCAGCCTTCTTGTTACAAAAGCGTCGCCCGACCTCGGCGTCATTTTCCTGCGCCGCTTTTTCGTACTCCGTCTCCCACGTAATTAGCTGATGCTCCGTTAAGGTTTCCTCGTTTTCTACTCTCCAGTTCCTAAGCTTGCTATATTTCCCGAAATTCATAATTGTTACGTCGATGTAACTCGTCCCCCTGTGACCTATAAACGTCGGTCCGCTATCTCCGTTTACAACTATCAAATCGTTATTTTCAATTAATTCCGCCATCCGCGTTCCTCGTGCGTCCTCGATTCCGCTGCCCCATACAGGAGATTTTGCGTTCAGATCTCCCGCGATTATGACGTCACGCCCCAACCTCCGGATTTCTAAAATAACGTTCTCGAACTTTCCAAAGATTTCGTTTTCGCTGTAATTGTTCCTAATGCTATTCGGTGGAAAATAGACTGATACCGCTAGGAATGTTTCTCGAAAGTAACTTACCTCGACGACCGTGATTAGCTCGCAAGATAAGTGGTCTAACAATACCCCCTTAAAAGTTGAATTAGCGATAACGACCCCGCACCGTGGATTTTCTATTTGTTTATTGAATATGACAAGTCCGCTTGACATTCCTATAATTTTTGATCCCCTTGTGTTTGGTTCTTGTATGAAACAAAAATCAAACTTTCTCGAAATTTCCCGTAGCCGCCCTGCCCTTACCCAAATTAATCTGCGCGAATTTTAAAACGTTTCCCGCTGTGCTGTTAGTTACATTTTTAGCAACCATAATCTATACTTTTCATTATTGAATTTTTAATTCTAAGCATGGTTGGGCAATTTTTGTTCTTCGCGTCGTGGTTTGTGTTTACACTGCCGCGTTTATTTCCTACCTCATTCTCGCGCTTGCAAACTATGCAACACAAGACCCTGCTTTGACACGTTTCGTACTTGTGGTCCCCTGCGCACTTGCCGCATTTTTGGGTTTTTTCCCTACATTCGGCTTGTCTGTGGCCGTATCCGTAGCACAAGAAGCATTGTGTCAGCCTGAAAAAGTCTCTTGCCCACACGGTCTGCCACTCTAAATTTATTCTACGCCCTAAAATTTCTTTCCTAGCCGCTGGCGTAACCTCAAGGACCACGTTGGCAAACCTATCTGTTCCGCGGCCCCCAAATCTAAACTTTTCAACGACCTCCTTATTAAAATTCTCCTCGCCTCCTAAAGCTGCTACAAGCTCGGGGTTCCTATTGCAGATAATGGCCCCCAGTTCCTCTTTCTTAATGTTTCTATCTACTTTTGGTAGCAATACTCGCGGGTTATTCTTTTTAACCTCGCTGCTCCGCAAATCTTTACCCGCACACTTGTTTACAACTAACCTAAATTTTTCGGCCTCCTCTTTGTTTGTAACCTCTACAATTACTGCCCCGCTTTTAGTTGTTTTTATCCCCGCTATATCTAGGTTTTCTTTCCCCGGAACTATCTTCTCTTTCAAAATTTCTTGCACCTTTTTAGCGTCGGTGCCCTCTTTCCTAGCCACAATTTTTACGGCGTGCGTAACGTGCTTTGGCCGCGAAACGGCCGCCGCAAAGCCACGCAACGTCGCTTGCCCTGCACTACTATTCAAAGCCCCGTTATTTTTTAACAAGCTCACCTGATTTTTCAAGTCGAAAATTTCCTTATCCTTTTCCTTGTTGGAACGCCGCAACTCTGCCATGATCCCTGTCATCTGGATGGCTAGTTCCCTCAAGATGTCGGCCGCCTGTCGAACCCGCTTTCGTTTTTCCACCTTGATAGTCTCGCTGGTTGTTGGGACATGTTTGAAGATCGTTTCCGTCAGCAGAGCAATCTCGTTGCAGAACTTATCCTCCGGTGTTTTGTAGTTATCACCAAGCGCACGATACTCGTTTATGCTTGTATCGCTACCCGCAATTGAACTCACAGAGTCGCGACGTTTCCTCGAACCGGCACTACCCGCCATCTTAGAATGGGCGGAGCCCGGCACACAACACTCGGTTCGCAGAGCAACTTGAGAACACGTCTGCACTGCTCGAGCGCGACGGTTGTAACTTAAGACAGCAGGACGGTGGCCATGGAAGTCGGAATCCGCCAAAGAGTGTGTAACAACTCATCTGCCGAAGTTACTAGCCCTGAAAGTGGATGGCGCTGAAGCGTCGTGCTTATACTCCGCCGTCAGCGGCATGTGAGGCCGCGCGTTTCGGCGCGCTGCCATGACGCTCTGACGAGTAGGAGGGTCGCGGCGGTAAGCGCAGAAGGACTGGCCTCGAGGCCGTCTGGAGCCGGCGTCGGTGCAGATCTTGGTGGTAGTAGCAAATACTCCAGCGATGCCCTGGAGGACTGACGTGGAGAAGGGTTTTGTGTGAACAGCCGTTGCACACGAGTCAGTCGATTCTAAGCCCTAGGCGAAAGCCGATGTCGATGAAGGCGCGCTTATCGCACTAAATAAATGTTGCTGAAGTCGCGCCCGACGGGCGAAAGGGAATCCGGTTCCTATTCCGGAACCCGGCAGCGGAACCGTTATTAAGTCGGGCCCTCGCAAGAGAGTTCGTCGGGGCAACCCAAAATGACCCGGTGACGCCGTCGGGAGATGCGGGAAGAGTTTTCTTTTCTGCATGAGCGTTCGAGTTCCATGGAATCCTCTAGCAGGGGGATATGGTTTGGAACGCGAAGAGCACCGCAGTTGCGGCGGTGTCCGCATCTTCCCCTCGGACCTTTAAAATCCGGGAGAGGGCCACGTGGAGGAGGTGCGCCGGTTCGTACCCATTTCCGCAGCAGGTCTCCAAGGTGAATAGCCTCTAGTCGATAGAATAATGTAGGTAAGGGAAGTCGGCAAATTGGATCCGTAACTTCGGGATAAGGATTGGCTCTGAGGATCGGGTCGTGTCGGGCTTGGTCGGGAAGCGGGTACCGGCTCACGTGCCGGGCCTGGGCGAGGTGATGAAACGCGTCTCCGTCGGCGGGGCTCCGTGTGTTCGAATCCGAGCTCGGTCCCGTGCCTTGGCCTCCCGCGGAACTTCCTTGCTACGAGGCCTCGGTGGTCGACTCCTGTCGATCCCGGGTGTACCTCTTCGGCCGCTATTCAACGGTCAACTCAGAACTGGCGCGGACCGGGGGAATCCGACTGTCTAATTAAAACAAAGCATTGCGATGGCCCCAGCAGTGCTCTGAATGTCAACGTGAAGAAATACAAGCAAGCGCGGGTAAACTATGACTCTCTACCGACCAACTCGTTTGACTCGAGGGGGAGACCGTCAGGGGTTAGTCTGTTGCTCCACTCAGAGTCTGAAATAAGTAGGACTCTGGGTTCTAGCTCTCTTAATTGACGAGCAGGAGCTCACATGCGCAATATATAGCCTCTGTGATGTCTCAAGACCGTCTCGGTGGCTCTTCGGCGCCGACGCCAGATAACATAATAAATTGTTTATTTCCACATATCTACAAAAAGGAATAACATTAACAAAAACAGAAAAAAAAGAAAAAACAAATAGTGGAAACCACAAGGATATAATTCAGTTGTAGCAGAAGCTACACTTGATCTTCCATTACACCTTGAAGAACAAAAAAAAATAATATATATAAGACAAAATGCCTAAAACATATGTTGCAGACAAAACAACAAAAAAAAAATTAAATCGAATTAATCTAAATTAAAGTTAAAATTAAATTTAAATTCTGTGATGGCGATGACCACGCACGAAGCATAATAACATTGGATGTTAAGAACAGAGAACAAACACTTAAGTGAAGATTTAATTATTTTGTTTAGTGAGTAAGACCTGTCGCAGTTTAAGTTTAAAAAAGCTAAATGTGCCATTTTTGATTTCCTGAGAAATAAGGTTATACACTTTTGAAATGTTGTACGAGAAACCGCATTCGAACAAACTCGTACGATGCATAGGCGGAGTAATTCCACCTTTGAATCTTAGATTTAGTGAATGAACATCACTTCTGAAGGAAATTTTATTGTATAAGTAGGCAGGGCATTTTTCGAGTATAATTTTATGATAAAGACAAGCAGCCTGCAGCAATCTTCTGTTCTGCATATTAAGCCATGTTAGCTCCGAGAGCTTGTGAGATATATGATCGAACTTCCTGATGCCAAAAATCAGCCGCAAACATGAATTTTGAACTCTTTGAATTCGCTGAGCTGAGTCGACAGTTATGCAAGGACCATAAACTTGCGAGCAGTATGAGAAATGGGATAAGACTAGAGTTTCGCAAAGAAGGGTTTTGATTTTTTGCGGCAGGTAATGTCGGTGTGGATAAATTAGTTTTAGATTCAGATAAGCTTGTTTGACATAATTTGAAATTTGTGTTTTATATCTGAAAGTATTATCCATTACCAGTCCCAAGTTTCTGGCTTCATCTTTAATAGGGATCACTATGTCGTTTATAGTTAAATTCACGCAATTCTTTAAAGTTTGAACTTTTTGTGCATTGCCAAACAACAAAACAACAGACTTTAGAGGATTAATCATTAGAGAGTGTTTTAGAGAAACATCTGCAATGGTATTCAAATCTCGTTGAAAGTCCTCTAAAGCTAGTTGCTTATCATCTAAATTAAAAGAATGATATAATTGAGTGTCGTCAGCATACATATGTATTTTACAAGTTTTTACATCATCGCAAAAGGACTGTGTATAAATAGTAAATAATAGAGGACCCAGAATAGATCCTTGAGGAACTCCTTTTTTAATGGATCTAAAATTCGACGAACCGTTAGGCAACCTTACACTTTGAACTCGATCGGTTAAATAACTGCGAAATAAAGCAATGGCGCTGGGAGAAAGACCGATAAAATTTAAAATTGCTAATAGAATGTCATGATTAATGGTATCAAAGGCTTTACTAAAGTCTAGAAGCGTTAGAATAGAAACTTTATTATGGTCTACAGCTGCAATGAGGTCATCAGTAACATTTAGTAAAGCTGTGGCACAGCTGAAACCTGATCTAAAACCAGACTGAAATTCGGGAATAATATTAAATTGGTTTAGATGGCTTCTTAACTGCATGTTGATAATTTTTTCCAAGATTTTTGATAAAGCAGAGAGGATGGTGATAGGCCGCAGGTCTTTGTATTCGTTTGGATTACTAATTTTTGGGATAGGAACAACAATGCCTTTTTTCCAGCAAGTAGGAAATATGTTTGAAGTGAGACAGCAGTTAAGAATGTGTGTTATGTAAGGCAGAATAACAGGACAGCAGTATTTTATAATGCTGATATTTAAACCGTCCCACCCCGTGGAATTACTTTTTGTTTCATTAATGAATTTGACTACCGTGCTGGTATCGACAGCGGTGAATTCAAAAAGGCTAATGTTATTCTTGTGTTTTAGATTGTTGTAATGACTTACGGATTTATTAATGTCATTGTTTAGATTAGGTATGCTATCGATAAAGAAATTGTTTATCTCTTCCGGAAACTGAAGGTGGATAGGGAGATCATTAGATTTGATTGGTTTAACGGCTAAGGTTTTTAATTCTTTCCAAATATCTTTTGTCTTACCCGTTGTTAATGCATGTTGAAGATATGCTCGTTTTTCAATTTTGATACTTCGAGTAGCAAGGTTGCGTAACGACTTATAGTAATCCCAGTGAGCAGGCAACTTGGTTTTCCTGAATTTAGAGTAAGCTTTATCTCTAAGCTTCATTAAGAGTTTTGTGTTATACGTAAGCCAGGGAGCCCGTTTTTTATTAATTTTGATTGTTTTGATTGGTGCGTGCTTATTAATTATAGCAAGAATATTAGAATTAAGGTAATCAATTTTATCATCTACGTTATTAATGAACAATATATTTTGCCAAGAGACAAGTTGAATGTCGTTCTGGAAAGAAAACAAATTAAAATCTTTGAAACTTCTTAAGGTTATAGAAAATGGAGAATTTTTAACATTTTTTAAAGCTAAGTGACAGAAAATGGTTTCATGATCGGCAAAATTAAATCCATCCACACCAGAGTCTGATATGATATCTGTATCAGAAATGATGATAAGATCTAATAGAGATTCAAAACGCGTTGCTTCAGTAATAATTTGTTTGAGATCTAAAGATTCTAGCATAGAGGTCAAGTATTTACAGCTAGGCTCCTCAGGCACCAACAAGTCAATATTTATATCTCCCATACAAAGAAGCTTATCTGAAACAGAAGATAACTGCGTGCACGCCTGCTCCAACTCATCACAAAATGTTTTATAATTTTGGCTTGGGGGCTTGTAAACTACACCGAATGCAACTACTAATTTGTTTACATCAAGTTTTAACCAAAGTTGTTCAGTTTGTTCATTATTAGTGTCAATAAGAGAAAATTTTAGAGAATTTCTAATGTAAACACACACACCTCCAGCTCTTCCCAGGCGGTCAGAGCGTGCTAAATTATACCCAGGGATATGAATAGCATCGTTACTTACGTTGTCATTTAACCAGGTCTCACCCACTGCAATTATATCATATTTAGTTTGATGGATAAAATCCTGTAGGATATTGAACCTGAGAACAAGAGATCTAATATTAATGTGAGCCACACGCAAGGTGTTTGATAACATTCAAGATAGCATATGCATTGTGCGCCGTCAAGACTAAAAGTTAAAGATTAGCAAGACAAAATAAAAATAAAAATAACTAGGTACTCTGTAGAATGCTGATAACAAAAAAGCAAATTTGAGGCCTCTAGATGCAACGGTCAAGGATATGCACTCCGTTTCCCATATTTCGGCACTGCAGCTGCGATTTATTAATTCGTCAAGTCCTTAAATGAAGAGATACGCTTGATAATATTATCATCACTTTTAATAAACACTTTTCCCTCACTACTCCAGACATTTTTACCACCATACTTCTTACAAGCATCTTTGAAAAGTTGATTTCTAGCTTTGGTTAGATCTTCTTTAATCACGATTTTAGTACCCTTGAGCAATTTCTTCTTATTAAAGATTATTTTCTTAGTATTCCTGCTGATAAACTTTACTATTATTGGTCTGTGATTGGGCTCTCTTCCTGGTAGGCGGTGACTGCAGTCGATCAGGCTAGGTGAAATTTCGATTCCTAATTTGTCCTTACACAATTTACTGACGACCTCGTCGGTGTTCTCATCTTTATTCTCCGGGACGCCAAAAATACGTAAACTATTACGGCGAGTATACTGTTCAAGTTCATCTCTCGAGTCCTTGACGTTTTGGAGTTCTTTTTCCAACCTTTCAACCTTGGTTACATAATGTTTGATGTCTTCACGAAGTTGACGCAAAAGGTCATCCTTTATTCTATTAACAAAAGCGTCGATTACTTCAGGCGAATTGAGGATTTTTTCAACGACTCTCTGTATCAAAGCTTCCTCCGAACGGGTGGCTGCTTTATCAGGCATAGTTAAAGAACTACTCGACAGTGCGTAATAACAATAAAATAAGAAAAATATGCGAGCTCCAAGTGCTAAACACGTCTACTCGCGTCCACGGCACATCACAGAAAAAAATCTAAACATCTACATTATCCGAGCGGATCTAGGGGAGCTCACCCCGAATTAAAAGCAAAGGGACGTTTCAAGGTGGCTTGCCACCATGTACCTAGTTGGCCCGTATGGGTGGAACGTCTTCTTAACAACTGGGGTTGTCTCCGGACAACTGACCCAAGGGCTACCTCCCCTTGGTGCTGTATGACTTGGTAGCAGTTTCAAGCCTAATACAGCCTCGGATCGAGGGGCAGACAAGGGTTCATCCGCTCCGGGACCATCAGGAACCCATCTACGACGACATGCTTCAGTGTTCGAACCACCAACATCAACAGCTTCGAAAGGGGCTGTTCCAAGGACGAAGAGCTCAAAACCGTCCACTCCGGCTCTCTCTCGAGAGCCGGTACTGCGGGGGCTGCGACATCTAACCCTGTTTTGGGAGCCAAGAAACTACTTGGTTCTTCGCAGACCCCACCCATATCGCGAGGAAAATCGACACCTTACACCTGCGAGAAGTGTGGCCGCTCTTACCAGGCCAAGGCTAATTTAGCCAAACACCAGAAAGATTGTGGATCAAGGGATAGGGAGAGGTGCTTGTTCTGCGGACTGCGATTCCCGCCTTTTGCCGGGGTCCGTCAGCATGAACGCCGGGCGCACGCCCTGGAGTACCAGAAGTCCCTGGAGGAGAAGCCGGACTCAGAGGCGAATATCATGGCCAAAATCGCTGATAGCGAGGCCCGCTCTCTGAAGTCCTTCAGCTACAGGGAGGCAATGAGCGACACCGGACTGACGGAACATCAGATCCGGTACAGACGCGAGAAGCCAGAATATGCACGCTACCTGGAGCGAGCCAAAAGGGACCAAAAGAAGACGCGGCTATATCCACTCCAAGCTGTGCCTTCCAAGGTTCCACCGGTGAGCTCCATCGCCAGTGCAAGAGCCCCATCGAGTGATAGCGGTACTACTGCGGTCACTTCCGTGCGAACACCACCTGCACCACCACCGAGGGCTACCACCACCAACACCATGTCTGTACTCTCGCCGCCTGCACATGTACGACGGCCTTCAGCACCATCGCGCCCACCCACCAGTCTGCGGGAGGCAATTAGCACCCTGGATTCCAGTGGAAAGTACCGGTTTCCGGTGGCCACCACTGATGACCGGGAGCAACATCGCACTCCGCAGAGGACGCTAACATCATCTCCGCCAGCCCACCCGCGATCCCGGTCTAGTCCGCCTGGGACTGTAGACCTTACCATCGAGTCGACCACACCAGTCCCTGGAAAAAGGAAACGAGCTTCCCCGGTGCCTACTACCTTACCACAGGCATCGAGGCCTCGTCTAGACTTTTCAGGTGACTCGCTATCTGTCTAATCACTTCAGGCCACCACCTGCCTGGTTACACCTGGGGACCCACCACCTTCACCCCCCACGTCCGCAACAAACGATGAAGACGACCAGAAGCGGAAAAGGTCGCCATCCCCCACACTACCTAGGGGGACCAAACCGCGATACGACGCAACAACTCCACCACCAGCAACTACGTCGAAACCACCACCATCAGCGCCGAAGACAACTACACCTCGTCAACAGCCCGTGTCTCCAGAGCAGTGTGAGAAGCTGGATCGACTTATCACCTTTGCCCAGGAGGAGCGTCCGAGTGAAGAAGAAGAAAACATAGGGGTTACAGGACTCTTTCGCCATCTTATAGAGCTGTACCCCTCCGCCGACGAGCAATGCCGACAGCTTATTGCAACATCCTTCACCGGCTCGAACCTGGAAGTCGATTCCAGCATCAAGTGCTGGCTAGACGCCGTATTTCCATCCGCATGGCGCGCCAAACTACGAAGTGGGCGTCCATCTGCCCCTCCCTTGCCACCACCTCCACGCAACAATAAAGAGCGTACAACAGCATCCTACAAGAAAGCGCAGGATCTCTACGGCAAGAGCCGCCCTCTGCTTGCCGAGAAAATCCTTGAGGGGAAGTCTCTGTTGGAGCCGGAAGTTCAGCCACCCCTTAACGGGGTGGTCGAGCTTTTCGGCGGCATCTACCTGGGGGAACTGGAGACCCATCACCATAGGTTCCACCCTGCAGAGGCTTCTTCACAGGGTCCTAGCGCGAAGATTGACCCAGCAACTGTCGCTATGCCTACACCAGCGTGGGTTTATACAAACTGATGGGACATTGGCGAACCTCACAATTCTCGAGCATTACATCAAGTCGAGACGAGCGGACGGCAAATCATACAACATTCCCTCCCTCGACATCAGGAAAGCGTTCTACTCGGTGTCCCATAACTCCATCTTCCGAGCCCTCCGCCGATTTGGAGTCCCCCCCTTACTGCAGAAATATCTTTCTGGATGGCCAGACCTCGGAGCCTATAACGTTCCGAAGAGGCGTGAAGCAAGGCGACCCGCTGAGCCCGCTCCTCTTCAATATGGTTATGGATGAGCTGCTGGTCAGACTTAACGACGGGCCCCACTTCACTTCATCCCCCCAGTAACGGAGCTTACATCTTTCCGCTATCTGGGTCTTCAGTTTAGCAGTAGAGGCCTAAACAAGCCTACGGTCTACAATTTATCCACCTGGCTCAAGAACATCCAGAAGGCCCCACTTAAGCCTGATCAGAAGCTGACCCTTCTCCGCCAGTACCTGCTCCCCCGAATGTACCATGGACTACAGACTCCTGCAGTAACGGGTGCGACTCTAAACGAGTGTGATCAGCTCGTGAAGAAGTTTGTGAAACGCACGCTACATCTCAATGTGCACACTGGAGACCAGTTTCTCCATGCGAAGATCTGCGACGGCGGCCTGGGTATCCCGCAATTAAGAGGCCAAATTCCACACATTCTGCACAACCGCCTGGAGGCACTTCTCATCAGGGGAGATGAATGTGTCAGCAACATCTTGACACTCCAACCCTCCCTTGCCTTCAGAACGAGAGTGCAGAATCTGGCCCGCCTTGGAAACCCCCAAGACCGTTGGCGTGAAGAGATGACCACAAGACCCTTCAGCAAGGGATTAGAAGGCGCTGCGGAGGACAGCGCCAGCCGTAACTGGATCCACCAGATCCCTCAAGGCTGGACTGGCCGAGACTTCGTCAGGGCAGTACAACTTAGGACGAACAACCTTCCAACCGCTGGTCTACCCTCAAACCCTCGAGACCAGCGGTATTGCAGAGCTGGATGTCCAAGGATTGAAAGCTTATGTCACGTAACTGCAAGCCTGCCCTGTGACCCACCACGAACGTCTAGCCCGGCATAATCTGGTGGTCCGACAAATTGCTAGGCACACCAGGAGGAAAGGGTGGACTACCGAAGTGGAAGCCCATGTTCGCCATAGAGACGGGCAGCTGTTCAAACCCGATCTCGTCATACATCGTTCCCCCGAGAACATCATCATACGCGACGCCCAAGTCGCATGGGAAGGCCCACGACCCCTCGCTGCATCGTGGGAGCTGAAAAGGCTGGTGTATGACAACGCTAAGTTCCGGGAAGCTGCAAGTATCAAATGGCCGAACAAGGAATTCCACTTCCTGCCACTCCTTGTCGGGGCCCGAGGCATCTGCCTCGTTGCAACCAGCCCCTAGTAGAACAGCTGGAACTAACACCGATCCAGAAACAAAACATCGTCAACTGCGTCGTGAAGTGGGGAGGCACCATTCATAAACGCTTCTGCCCTTCGGTTTGGAGAAGACGACCGCTGAAGGATGTCTTCACCGCCTCTCCAACGACCATCCTGACCGCCCGAAGGACGAGCCCCCCCAACATCTAGTGTCGTTCGTTTCTCGCGTGTGTCATGTGTGGACTTTTATTTATATATAGTTTCTGTATATTAATATTAAGACTGCGCATTCCCGCCGGCCGGGCCTACACTTCAATGCCGAAATGTATTTTATATGTAACATATTTAGACCAATAAATATTTCTATAGTTTATTAGTCCAAGTTTGACTATCGTGTCCGTCTCTGTATTCCGCGTTTCTCAGTGTAAAAAGCTCTGTAATCGGACTTCATTTAGTGCACAACGGCAGTTTTATTAAAATTTACTAATTTACAGTTTTTAATTTGCTCTTGTGAGTGTGTAATCTCGTTTACTTTACACGATTATTAGTCTATGTGTGACTACCGTGACCGTCTCTGCAATCTGCGTCTTTTAGTGTTAGAAGTTTTATAATCGGACTTCAATTAATGCAACGATATCAATTTTAGTAAATTTCACCATTTTAAAAATTTTTAAAGTTTTAAATTCATGCCTGTGAGTGCAAGCGAGTTCGTAACATCGAATCTTTAGTTAGTGCAAGTGAGACAAGTTTTCTGTGTGGCTTTACGATCAGCTCGTCCAACTATCACACATTCCAGCCACGCGTTATCAGCTGCAAGCACTCGTAATAAGAGTTTTCCTTATTTTTCCTCTCACTCCTACTCGACAACGCTCTCCCTCCTTTCAGTCATCCCTATTTAATTGTTAGGAGTTATTTTATCTTCTCTGTTAATTAAAGTCATATCAGTTAAATTACCGAGACTTTACTAACGTTTTTTAAGCTCTTATAATATTATGCGACCATAGTGTTGTGAGAGGTTTTTGATTTTGGACTTGTAAATTATTTTAAACTGATTTTACGGACTTGTGATATTTCACTTAAAATATAATTTTATTAAATTAGGGGGAGTAACTAAGACTCTCTTAAGGGTAGAGTCAACAGGTCTGCACAATCGAGCGAGAAGAGTTATTCTAAGCGACATCCTAAGCGGTTCCCGTGGAAGACTAGCAAAGTTTAACTTTGATCAAACGATTACCTGTTCTGTACTTAGCCAATTCATAGCCTCCGCTGTAGCAATTCGTTGCTCGCCAAGACTGCTTGCAGTCTACAGCAGGTGAAAGTCGGGTGGCGCTAAACGCTGAATTGGTGGACCTTGTCGCAGTAAAAACTTCCTTAGCAAGGGGACCGATCTCCATCCCCCGGAAGTACAGGACTTTAATTACACCGTTCGAGCGACAAGGAATAGTCCCGGTGCTACTTTAACTCCGTTAGGGGTATTATTTTAAAAGAGGTTTTTATCCTTATTTTTCACAAAAGACTGCAGCTTTTCGCAGTTCTTACCTCTTTTATCCTTTTATTGTATATATATTTTGAGTACTGCGATGTTTCCTTGTGTTTGTGGGAAGACCTTTGGGTCAGAAGCCGGCATCAACCAGCAGATAAGGCGCCGATACTGTAGAGGCGCCACCGGTCCTGACAAGCACTGTCCTGTATGTCAGAGAGAGTTCAACGCCTATGCGGGCATGCGGCAGCATCTGAAAACGTCCCACCCGCTCGAGTACAATCAGGACCTGGAGTACCAGGCAGAGCATCCGGTCAGAGAGCCTGACCGATGGACCGATGACGATTTGATAGCGATGGCAAGGATCGAAGCTGGATATACAGGACGCTTTGTTCTCTACTTAGCCAATTCAGAGCCTCCGCCGTAGCAATTCGTTGCTCGTCAAGACTGCTTGCAGTCTACAGCAGGTGAGAGTCGGGTGGCGCTAAACGCTGAATTGGTGGACCTTGTCGCAGTAGAAACTTCCTTAGCAAGGTGACCGATCTCCATCTAATCCCCCGGAAGTACGGGACTTTAATTACACCGTTCGAGCGACAAGGAATAGTCCCGGTGCTACTTTAACTCCGTTAGGGGTATTATTTTAAAAGAGGTTTTTATCCTTATTTTTCATAAAAGACTGCAGTTTTTCGCAGTTCTTACCTCTTTTATCCTTTTATTGTATATATATTTTGAGTACTGCGATGTTTCCTTGTGTTTGTGGAAAGACCTTTGGGTCAGAAGCCGGCATCAAGCAGCATATAAGGCGCAGATACTGTAGAGGCGCCACCGGTCCTGACAAGCACTGTCCTGTATGTCAGAGAGAGTTCAACACCTATGCGGGCATGCGGCAGCATCTGAAAAAGTCCCACCCGCTCGAGTATAATCAGGACCTGGAGTAGCAGGCAGAGAATCCGGTCAGAGAGCCTGACCGATGGACCGATGACGATTTGATAGCGATGGCAAGGATCGAAGCTGGATATACAGGACGCTTTATTAATGTCCATTTGGCCCAGCTCTTCACTAATCGGACGAGAGACGCAATCAAAAGCCGCCGCGCCGTATGGAAACGGATTACAAGGACCTAATACGGGATTTGACTAGGGGAAGGCAGGACGAGGAAGTAGGTCGTGACTTTGTGGATGAAGTTGAGCAAGAAGGGGAGCAACATCAGCAGAGGTCTCCGTGGAGATTGTGGAGGAGCCTCTTGCAGTCCCCGGTCCTTCGGGACTTTGTAGGCCGAGGAGAGCCAAAGACTCCTGTAGTTCGGAGTCGGAGAATGAAGAACGGACGCAGGGTAATCGGGGCTGCCCTACATTTATTACTGGGACCACTCGGACTCTCAGGAGTGCTCGGAGAGGAGCACAAATGAGTAGCGAGAGTGGGTTACCAGAACACCAGGCGGGGACACCACCAGGCACATCCGAAGTGGCATCGGAGGGTCTTAGGGGTGAAGCGCCAGCATTCACCCATTGCACGCGTCCGAAGGGGCCCAGTTCGTCCATTACTGGTAACCCCAAATGCCACGCTT